>CM071934.1:67279471-67450192 GCA_016081115.2 Rehmannia glutinosa | reverse complement strand
GCAATAACAAACCTGGGCGTCAGGGAAAAGGGGCTAAGTTGGGACCTAAAGGAGGCATTTCAAGAAGAAGTTTGAAGGAAAGTGCTTTAATTGTGGCGGCAAGGGTCACAAGGCTTCTGACTGCAAGAAACCAAAAAGGAACAGAGAGGCTAACATGGTTGAGGAAATTTCTCAAGAGGTGTCAGATATGAAACTGGCTGCAGTGGTCTCTGAGGTGAACTTAGTAGGCTCAAACCCCAAACAGTGGCGGATTGACTCTGGTGCTACAAGACATGTGTGCTCTATCAAAGAAATATTTAGTTCCTTTGAGTCACCAAGACGTTAATGAGAAGTTGTACATGGGGATCAACTACCTCTGTTTCGAGGTCAAAGGGAAAGGAAAAATGGTTTTGAAGATGACGTCCAGGAAAGAATCGACTCTCAACAATGTGTTGTATGTCCTTTTTTATATTCGGAAAAATCGGTGTGCTGGTTCGCTTTTAGATAAGCATGGTTTTCGGAATTGTTTTTGAGTCGGGAGGTTGTAACTTTGATGAAAAATGGGATGTTTGTAGG
Source organism: Rehmannia glutinosa (assembly GCA_016081115.2). Taxonomy (NCBI): domain Eukaryota; kingdom Viridiplantae; phylum Streptophyta; class Magnoliopsida; order Lamiales; family Orobanchaceae; genus Rehmannia; species Rehmannia glutinosa. The sequence continues at coordinate 67,449,637 of CM071934.1, read as the reverse complement.
CAAGGGTTATGCTTGACGATAATTTTCTTGGACAATTTTAAGCTCAATGTAATGGTTGTTAAACCAAAAATCAATGAAATGAATAACTCTTTTGTTTACTTGCTTGAGTCTTCCAATTTGTGGCATGGTAGACTAGGATATGTTAATTATGATACTCTATGTAAATTAATTAACTTGAATTGTATACCAACATTCCATATTGAATTCCAAGCACAAGTGTGAAACTTGTGTTGAGGCAAAGTTAACAAGGACATCATTTAAAAATATTGAAAGAAATAATGAACCACTTGATTTAATTCACACCGATGTATGTGATTTAAAATCGACACAAACACGTGGTGGTAACAAGTACTTCATTACTTTTATAGATGATAACACAAAGTTTTGTTATGTGTATCTTCTTAAAAGTAAAGATGAAGCTATTGAGAAATTTATTCTCTATAAAAATGAAGTTAAGAATCATCTCAATAAGAAAATTAAGGTGTTAAGAAGTGATCGTGGAGGTGAATATGAATCACCATTTCCTGAATTATGTGCTCAACACGGAATTAGACACGAAACAACAGCACCTTATTCACCTCAACAGAATGGCATTGCAGAACGAAAAAATCGTACACTTAAAGAAATGATGAATGCCATGTTATTAAGTTTCGTCCAACAAATGTTCTTGCCTCAAAACATGTGGGGGAAGCTGTAAGATTCGAATATTATTTTGACAACTAATTACCTTTTAAATAAGGTACCCGTCCAACAAAGAAGAAATTAGACAAAAGCCCTTACGAGCTATGGCATGGAAGAATGCCATCCTACAAAACCTTACGAGTGTGGGGGTGTCTTGCTAAGGTGGCTATACCTATACCAAAGAAGGTGAAGGTACGTCCCAAAACTGTTGACTGCATATTTATTAGATATGCACATAACAGTGCTGCTTATCGGTTTCTTGTGCATGAATCTAAAGTTGAAGATATACACATGAACACGATAATTGAATCGAGAAATGCCTCGTTCTTTGAAAATGTATTTCCGTGCAGATCGAGAGAAGAATCAAGCTCTTCTAAACGGATACATGATTTAATAGAACAAGAGCAAGGAAATAAAGAAGAAGAGGTAGAACTTAGACGCAACAAACGAGCTAGGATAGAAAAATCTTTTGGTCCAGATTTTCTAACCTACATGCTGGAAAGTGAACCTCAAAGTTACAAAGAAGCTATAACTTCTTCTGAAGGACCATTATGGAAAGAAGCCATAAAAAGTGAAATTGATTCCATCTTGCAAAACCATACCTGGGAACTAGTGGATCTTCCTGAGGGAAGTAAACCACTAGGTTATAAATGGATTTTCAAGAAAAAAAAAAAGGCGGATGGAACAATTGATAAATACAAGGATAGACTTGTAATTAAAGGAGACAAAAAGAAGGTCTTGATTACTTTGATACGTATTCTCCAGTTACGAGAATAACCTCCATTAGATTGGTACTTGCAATTGATGCATTGCGAAATCTTGAAGTACATCAAATGGATGTAAAAACTGCTTTTCTAAATGGATATTTAGAAGAGGAGATTTACATGAACAACCTGAAGGATTCTCTGCACCTGGGCAAGAGAACAAGGTTTGTAAACTGGTCAAGTCATTATATGGCTTGAAATTTGCACCAAAACAATGGCATGAAAAATTTGATAATGCCATGAAAGAGTGTGGATTTAAAATCAATGAATGTGATAAATGTGTTTATGTTAAAGACACTGAAAATGGCTATGTCATTTTGTGTCTTTATGTTGACGACATGCTTATCGTTGGAAGTAATGATAAAATTGTTAAATCCACAAAAGATATGTTGAACTCGAGGTTTGACATGGAAGATATGGGTTTAGCTGACATGATCCTCAGAATAAAGATTTCTAGAACTTCAAATGGACTGACACTTGATCAGTCACATTATATGGATAAGATTCTAGAAAAGTTTAGTAAGGATGACACGTCATTAGCTAGAAATCCTATAGACACGAGTCAACATCTATCAAAGAATAGAGGCGAGGCTGTGTCTCAATTAGAATACTCACGAGTCATAGGAAGTCTGATGTACTTAATGAGTTGTATATGACCAGACATTTTTTTTACTAATAATAATCAGTGTTTTAAAAAGTGTCCGACGCTAGCTGAGCGGCAGAATAAGGCCTAGCGCTTAGACAAAATCTCGATAAGACCTGGACGGGTTAGATTGGAAGAAAAACATAAGCGAACAAGGGGAATTTAGTGAAAAATTTTTGGAACAAAGAGCTATTTTTCAAAATGACAATGACATTAATTTCAAAAAAAAAAAATTATGATTGGTTTACAATATCCTTCATTTGTGTATCTAAGCTACCTAGATAAAAAAACCTAAAATTTAATTAATTAAAAAAACCAAAATAAAAGATCAATTACTCTTTAAAACCCCTCTAATTTCATTCTCTTCATCGTCTAAATAGAACAAAGCAAGGCTCAACCGAGAAGGCTTTATTGCCAGAACGAAATATCGGGTAGGATAGAAAAATCTTTTGGATCCAGTACACACATCGTTGGATGTGGTGCATTTGGATCTTGATGCGAAGGATTATGGCCGATCCACCGAAATTATCCACTCTTTCGACTTCTTTCTACGCGATCTCCGAGGGATATCGGGGAGGTTATAAATGGATTTTCAAGAAAAAAATGAAGCGGCGGATGGAACCGGACTTAATGCCGCCCGTCCGGACAACGAAGTTCTCCTTATTGGTTTTTTCCGGATTGCCTTGATTTTGTGTAGGGTCTTTCTTCCTTGGGGAGTCATCAAATGGTGTAAAATCTTTGTTGAGGATTGGCGCGGACCAAAACAATGGCATGAAAAATTTGATAATGCAGTTTGGATTTTGGTACTTATGCAAGTGAGTAAATCCACAAAAGATACACAAGTAATCTAGCGCATGAACATGGAAAGGTATAGTGAGAATACTTAGGTATTTAAGATACACTCGTGACTTTGATCGCACTATACAAGATATCCTGCTTTGTTATTGAAGGATACACAAATGCTAATTGGATATCGATATTAAAGACTCTAAGTCTACAAGTGGATTTGTATTCACTTTAGGAGGTGACCATATCATGGAAATCTTCTAAGACGGTTATAGCTAGATCCACAATGGAGTCGAATTTATAGCTTTAGACAAGTGTGGAGAAGAAAGTTGAATGGCTCAGGAACTTCTTAGAAGATATTCCAAAGTGGCCAAAGCTTTGACGAATTTGTATACATTGTGATAGTCAATCAACGATTGGAAGCAATATGTATAATGGTAAGTCAATATGTATAATAGACACAATACCATTAGACATACTCTAGTGTTATCTCTATTGACTATGTGAAGTCAAAGGATAATATAGCGGATCCGTTAACCAAAGGGTTAAATCGAGAGTTAGTTGCAAAATCATCAAGAGGAATGGGACTTAAGCCTATGGAAAAATGAGTTGATACAATGGAAACCCAACCTAGTTGACTGGAGATCCCAAGATCTAGGTTCAAAGGGACAACCTAATTGTAAAAAGACTCTAGGATCACTGTGGGGAATTTTTCCCTTGTCCATTCCTTGACAGTGAAACCCGTGGAAAGAAGAGGATAAGCATTTGGCTTTTAATAATTCTTGTGCGTCGGTAAGCCGAGCTGGGTAGTGCGGGCTATTCTTAAAGAAGAATCACCTACGTGAGAGAGAAGTGGGGCCACTTCGAAGAGAATTGTGTGAGTCTCAATTCTTAGAACCTCTTGCAGAACCAGGCATATGTTCAGGGCCATGAATGAACATAACAATGAGAATTGAAGTATGTTAGGAAGAATCCTTTGTGAGATATATCATCGTTTACACATAAGGCAGAACAGTTCAAAGACATCGCGTCTACTGATCAGGTAGTAAAGTAAATATATTTTCACAAGTGAAGGTTCAAAGGGTAACACCTACCTATCCTATGCAGGGTTCAACTGCTGGATTTTATCACCAAATCTTTGTATCTTCGAATTTCTATTCATGTGGGGATTGTTGGAAAACTTGAATGGAAATTGTGATTTTGGCATAATTTTCTTGGACAATATTTAACTCCAATGGTGTTTAATTTTGTAACACCTAAAACTCCCAACTCATGGAGTAGTGGGAGAGTGATGACACCTGAAACTCCCAATTCATGGAGGAGTGGGAGAATAATGGCACTTGAAACTCCCAAGTCATGGAGGAGTGGGAAGTGAATGCCCCAAGTCATGGGGTAGTGGGGAGTTAATGTGGCTTGATCTTGAAGCCTATAAAAAGGAGGTCCATGGTTTTCACAATCTACACAACTCAACTCCTACACTTGCATAACAAAAGTTCTTGCATAACAAAAGTTCTTGCATATTGCTCTTGTATTCTTTGGCTTCCAATTGCATTTTGGTGTTGATTTCCAAGCATAGTCTTCAGTTCGCCGGAATTGAGGTAATCCGGTTTCCCCGTCTTATCCTGGGAAACAGACGCCCAAATAGGGGATGAATCTGTTTTAAGGATAGTGTGTTCAACACACGATTCGGGCCAATTTTATATTGTGCTTATGTAATTTCGTTTATTACAAATTTCTGTTGATTTGTAATTCAATTTTCATTGTGTAATACAAATTGTACTAGAAATATACTTTATATTTACTCTACAGGATGTTGGTGCAGGAGGCTGTTGTTGCGATGGTCGTTGGTGGTTGTTTCTGCTTTACCGGCGGCAAATGGTTGTTGCTAATTTTTTGTATACTGGTTCTTGTGGTGGTCGTGGAAGATGTGTGGCGAAGAAAAAGGGTGTTAAGGTTTTCAGTTGGAGCTTAATTACTTGGGCTTCAAATTAAAGTATCAGGGTCTAATTTCACATTTTCAATTTGAGAAAATTACACAAAATACCCTCAATTTTGATGGAAATCCAAAAATACCAACACATCCCATTTATACCTTTTTATTACTCTTTTTACGTTGTTTTTTTAATTTTTTCCTAAAAATACGCTCCAGTCTTTTCGTGTCCAATCTATCTTGTTCTCTCTCTCTCTCTCTCTCTCTCTCTCTCTCTCTCTCTCTCTCTCTCTCTTTTCTCTCTCTTCATCTCGCTTGTCTGTCTTCCCGCGCTGCATGTCCGCCATTTTTGGTGAGCTCGGGTTGTGATTTTCTGGCAACTACTTGTTAACTTCCCCGTAATCATTGCCAAAAACCGCCTCTGTAAACTGCTCAGTTTTTTTTTCCGTGCGTTTTTTGGTATCAAATTTATATAATGGCTTCGAAGAAACCCCTTCTTCTTCATCTGAAAGTGGAGAAAAAGGCTCAGGGTAGTTCAAGAGTTTTGAGGAGCGGCTCGAAATCTGAATCCCTAGTTCCTGTATCTTCTAAAAAAAGGAAAATGAAACACGACGATGATGTTGGAAAACAAGTTGTCAAGGGTAAATTTCCAAAAAGAAGGATGTTGGGTTTAGAGGACTTTGCTGAGGTATGTTGTTTTCATCTTTATTTTACTGGTTATATTTTTGTTATTTTACTGTTGTACAATTTTTGTTTCTTTTTTGTTTCTGTGTTGTTTCTTGTATGTTTCTATGCTATTGATCTGTTATTTTTTTACTTTTCAAATTTTATGTACAAGATGTGTTGTTTATTTCTTCTTTATTTGTTGTTTCTTTCTTGTTTCTAGGGTTATGAGTATTTGATTGATCCGGAGGACTGGTACACTGCTAGGATAAACATTGGGTTTTCTTTTGAAGTTATTAAAAATTTGAAGGAGAAGTTATCCCAGCCGCAATTGGATGCATTTAGGCATACATGTTTCGGTTATTTTCTAGACATGCATGAAGTTGATTTCCAAAATCAACTAGTGCATTCGTTGTTGAAGAGGCATGTTGTCTATTCGTGGAAGGATGAGATTCTGGTGTCGGTTTGTGGTAAAATTCTGAGGTTTGGTATTGGGGAGTTTGCCCTGGTGGCGGGGCTAAAGTGTGCTAGGAAACGGCCCGCTGTTCGTGGGGATGGTATTACTTCTGAGTTCTATCAGAAGTATTTTTCTGGCTCAATGAAATTCTCTAGGCAGTCTATTGAGGAGTGCTTTAGATTTCAAGTGTGGGGGAAAAATGATGATGATGCCCTGAAGATGGCTTTGTTGTATTTTTTGCATTTTTTTTCAGTATTCTTCTACTGGAACTTCTGTTAATATAAATTTTTTTGATTTAGTTGATAGTGAAGATTTTAACTCATATCCCTGGGGAACGAATTTGTTTGAACTTACAATCAGAGAACTGAGGGAACAAGTGCTCCAGAGGAAGCAGCCTCAGGATGAGGACTTGAAGCCGGCTGCTAAACGCACCAAATTTTACAGAATTAAAGGCTTTCCTCTCGCTTTCCAGATATGATTCTACGAATGTTGTTCAGAAGTGAACAATAAAATTTGCAACCGTATCAGGCGCAGTATCCCTCGCATTCTGAATTGGGGTTGTCCGTTGGCTGATAGAGCAGATGATCTCGATATGATGATTTTCAACTGTTCTGCAGAACAGGTAATACATTTTAGTTTTTTATTTTTTTGTTTCTCTTTTGTTTCATAACTGTTTCATATATGTTTATGTGTTGTTTCTAACCTTTTTTGTTTGTTTGTTTTCACTTTGTTTTAGTTGAAGTTGATGAATATTTGGCCATCAAATGAAGAGAGGTTGCAGCTGGATATTGGAACCTTTTTTTATGAGTCCAAGTACTCAATTGATTCTGTTGATGGGGATTATGTGATTGGTAATCGGAAGAGGAATGAGCCGGATGTCGAGTTGGGATCGAAGTACACGTTGGAGGATGTTGTTTGGAGGCAGGATAATTTGGCCAAGGAGTTGAAGGTTTTCAAGAACTCCGTTAATAAAATCTTGGAAGAGCAGTTTAAAACTATTCTGTCTGAGTTGTCTGCCATTAAGGGGAAACTTCAGGTAACATTACTTGTGTTTGTCCACCCTGTGTTTCATTATTTTTCTTTGTCTTTGTTCCTTATTTGTTTCGATTTGTAATTCTTTTCACTTTTGCTTTTTAGGCTGGTGATGGGCTGGATCAAGCTGACAAGGTTGTTGGGGCGGAAGATGATAAAATGTCGTCAGCGTCGGCTTCAGAGTCCAAGAAAGAGTCAATGAGAGTGGATGAGCAACATGTTAAAACTCATGTTGTACCATTTTCCAAGGATGTTGCTAACCCTGTTTTGGAAAGGACTGAGGTAACCAGTAGTCCCCTATCTGGCGGACAGGTTGAAAAAAAATTAGAGGCTTTTAAAGGTGGCAACATTGGTGGTGTTGTCGGGGTTGAGGCTGTTGCTGAAGGGAATGTAAATGAGGGTGAGGGAATTAGTGTTGGTGGGGAAGTTGATTTGTCGATGGATAAAGGGGTTGGTAACGATGGTGAGGGGCTTGCTGTGAGTGGTTTGATGGAGTTTGCAGAAAATACCAAGAATATTCCGTTTGACACAAGTAAGATATCAGAAGAGGTTGGTGTTGAATATCAGGGCCTGATTGTTCATGCTGAACATGGATTTAATGTCTCTCAAGAATTTGATGATCTCACCCAATCTCAGTTTGATTCCATTGTGAATACAGCAACTCAAGTTGTTGCTGGAATGGTTGGTTCCTAATTTTTTGTCTCTAGTTTGTTTTTTGACATTGACTTTGTTATTTATTTTTTGTTTATTACAGTTTTATATCTTGTTTAATTGCAGGCTGGTGTCAAGGGGTCGGATGCATCACCTGTTCCTGAATCCCCTGCTGCTAAGAGGGTTTCAAAACCCTCTGTTGCTGTGAGAAGTCCTTTCACCACTTTCTTTGAATCGTCTGGCGATTTGAGTGGGAAAGTAGTTGTGGGTTTTCAGTTGGGGGACATTGATTTGGAATCGACCCCTCAGGAGAAAGATGCAACCCTGGATGTTGGCAAGAAGCCTCCAGTTGTTTTGGTTAAAGGAAGGTGCCCATTGGATGATAGCCTTGGTGAAGGCTATGACGGTTTGGAAGATTTTAATGGTGGTCTGAGTGAGTGGCTCGCAGAAGGTCTTGATTCTCAAGGGTAAGATTTTTCTATTATGTTTTGCAATGATTACGAAATATTATTGTAATTTTTTAAATTATTTTTATTTTAGGCCATAACGTTATTCAGGAGAGGATGACAAGATTGATCCCTCGTTAAAGCTTGGCGTATGCGAGGTCAAGCAAAAATCATGGTTTCATAGCCTGTACTATGTGGACGAGTACCTGTCTTCTTCAGTAAGTTATTATTTTTTAAGTTGTTGTTTTTGTATTTTTGTTTCTGTGTTCTTACTCTTTGTTTTGGTCCCTTTTCAGCATATGGACGTGTTGTTCTATTACATACGGAACAAGTATATGTACGGGCATTGTGCTGTGAGATTTACTACCATGGACCTGATCTTTGATAGATGCATGCAGAGTATCCCCAACCGGTTCATCCTTGTCAATAAGAGGAAGAAGAAAAATTTCGACACTTCCATAATTAACTTGAATACTTCTGTGGTTGACTATATTATAGGTTTTGATATAGGCTGTGGAAAACCTGGTCCGAGGTTGATCATGTCTTAATTTCCGATTCACTGCGTTGACATGGAACACTGGATCCTGGGGAGGCTGAGCATTCAAGAGAGGATTATTTATCTGTACAATTCCCTGTGGACTCCGAACTCTATTAAAATAGCTAGGAAAGCTATTGAAGCCTACATCATGCTGTTGTCCCATTTTCTTTCAATGGTAGCATTCTACGAAGAGCGCCAGGACATTGCTCTTGGTTCTGGCTCCTACTATGCTCACATTAACTCCCCAATAAAGGTTGTGGTTGTTAGGGATATTCCTGTCCAAACGAAAAGGTAATATTCTTGTTTATGTCCTATTTTATTTCTGTTTTATTTTTTGTTTGTTTTTATATTATGTTTTTAACCTGTCCCCCCCACCCCCTTTTTTGTTAGCAATTGCGGAGTATTCGTAGCTTGCTTGCAGAGTATTTCATCTCTGGGAAGTAAATGTCGGTGGAAGACTTCGACATTGAAAGAGAACGGATGAGGTATAGTCATCTGCTATACAACCACGCAAGGCTTAAGCAGCAGAACGGAGATAAAGACGACAATGACATTGAAATCATCCCCCCACTCCCTCATGAAGCGAGGACATTGTTGTTGAAAAAGAATTCTTAATGATATTTGTGTTATGGCCACATCAAACAATATGCTTTTTATTTTTATTTTAATACTTTGATAGTACAGTTATTTTGTTACCTGTCTATATTTCTAGGTAGTTTCTTTAGTATTTTTGAAGTATCTATGTGAGAATCTGAATGACTATGATGTTTTGTGGAACAGTTTGTATGATTTTGTTTTTGGAATTCATGGGTGTTTGCAAGGTTTTAGTTTTCTAGTTTTTGTATGCTTGTTTTTTGTGTTACAGGATGTGCAGCAATGCAAAGATATCGGAAACAATAAGAAACATATAAGAAACTAGAAAGCAACATGAATGAGTTTTTATTGAAACAATTGTGTTGTGTTCCATTGTATTAATCTGTCTAGCCTGACATGTATGTAAGCAAATGGAATATGGTCTTATTAAATGCATCTTGTTTTTGGTTGATTCCTGCATGTCTGTCTATTGTGTTCATGCTGCCCACACCTTCCGCATTTATTTTTTAAGATTTTCTCCCAAGCTGCCTTGTGTCTTCTTTTCTTTGGCCTTCTAGATTTGGCCTTGCCTTTTGGTGGGAGGGTCCACATTGTTTCAATTTCAGGTGTCAGTATCTAGTTATCTTCATGCGGGATCGGATACACTATTTCTGAATAAGTGGCTTCCATTGTTTCCTTCATGTAGTATGCCGAGCAGTACTGGTACGGATATTCATTCAATTCTTTTAATACTGCTATAGCATGCGGGCAAGGAATTTCATCCATTTGGAAACTGTTGCATGTGCAAGTCCTTTTCTCAAGGTCCACAACAAATATTTTCTCTGATTCTGTGACTTTAAAGAGAAAATCATTTGATCTTTTCACCTGGAAGCAAAAATGAAACACGTGTGAAACAATTTTGAAACAAGTGCCCTATTTCGGATATGTAGTAAATTACCCTTAAATTTAGACAAATGGTGTAGTTTTTCCCCATGTACTCTTCAGTTGTTTTTGTCATTCTTGTAAATGTTGATCTTGCTTCGTTTTGATGCCTGCATGTCCAATCTTGAACTAACGATCTAATGTACTCGAGCAATGTTGTTACAGATAGGTGTCTCTCTACTACAGTTGATGCATTCAACGACTCTGCAATGTTGGATGTCATGAGAAAGTACCTTTTGTTGCGACAGTGCAGTCGCGTCCATTTCTCATATCTTATGTCGGACAAGTAAGGTATGATTTTGCTGTTCACTCTGTCCAGTGCAGACATTTGTTTTTCAAATTCATCCTTCGTGTAGGCTTTTGCTGCTGCTATGAACGATTCCCTTATTTCGTTGCTTTTCTTTTTGAAGTTTGCCTTCAAATTATTTAGGAGATGAAGCATGCACAGTCCATGGGATACTTCAGGATACACCTAATCATTAAAATAATAATGTTTTTTTTTCTTTTTCAGAATGTTTGTGACTGAAAATACTTTTGAAGTCTCTATGTGAAACATTAAAGAAACATATTTGAAACATCTATGAAACATAACTTGAGGAAATATTTTATAATTTGTACCTCATTTATTGTTGTTTCTATGCTGATATGCCTGTCTGAGACTATGCACATGCTTTCCCTGAGACCAAAAGTTTGTCTGAACTTTGTGAAAAACCATACCCAAGATCTATCATTTTCAGAATCCACTATTGCAAAAGCCAATGGGAAAATGCTCCCATTCCCATCCTGCGTGCATGCAGACAACAAAGTCCCCCCGTAACTTGCTTTCAGAAATGTACCATCCACAACAACCACTGGCCTACAGTGTTTCTATCCATTTATTGATGCATTTATAGCCATGAACAAGAATATGAATGTGTTATCGTCCTTTCTTACTAATTCAATAATCGATCCCGGATTTGTGTTCTCCAACATGTAAAGATAAGCTGGTAGTTTCTGATAAGATTCATCCGACCTCCCCCTTATTACTTCGAGTGCTTTCTCTTTTCATCTCCAAGCTTTTCTATAGTCGAGACTTACTCCATGCTCATCATTCATGTCTCTTATTATATCTGTTGTTGTGTACACTATTTTGATGTTGTTTAGGTACTTTGATTTGATAATGTGTCCAACCATTTTTGCTGTAGCTTGTCTACTGTCGTTCATTATCTTATCGAGTGGACAAGTATGGTTGCTGTCGTATTTTCTTACTATGAACTTGGTTGTCCTTGTTCTTGATGATGCTTTCAAGTGCCAATTGCAATTTTCATCGAGGCACTTTATGTGGTATTGCTTGTTGCAGGATTTATTGACCTTATACTAGAAGTGATTTCTCAATGCAAAAGAGCTGATGTGTTTGATCAGTTCGTCCTTGTGTTGTAAACATTCCCTATTTGGATTTGTTCTTCACAATTAATAGATTCCTGGACTTGCATTGTTTCTTGTACCACGTTCTTGCTGATTAGGTTTGCATAGTCGATGTAGTCGATGAGATTTTGTCCCATTTTTTCCATTGTTGAGCTCTCTTCTGATATGCTGATGGTTCTCTCCATTGCATTTTGATGTGCTGTTTCTTGCAAGCTTGTCTCTTTTGATTTCAAGAGTAGTTGGTTTTCTGAATTAACTAGTAGGTCTATGCACAGAGGAAACTTCATCCAATCTTCTTTTTTGCTTTTTACTTCTAAATAGAACTTCAGGTTGAAGTCATTTTCAATCTTTAATGGTGGCAGGGATTTTCTCAATTTCTACTTAATTTGTATTCTTTCCTCATATCTGCTGACCTGTAATTGTTGTTCTAAAATTTCATGCAGGGTGCTGAAAGTCCAATCCATTGGAATCAGGATCCCCGTTATCTCGAAGTTGATATAATCGGTGTTCTCTGTCCATTCTCCCTTGTGGTATACTACTGCTGGCACTTTATCCATGGTACTGTATAATTTTATACTATTTGAAACATGAATGAAACATAGTTGAAACAAAGATGAAACAATCCCCCTACACATGGGAAGCAATGTGCTTCCCATACAGAATATATACTCTTTTGAAACAACAATGAAACAACAATGAAACAATAACGAAACAACTTTGAAATAATTATCTCAATAATTGCATGCAGTTTATTGAGATCCAGACATTTTGATGTGTAGATTTTCATGACAATCAAACTTTTTAGGATTTTGTATCAATTTCGAACAAAATAAGCATTTTATAATATTGAATCACTCATTTTGATCAAATTTTATATTCGCAAATTCAATGTACAATCTCAATTTAATCTGATGTGTATATATATGTGTTCAATTATAATTTTGCATGTGGAAATAGATGCGCAGTGATGTGAACAATAGTTTTTTAGAGTAATTAAGCCATGTTTTTTCGAGATTGGTGTTTTGTACCTTATTTTTTGTTCTGCTTTCTTCTTTATTTTACTAATTTGGAGTTCGATTCTTCTTCCTTTGCTTGTTCAGTCATATTGTTTGTTCTTCTTCTTCGGAAAGTGTCTGCGCACTTTGTTGCGGCTGCTGCGTTGTGGATCTGCAAGTCTGTTTTGGTGGTTGTCAGCGTATTGTTTGGTAATGTGCTGGGTTTGAGCGTATTTGTTGGTAATTAGAATGCGGCAACGTATTGTTGGGTAATTTTGGTAAAATCTCAGTATTTTGCAGGTACCGGTCAAAAATAGGTGGGCATTTGTGTCATTTTTCCAAATTCAATTAAAAAAAAATTTGGATTTTAAATCTGGGCCTAAGATATTGGGTCATTATAGGAGTAAAAAAAATTTGAACTATGGGTTTTATTTAATTTGAACCCAAAACTCAATTAAGAAAAACTTTGGATTTTAAATTTGGGAATAAGATATTGGGTCATTATAGGAGTAAATTAATTTAACCCATATTTGGATTAGTTTTGAATATTATTCAAATATAACCCCATACAAAATTTTACCCAAATTCGATTAAACCATAATAAAGAAAATTTAAGAGTTTTATTTTAGGGCTTATTTGGTTTTTCCAGGCATTAAATATTTTTTAAGTGAAGGCGCAACAGCGCCAGTAATAAAATAGAAGGCAAAAGGGTGCTGGTCACACGACCGACCAACTAGCCTGAAGATGGGCCTCGTTAAAATCTCCCAAGGTAAAACTCACCCTTGTGGGCTCTGTTGTAAAAATTCCCGCCTAGTACCCCAACGAAAAACAAAGTGTTTATGAACCCTTGTAACCATAAGCCGATTACCTAGCCAAAAAAAAGAAAAGCAAAAAACCATAAAACAAAACCAAAAATCCAAAAGAAAGAAATAATATCCCAACTAATGAAAAGACCCAATAAACTCACTGTAGAAACCCCACATAAAGAACTAATGACGAAGATGATATAACAACATTGCTTTTGCCACGGAAACCTTTATGAAGGCAAAATGCATACCCCAATGAAAAACAATGGAAAGCATGTTTAGAAAAATGTAACCATAAGCCGATTACCTAGAAAAAAAAAAGAAAAGAAAAAACCATAAAAACAAAACCAAAAATCCAAAAGAAAGAAATAATATCCCAACTAATGAAAAGACCCAATAAACTCACTGTAGAAACCCCACATAAAGAACTAATGACGAAGATGATATAACAAAGTATTGTCTTTTGCCACGTAATCCTTTATGAACTCCGGAAATGCATCCCATGAAAGATTACCAATGGAATGAGCATGTTTAGATAAAATGTCAGCCACCCCATGAAGCTAGATCCGAACAACAATTAGATAAACCCGGAATGAGATGCCTCTCTAACGATATTAAATGAGATGCCATAGCAATAACACATGGAAAGACAGTTATTCTTATGAAACCATAAACCCAAGGAGTGTTTTGCCAATCTCAAGGGGAAAAATATTTGAGAACTGAGACGAACCTCCATGCATTGAATAATCCCAACCAAATGATATTCCAACCCCCTTAAAGCAATCTCAAAAAGTCGTGATTGGATGAAAGAAAAATCCGTAAAACAATGATTCAAATCCCCCCCCATGCGAAGAGTGAAACAAAGAACCAATAAATCCCCGAAAATAGATTCACCCAAAATAATTTCTAAAACCACCACTAAAAAAGTGCGTCAGGGGGGGGGATGCAACTATGGCACTCCCATCATTGTTAATTTTAATCCAAAGAAATTTTTGAGGTGACCCCCCATGAACAAAGACCTAGAATTGATTTATTGGAGGGTTGGATCAACTTCAACAATATTAGAATAATATAAGATAAATCCTAAAGTTAATTGAAGAGTGTCTTGAATCCAGAACAACAATTAGACATAAATTCCACCGGAGTATGAGATGCCTCTCTAACGATATTAAATGAGCCTTGAATGCCATAGCACTAACACATGTATTTTCGAAGATTGAGTTATTCTTATGAAACCAAATGAGTTAAGCACCGTTTCAAACAATTGCCAATCTCACGGGAAAAATATTTGAGAACCGAATAATAACCTCAAGAAAATGCATCAAAAATGAATAATAACCTCAAGTGGACGGACGCCAACCCAAAGATATATCAATATACACCTTAAAGACATCGACCAAAAATTCCTAAACCAGATGAATAGCCGAAAAATCCAGAAAACAATGATTCAAACTCTCCCCGTCCTTAAGACAAAACAGACATACCAAAGAACCAATAAATCCCCGAGTCTGTAGATTCACCCATAAAGGCAACTTATTGTGAATAATTCTCCATACTAAAAAAATGCGTCATGGGGGGATGCAACTATGCCAAATCCAATTTCCCCAATTGACCACCGAAAAAGGTGGTTGGATCATCCAAAAAGAAATTTTTGAGGTGACCTCCCCATGAACCGAGCGTGTCCAACCCCTAGAATGTGTATCCTCCTCGATTGGATGAGTAAGGATAACTTCAACAATGTTAGAATAATATAAGATAAATCCTAAAGTTAATTGCCAAACTTCGTCCATTGAATACTCGAGAACCTCACACGATGAGAATAAGTTAGATTTCGTAATGAATTGCGGAATGCCAAGTCTATCTTGTTGTAAAATGGAGTAATAAATCACCAATTATCCCACTAGAAACAAACAAGAAGACGTCAAGACTAGCCCAAAGAAGATCCACCTTGATTCATCAATTAATCTAGGAATGTGATATTTAACCACCTTTCAGAGAGAAGAGTTAAGTGCAGACCGTTTCGGGATTAAGCTTGTTGTGAGGAAGGGACTACGAAGAAAAACTCCCATCAACGAGTCAGCCGTAATAATATCCCAAGAAAAACCGCTTAAATCAAAAATGACTCCATTCATAACCCTGAGTGTGGACGGACGCAAATGGAATGAACGATTTTGGAGCGCAAACCCGAGAACTCAAAAGGTGAAAGAAACAATTCGAGGAATGGCAATTTGGCAATTCCCTTTCAAGACAAGCCCCATCCAAATGAAATTTTCAACGGGCAAATTTTTGAAAGATCCTATAAAAACGAGGAATTTAAATTAAGAAGACTAATAGGCCATTGATAAACCATAGAACGAAGAATCCAACGCTCACCTGTGAAGGAAAGCTATTCAGAGGAAAATCATCCAAACACGCCCGACCCGCCATCGAAAGTGATTTTTCTTTCCAATTACTGAATTTAGCAATAATGCGATCTGCATGGGTTCCAAATGAATTTTTCGAGGAACCCCACAAATTATGGAACCCCAAGATAAATAAATGGAAGTCGTCCCTCAGACATAGAAAGCTGATGAAGGATGCCTCTCTTTCGGACGACGTGTCTTCAAAAATAGACCGTCGACTTGTCTCTATTCACATATTGACCCGATAGCTCCTTATACTACGCAAGGATACCCAAAATAATCTGGGCATTGTGCAATGTAGCTTGGCAAAAAATAATGACATCATCTGCATACAACAAATGAGAAGGAAAAGACACACCACAACCAGCTCTAATACAAACTAACGAACCATCCTGAACCTTCTGCAAAATAAGATAAGGTTTATTCAACCCCGAGAACCCTCTTGCACCCCTTGGGACCTACAAGCGAGACAAAATAATAGCGGAGAGGGTCCCCCTGACGAACTCCTTGCGAGTATTCAAAACCAATAGTAGACCCATTTATCAGAATGGACAATCGAGCCGATTTTAAAATTCTAATGATCCAGTTCCTAGAAGTGTTCGAGAAACCAAAAGCTGACAAAGTTGCCAAAAGGAATTCCAAGAAAACGTGTAAAATGCCTTACGAATGTCAATCTTTATGGCCATATTACCACCATAAGATCTCTTATCCAGGCAATTAACGCATTCCGAAACCATCGCGATGCAATGACGGATCCAACGCCCTCTAATAAAGCCAAATTGATAAGTCAGAATAATAGCATGCGTCACCTCCGCCAGACGCACATCTGGAATTTTCGTAACAATCTTAAAAAGAAAATTAGTAAGCACAATAGGGCGGAATTGATCGACCCGAACTGCCTCCTTAATCTTAGGAAGGAGGACCACAAAACTTGAATTAAGACCCACCGGGATCGCTAGTCTCAAAAAATTCCTGCACTGCTAAGGTAAAACTACCAAGGAAAACCCATTCTTGTGGGGATAACCCTTGACAAGAAAAAGAGTACCCCCATAATGTCAGAAGAAAATGCCCATAATAAAAGAACATATAGCAAACGAAAAAACTATCTAACAAATCTGTAAGCGGGATGTCCAACATAGTCTTTCGTGAGATGAGAGCCCCTACAAAAGCACAAGAAGCAAATAGATGATCAATGGATTCAGAATGAGCATGGCAAAGGAAACATAATGAACGACCAATAAATCCACGAAGCCTCAGTAAATCCAATATAGCCAGACGGTTGAGGATAGCCCTCCAGACCACAATGGAATGCCTGTCAGGTATAGCAGGAGACCAGATCTAGGAATCCTATTTAACCGATGGCCAGAATGTTTGTAAATGAGCATATGCGGCTTTGGAAGTAATATCCCCATCCAAGGAATGAATCCAAACACACTTATCCACCGAGAGAGGGGCAATAGGGACTCGAACAATATCACATACAATATCCAAATAAGCTTCGATAAAGTAGATAGTGAAATGCCAAGAGTTATCATAGAAGTAATCAGAGATGCTATTTTGAAAATGTTTTCTGTACTCTTGGGGGATTCCAATACGATCAGCACTAGAATATCCCAGCCATTTATAATTCTAAAGTAATACCTCAGAATTGGAACCCGGAATGTAACAAGAGTTATCCAAACAATCATCCAATATGGCCGAATCCCAGACTAGATAAAATATGGTAAAAAGGTTTGTCGAATTGTCCCATCAGAGAGGAAGTATCTACGACGTAGGAAAGTGAAAACCTTCGATTCTGAGTTCAACACCTTCCAACTTAATTTCATGAGAAAAGCCTGATTAGCCGTAATAATGGATCAGAAACCAAGGCCTCCTTTGGACTTAGGCATACAAGAACATGCCCAGTTAACAACCACTGAACCATTCGACTGAATATCCACAGTCCTAATAAAGTTACGCATGGCCTTTTTCATTTGCCCGAGCATGGAAGTCAGCAATTGTAAACTAACATAGAATGAATGAAGGAACTGGTGATTACTGAATTCACCAAACAAATGCAGCCTGCAATAGATAAAGAGGATCCTTTCCAACGCTTGAATTTTAGAAGGACCTTATCAAACAATGGTTGCAACACAACCTGTTTGGGAGCACCTTTAAAAATGGGGACGCCCAAATAAGAAGTAGGAAGTGTTCCTAAGGAGATACCCATAATGTTTTGGATACGCCCACGAACATGCGGGGAGACCCGAGAGCCAAAGGAAAATATAGATTTATTAGTGTTAAAGATCTGCCCAGAAATATCCGTGTAAACTCCCAAAAGATGAAATAAATGGCACGCATTTCCATAGGTGTCTGCATACAAAATAACAATATCATCCGCATACATAACCGATGAGAGAAACTCAATATTCCGAGGCACCAGGAAAGGCATAATCTGGCGAGTGGAAATGGCTGATTCAATAATTATCACAAGGATTTCTTCTGCTATGCAGAATAACAATGGAGAAAGCGGATCACCTTGACAAACTCCATGAGTACAAGAAAAATAACCTACGGGGACCCATTAAGCAAAACCAAAACCCTAGCAGAGCGAAGAATAATCCCAATCCAATTAACAAACTAATCAGAACAACCAAAGCAGCGAAGCAAATGGAGCAAAAAATCCCAACTAAGTATATTAAAAGCTTTACAAATGTCGATCTTCATAATCATATTTTTATCGAGCCAAGTCTGAGAAATGTTAAAACCCTCAGAAACCAATGCAATATAGTCATAGATTTGCCGACCTGGAATAAAACCAAACTGCATGGGCGCGATATATTTACGGATGATCAAACTAAACCTAGATGCTAGAATTTCTGTAATGATCTTGAAAAGAAAGTTACTCATCACTATGGGCCGGAAATTGTCCACAATGTTTGCAACTTTACTTTTCAGGATAAGAACCATGAAACTCGAATTAAGCCCCGGTGGAAAAGCTGAATGCACGAAGAAATGCCGAAATCTTTGAAATAACATTCGAGGCAATAATATCCCAACAAAGATCTTTGATAGAAAATCCCACGAAAACCACCTGGACACGAGAACTATCAAAACCCAACTCAAACACCACATCCTTAATCTCCAAATCCGTAGGAATTGCCATTAATAAATTATTATCCTCTGGTAAAGCAACCGGATTGACCAATCTATCAACCTCTCCAAAATCATTCGCTAAATTTCTAAAAGCCGAGAACAATGTAGAAAATTAAGAAGTAATGTGTTGACTAATGATAGCTGGATCCAAAGAATATTGACCGTCGATAAGCCATGGATACCTTAACGCCTGACTCTGATCTGGCAGCATCGATGAAAAAAAGAAGTGTTACGATCCCCATCAACCAACCAAGATGCCCTAGATTGCTTACGAAGGAATTCCAATTGCAACAATAAAGCGTGAGAAAGGTCCTTCTGCGCCTCAAAGTCCAACTTACCCCGAGCTTTGTTGTAACCCAAACTCTTGATATCAGCCTGCATCTGCCGCACTTTTTCAAAATGACCTAAAGACCTCCCGGTTCCAGCCCTTAAGCGAGAAATGAAGTCGCTTAAGCTTAACCATTATATGTAAAATAGGATTATGAGACCTGCATGGCTACGCCCAGGATGCACACACAGTGTCAAGAAATGTATGGTTTTTGAGCCACATACGTTGAAAATGAAAAGGTAGTGGCTACCTGGTTGGCTTGTGACTAGGACCCCTTTTTTCATTTTTATATCAGTTTTTAATTTATTCAAAAAAGCACACATCAGCACCAATGATATTCCTAGAAGTATGAAAAAATTTGCTCAGGAACCCATCAGGACCGGGTGCGCTAGTAGGATCCATGTCAAAAACCGCCGCCCATTTCATCATCAGTAGGCATATGAGTCAGCATAATATTCTGAGCATCAGAGACTTTACCCTAGATAACGCTCGTAATAGAAGCCAGTGCCGCTGATGATGGCGTGAATGAGGAGTTAAAGAGGCCACAATAGTAATTGACCACATGATTTGCAATCAAGTCCTGATCTCTACAAATATTCCCATTAATTTGCATCATGTTAATAGAATTACGACAATTTCTAATCTTCGCCGAAGTGTGAACAATTTTAGAACTGCGATCGCCATCCTTGAGCCAAGCAATCCAACTTTTTTGAAGATAAAATTCACATTCCTCATCCATAATATCATAAAACTTAGTCATATTTGTAAGTCCAAGCGGCTACGATAATCTAGAGGGGGGGTGAATAGATTATCTCCATCTTTTCGATTTTGCCCTCTTTTTAGAAATAAATGCGCCAAGATAATAACAAAGGTGCGGAATGTAAATAACACACGTCGATTTATAGTAGTTCAACCCACCTAGGGCCTAATCTACTACCACCCCAGTATATCCGGGATGGAGTTCAAAAAGAAAAAGAATTTTATTAATTACCAAAATTAATACAACACCAACTTACAACAACACCTTGAAGAGCACCACACTCTTCTTCAACACCACCTTTGAGATTGCCACAATTTCACTTGAAGATTACCACAATCTTCAACGACACCTTGTGAAGATTACCACAATCTTCAACCTTGAAGAATACGAAATTCTTCAACACCTCAATAAGAAGATCACCACAATCTTCTTGCACCTATCACCTAAATCATCCAAGTGTGTTCTTACCACAAGAACACTCACAAGGATATCTTGTGTTGAATGATAACCCAAAATCAAGATTACAACTCGATAAAGAATATTACAATTATGAGTGCAAATGTAATCAAGAAGTAAGCCTAGACCTCAAGGATGTGAAAGTGATAAACTAGGCAAAATTACAACAAGAATAATAACAATGAAGAACAAGTGTTTGCTTGAAGTGTATCTTGTTGTGTTGTATCTCAATGGTTATTTGGTTGCTCCAAAACCTCCTCTATTTATAGGAGATGGTTGATCAAGCATAGGCTCCTCTTGGGGATTGAAAATCTGAGAAAAATACAATTAAAATCAAGAATATAGTCTGTTAGAAATCAATCTCACATTTTAAGGAAAAGATGTCTCTTTGTCAAATGGTCGGTCTCTTGTCAAAAGATAGGGGCGACCGCCATCACGAGTAAATAGACGTTTGAAAATTGCACAACAAAAAAACATAGGGCGACGGCCGACGCCCACCTCGGCCGGTCGGCGTCAACTCCAACCCGATCGACCATGACCAAAACACAAGGCGGGGTGTTCCGTTTCAAAGTTGAACTCCCAGTGCGGTCGGCCGTCGTCGACGCCACTGGTCGACGTCACCGGTCGACGGTCGACCTGACCATTTTCCTTTCCGTCTCATTTTTTGTTTCCAAATTCATCTTCAGGTATGGGTTGCCCTTTACGGCGACCGATCGACCTCGAGACAGAAATGTTGTCCTATTTTAGTCGAAAATAAAACTCAAGAAATACTTCAAAAATTTAGTAAAAACATTTTAAACCAATCGGGAGTATTTAGACAACATTTAGAAACCTTGTTTTGAAGTAAAAACTTATAAACATAAAATCATTAAAAGTGTTGTCCAATTTTATCTAAAGTAAAACTTGAAGAAATACTCCGGAAAATATTAAAACCATTTTAAATCATTAAGGAGTATTTGAACAACAATCAAAAACATTGTTTTGGTGTAAAAATAAAATCATCAAAATTAAGATAAAAACATGTATCAAACAATCTCCCCCTTTTTGATGATTACAAACCAAAATAATTTTTAGAAAAATTAGAAGGACAATTTTAAAGACGATTTTCCGGTAAAAACATCTAACCGTTTGGAAGCAACCAAAATTTCCAAAATACATAAGCAACCAAGTAAGGGAGGAAATAATTCCAATAAAAAGCATAAGCTCCCCCTATCAACAAGCACATCAAGAATTATGTAAAAGCAATTATCCATAAGCTAAAAGCTTGGCTTTAATATTTTGATCAAGAGCTTATAAGCTCCCCCTGTCAATAAAACATCATTTAGACAAGTATATAAGTCCATCAAGCAACAATTGGACTAAAAATATTATGCAACTTATGGCTTTTAAGATCCATAGCTTATAGCTTTTATAACGAGCTTTTATAAGCTTCTTTGAGCTAATGAGCCAATTTTCCTGTTTCTCCCCCTTTGGAATCATCAAAAAGAATGTTAGGATGATAAAAACATCATATAATTACATCAAAGTGCGCCAAAGAGCGGTTTATCAACCATTAAGCAATTTAGGTTTAAAAACCGAAGAAGAAAATGGGAGAAATGAAACATGAAGAGTTCAAGCTCTCGTTTTATTTGCCAAAACATGATCTCAATAATAATATGAGACATTTGAAACCAAGAGAATCATGTAGATGATGAATCTTACATTGAAGCATTTTAACGAACACTTGGCGGGCGTCAAAATTTGAAGAAGATGTATATAGCCCTTGAAAAAGAATTTAAGCCAAGTTTATCATATCATCACCTAAAGCAATTTTCAACATATATTCAACAAATAATAGGCCTAAACAAAGTAAATTCTCAAGGGTTCGACCCAATTGAGATAATTTTAGCCAAAAAGATCAAGGCATTACAAATGCCATCAAACAAAAATTAAAGAGCCATCAAGTAATATATGTCAAGCATCAAACAATGCATATTAGACATTACAAATGTCCCAAATAATCCATCTAAACAAAATGATCAAGACATGTCAAATGCATTTAAGCAAAAATTAAAAGAGGCACTTTTACCATCAAGTACTTCATACCAACAACCCAACAATGCCAACCTAGAGTATTTTTACCATAAAATACTCCATCAATATCATGATCATCCACAAGTCATTATCAACTTGTTATTTTAACCCTTTTAAGAAAAACAAGCAAATCTCATTAGTACGAAAGAGTTTACAAGAAAGTCAAAAGGAATACAAAACAACATGGACAAGAAAGAAAATGCAAATATAGTAAAGGGGTGGGGACATCATTCCTCGTCCGAAGAGAAGCAAGATCGGGAATAAAATCTTTGATGAATTTCTTCAACTTGCCGATTGATTTTTGCATTTTGGAGGTCTTTTGCTCCAAAGCTTCGTACCTAGCTTCATGAAACATTCTTAGATCATCATACTCGGCTTGGGTGTACCTCCTTGGCGGTTGAGCACCGGTATTACCCTCCGGATTGCTTTGTTCGCCTTCCTCCGCCAATCTCGCGGCCTCGGCATCATCAAAGAAGTTGTTTGGATCAGGGGAATCTTGACATCTTCCTCTAGCCATCTTAGTAGGTCGGATGTCCATATTCTTGCGCATAGTGACCGTTTGGAAGATGTTATCAATGTCAAAGTCATTTTGAAATACCTCCGAATTACACTCCGACGAATGTAGTCCCGATTGTATAAGAAGTTTACAAATCCAATTGCCCATAACAAACTTCTTATTTCCTTGAGTGATGGACTCGATTAAACATTGAATAAGTATGGCGCCAAAATTAAGCAGTTCCCTTCTAGCAATCTTATAAGTCAAGAAATAGTCCATGTTGCTAGGCATTTTACCCGCTTTTCCACAAATACAGTAGGCGACAATAACAGATATAATTCGATGCTCAAGAGTCATCGCCAATAGAGAATATTTTGGCCATACGCCCAAATAAGTCTTAACTTCTCTCATAGACACCCCCAACATCTCATCATTCCAAATAGCACAAGAGAAATAGTCCCAACCACCTTCTCTAACATGTAAAAGCCGACAAATTTCATTTGGAGTCCACTTAAAATGTCGACCCTTTACAAACGAATTTATCGCACAGCTTCTTATCATCATCATATTGCACCCACATATTTGCATAAAAATGTTGAATAATATCATCATCATACAAAACATAAGCATGCTCCCATAAAAACATCCATCCTTGCTCTTCAAAGAATCCTCTAATAGTAGGATATTCATTTGTAAATGAATTAAATCGACAAATTTTAGTCCGAGCAATCGATTTTCCACCCATTCCCAAATCTTCATAGTACCACTCCGTATATTTATTGATGAAATTAAGAACATTATTAGAATGAGGAGCTTGAGTAATAAAAGATTTCTTACTTTTCGCCCAACGACAATTTTTGAACGAAATTGTTTCGCGGAGCTCGGCAATTTGGGCCCGAGAGAGTATGGGATTTTGAATGTCATCATGTTCTTGATCCACGTTCCTTTGGGCAGCTCGAATATCCCTTTGTTCGGCTTCGTCTTGCCGATTTCTCGAAGAACCCTCTCCGCCCTTTTTTCTCTTGGAAGTGGGATTTTGACCGGTGGAATTTCTTGGAGGAGCCATATATGAAAGATTCTTGCAAAAATAGGTGGATTAGCAACAAGAATTACAAGAATTGATGAAGAATTGAAGATTTTAGGAAAAAAGGTTGATTATCGCTGCTGTTTGAGAGAATGAGGGTTTCTTTGTTCTATTTTAAAAACGAAGGCAGACGAGATATAACCCAAAAATTAAGCCTGGGCGACCGGTCGAGGTGGGGTGCCACCGTCGACGTCGAGCGACCGTCGCCCTCGCTTTGACCGCCCCAGTGTAATTTTTCATTCTCCAGGTTTTTCAAAAATTCGATTTTTCACCCCAAAAGTTTTAAAACTTTGCAAAAAGATAATTATGGACCGAGTCCAACAAATACGGGTTTCGGGAACACATATATTCGAGAAAATCGAGATTTAACAAGTAGTGCCCTTTTAAGAAAAATTATCATTTAGGGGCACTTAACGGGTTGAAATGAAATATTTGAAAGACAAATGCATAATCATAATATCGAGTTAAAAAAAAATACGAGTGAACATACCTCGATGGTTTAAGAAACTTGATGAAGAAATATCCAATGAGATATATATCCTACACAATTCTTAAACAAATATTGCACAAGATATAATAGCACAAGTGTAGGCAATAGGATATCACAAAAATTGATTATACTATGAAAATCCATAGGAGTTTAAAAGCACATGTAAGGTCTCATTTTCAAGAGATTTTAAAAACACAAATATTTATTGAGAACCTTAATTATAAAATTATGAAAACTCACTTTCAATTTAGACACAAATAAAAACATGCATACTAATTAAATAAAATATATATTTAAATGGGAAGATACGGTTTACCAATTACGCCATTTCCATGGGTTGTGCCGTTCCCGTTGTTGATGATATCTTCCCCTTTGAGAATCATTTTGTTGATGATGGCTTCTTCAATTGTTCCATTTCCAAATATTTTGGCCTTTTCTTTTTCGAAAGTATCTTTCTCTTGGAAAATCATCTTGTTGATGATGTCTTTGCCCTTTCAAGGATTGTGTTCTTCCCATTTTTGATTATATCCTCTTCTTGGAAATTTGCTTTGTTGAAAATATTTTCTCCTTTGATCAAATGAATTGGTCATTTGATGTCTTCTTGGCGGTATGAATTTTCTCCGATTATTATTTCGACGGGTACCTAATAAAACATTATTTTGTGGTACCCTCAAGTGCTTGGGTCCTTTAGGATTAGCTTTGAGACTTTTAGGTCTCCAACAATAATTAGAGCTATTTCTAGCCCGACAAGTATTTACCGTATGACCTTTTTACCGCAATAAAAGCAAGTAATAACTTTAGGAGCATAATGACCAATATGCTTAGAGACTTGATTCTTTTTCATATGATTAACATCATTAAGCTTATGATCAAGTTCTAGTTTCGAATTATCACAACAATCAATAATTTCATCCAGACTCAAGTTGGATTTAGATAAATCCTTTTCATGCAATTAATGTCCTCAACAAGAGTACTATTTTGTTTCTCAAGGTTTCTAACCTTGTCAAGTGTGGTGGTGTGAGCACATGATAGTGATTCATAGGAAGTAAATAAGCTATCCTTTTCATTTTTCAAAACATTGAATTCCTTTTTCAAATTTTTGTACTTAACAAGTAAATTTTGGAATTCATTTTGAAGATCATCAAAATCATTTTGCAAATCACTATAATCATTTTGAATAACAATATCATAAGAAGTAGAGGGTTTAAGACATACCTCGTTTTCTTCTTCGATGCCCATAAAACAATATTCAACTTCTTCATAGTTGAAAGTTGTAAGAGGCTTGTTCCTTAGATTTGAGCTTGTATCCCTTTGAGAAGTAGATGCTTTTGTTTGACTCCTTTCATTTGCAAATACTCCATAGATGGCTTCTAATTTTTGCCATACTTCATGTGCCGATCGAATTCCTACAATATGTTCATATTCCAAATTAGTAAATGAACAATACAAAATATTGAGAGCTTTACCGTTTAAGGAGATGATTTTCTTCTCTTCATCATTGAGCTCTTTGAAGCCTTTGGAGGTGTGTGGTGTGTTTATCATTGGAATGATTACCTGGGAGCAGCCCTTTTGGTCCAGTCTTCTCTATTTCGTATTTTCTTCAACCCCAACCGGTCATAGTCAAGGGCGACCGGTCGCACCCCCCTCCGACCGGTCCCCCTGTGTAAAATTTGCTGAAATTCAATTTCAATCTTATCTCTCGACGATCGGTCGCACCCTTGTTTATCACAGAAACTATCCGTTGCATTTTCGAATGACTTTTCCCTATTTTGTGGGATTGATTTCTAAGACTCTATTGATGATTTTAAATGGTTTCTTTTGCAGCAAATCACTCCCCCAAGGAGAGCCTATGTCCTGGAAATGAAAGCCAAGTCCTCTCCTATAAATAGAGGCTTCATTCAAGCAACAAGATACAACACTCTACACAAGCAAAGAGCAATCAAGCAAACACTTTCATATATCTTGTTGTATTAGCCTTAGCACTTTCACTTGCACAAATTTGAGGTCTAGGCTCTCAATTCTTGATTACACTTGTACTCATATTGTATCAATCATTATTGAGTTGTAATCTTGATTTTGGTCATCATTCAACACAAGACATCCTTGTGAGTATTCTTGTGGTAAGAATACACTTGGGTGATCTAGGTGATAGGTGTTTGAAGGTTGTGGTAATCTTCAAAGGTGTTGTAAAAGAGGATTGTGGTAATCCTCGAGGTGGTGAAAGAGGGTTGTGGTAATCCTCAAGGTGTTGTATTAATTTTTGGTAAATTAATAAAATCTTTTTTCTTTTTGAAATCCATCCCGGATATACTGGGGTGGTAGTAGATTAGGCCCTAGGTGGGTTGAACTACTATAAATCGACGTGTGCTATTTACTTTCCGCACTTAGCATTTCATCTTTGCTTGAGTTTTACGAAAAATAGGGCAAAATCTGAAAAACCAGGATAATCTATTCACCCCCCTCTAGATTATCGTAGCCACTTGGACTAACAATATTTTCCACCTCCTGACAAAATAACTCCTTAGAATATCCTTCATTTGCAATGTTAATCTGAATATCAGATAATGAACTCAAAGCATCCTCATTTTTCTGGAAAACATCTCTGAATACCAATTTATTCCAATCCTTTAAGGCACCTTTAAGCCGTTTCAACTTCATAGTGGCTCGACTCCAAGGAGTAGCTATCAGACTAGGTGCCGATCAAGAGGTTCGAACCACATCCAGAAAACCTGCATCCTTAATCCACATTCTGTAAACAAAATAGACGGGGTCCAATTTTATTCGACATATGACAAAAAATCGCCAAAGGGTGGTGATCAGACACCGAACATGCCAAGACATGGCCTTTCACTATGTCCCAATAATGAAGAAAACCAACTGCAACTAGACCTCTATCAATACAGGACTCAACATGATTACCTGTTTGCAAGTGACCCATCCAAGTATATTTGTGCCAAGTGGTATGAATGTCAATGAAATCCCCGTTAGCAATAATAGAACAAAAATCATGGCAGGAGATTGAATTGGGGGAATTATTACTCCGATGTTCATGAGCCACCTTCACCGCATTAAAATCTCCCACAACAATAAAATTGGTCGTGTGATGTTGTAACAGTTCATCCCAAAGCATATGCTCGCGTAGGTAAGATGCATGTCCATGCACAAAACCAATACAAAAATTAAAACCCGAAAGGGATACATCAACAATAATAACTTAATCGAAATATACACAATCAAAGTCGAGATATATTTATGATAAACCGAAACCAAATGTTAGACAACATACATGTTCGAGTATTGTTGGCCAAATGAGAAATACCCAAAGAGGACCAATATGAGCCACAAATAGTAGAAATATCCACCTTGAGTTCAACAATACATACACAGTCAGGTTTAATGACTTGACAGTGTTAACGGAGCATATCTTTAGAGAGATTATTAAAAATCCCTCTAATATTCCAATGAAGATATTTATGAGAAATTTTGAGCCCCTAATGGGAGAATTATCGCCTCCTCGGAAAATCATGTCCATCCTCATCTTTTATTTCATCCTCCTATGATTTGGAAGATGCGACATCCATTATTTTAAATGCTTCCTCCCCGAGGTGGGAGCCCGCACCACCGGCCTTGGCCCTGCATGAGATGGAGTAGCGCCCTGCAACTTTTGTTTAATTTCCTGTAACTTAGCATCAACCATAATATCTGAAAAAATAGGTGGAGGGGGCATATGAGAAGATTTTTTCTTCAATGGCACAACTGTACGGATTGGTTTAGGCTGAGTCTGATGCGTAGCCTTGGAGTCCTGCTCATAAGTCAAGACATTGTTGTGTTCTTGAGTAACTAGAACCGTATCAAAAGGCACCTCCAATATGGAAGGATCCAACATAGTGTTGTTGTCATTGCCTCGTGTCTCCACCGGATTATAAACCACCAAATAAAGTGTGGAACTGTGATTCAAATTGGAAGAAAAATGCAAATCCTCAACTTGCCTGGGATCCATTTCTGCACACTCTAAAAATTCTTTATGTGACAAACTAGACCCATCCTCCAACGCCAAACTAGAAATGCCGACATTCTGACCATCAATTCATCCCCATCTGCAATGGTATCATCTTCCATTCCATGAACAATGGCAAATTTATTAGAGATAATCGGAGCTGCAACCTTGTTAAGATTAATTGTTTCCTTCCCATGCATTTTAGAATGATGTCCCTCCTCCAAAACCACCTTACTAGTATCCCCCAGTCCCTGACTCGTATGAATTGGTTTCCGGGAATGGCTACAACGCCTAACCGTCTGTTTCTCAGTTGCAATTTTCTGACATGAACGCATTGAATGCCCAGTAATTTGGAAATTTTGACAAAACTCCAGTAGACATTTATAATGAAAGAATATGAACCCTGAATGACCCGTACATTCAATCATCATTTTCTCAGGAAAGTTAGAACTCATATCAATGTCCACGAGAACCCTTGCAAAATGACCCATTGAGTAGGAGAGAGTGTTCTCATCAATTTTAATAGGAGATCAATAACACGGGCAATCCCCAACAACACCTGGGGATGCTAGTACTCCCAACCGAGCTGTAAATTCGCATTCGGACACGTGCGATGGAGGAATTTGTATTTTTGGGGTCAAAACCGGTGTCAAGGTTGTAATCGAAAAGTCCCTGGTGACAAATAGTAAACACTTTTTCTCCGAACAACATTACGATCAGTAAGGTTAGCAAAATGAATGTTATAATAACCCTTACCCAGCTAAATATGATGAAAAGGAGAGTACGTTGATCCAACATAATGCTTTCAATTTATCATGTAATTGCAACCTATTCAGAGGTTTTTGCCTTTAACATAAAGAGTTCGACCAATTAAGGAATTTTCTGATAGTTGTCGTCTAGATTCATAAATCTCATCACTAATATGTAGTGAATAAATATTACATTCCTTCATAGGGATAAATAGAGAACTAACCCGAATGTTCGACATGGAAGCCACGTTAGGTAAATTCTGTTGGATCACCCCACTATAAGAAACCGCCCCAGGGTTTTTAGTTTGAGGAACTTGTTGAACCCTAACAGGATGAGAGTCGCAGAAGAGAGATAAATCTTATCCTTCAAAGTAGAAGTCGCCAGAGGGTCTGTTTGGGTCGGAAAACCCTTAACCCCCCACCAGAATATTGTGCATGGATATTACTTGGGCCAGAATTTATTACCGCTAATTTTGGAAATCCTGTATCAGAATCAGGAACCCTTATTTACAATGACGGAGAAGATTTTAGGTGAGAAGGAACATGAAAACCACAAGCCTGAAGCAACATGATGGTTGGTGATGTTGCATGCGCAGGCGAAGACATGACTATGCGGGAATATTGTGGAAAGACAGACAAAATCGAGTATTGGCCGGCGTCCATGACCATATCAGGGAAATTTATTTGATATATTTTGATGATACCATGTAAAACTTAAACTAGGAAGTTGGCACCCCATTTTCCTTGTAATTTGTATTGTAATAGATAGGGCTGGAAAAACTGAGTCAAGTCAGCTATGTAAAGATTTTTACAAGAAGTCAATACCGGACTGTGTGTCAGCTGAGTAAGGCCATGAAGGAAGTCAAGGACTCGACTGAAGGAGAATCAACTGAGGAACAACTGTGAGAAGTATCAGTCAAGTCAACTCAAGAAGCCAAGTTTAACAGTTGAAGTGATAGCTGAGTCAATCCCATGATTGGAGCAGACTCAAGTCACCTGGGTAAAAGCAGTCAAGTCAAGTCAACTGACTTAGATCCACTGATTAAAGTCAAGAGTATTACTCCATTTAGTAATATGACAAACTGCCAGATATAAAAGTGTTTGGCCCAGAATTGTGCAAAAGAATAAGCCAATGGGAAACACTGCACCTTGTGTCAATCACCTGCAATGTTGGAATGACATTTAATACGAGGAAAGGTCAACATCACCAAGGCTGCAGACCAAGAAAAGACAAGCCAACGAACACAAAGTGATATTTTGAAACTAGCCTAACTCTTCAAAGGGCAAAATTTCAAATGGGCACTATAAAAGGCTGAGGAAGCTATTGAGAAGAGGTGACCTTGATTACCTGAACCACGAACGAACAAGCAATATTCAAGGAAGCAATCCACAAATATTCTCATAGCAATTCAAGCAATTCCTCAAGCCTTAAACTCGAAGAAACTTGATCCAACACAAGCTGTGAAGAAGAGATAACTTCAAACAGTTGAAGAGGAAACTTTTGAAGAATCAAAGGGGTCTACTTTCCAAGTCAGGATTGTAGAAAGGTTCACGGTCGAACCATTATCAAGTTTGTTGGAGCGCTTCGTGATCAAATCCAAGAACTTGAGAAGTGAGTTGACGTAGCAAGGCAGCTTCCCTGTGATGAAGTTGAGTTGCAAGAGAAGCCAGCTGTGTGATCAAGGCTGTCTCCAGACTGATAACCACTTGTAAACT
Source organism: Rehmannia glutinosa (assembly GCA_016081115.2). Classification (NCBI taxonomy): domain Eukaryota; kingdom Viridiplantae; phylum Streptophyta; class Magnoliopsida; order Lamiales; family Orobanchaceae; genus Rehmannia; species Rehmannia glutinosa. The sequence continues at coordinate 67,418,640 of CM071934.1, read as the reverse complement.
GATCTGTTACATAGTGGATTCCTCCAGGAGTTGGAGAAGAGAGGATTAGAAAAATTACCCCATCTTCGAACCTCTATAAAATATTTGTGTCATTTACTTTCAGCAAATTTACATTCTTGCATATTTATTTATCTGTTGTTAGTTTATATTTGCTATCCAACTGATAAATAACCAAGTGCTAAAAATCAAGTGTTAAAAACAAGTTTAAAACAAATCAAGGGTGTTAAGTCTTCCGCTGTTAAAAACCAAATCAGCTAAGTTAAGTATTTGACTTAAGCAACCGAGTTATACTATCAACAACTATATCGAGTTTGTTGAGTGGGTAACTTAGATGAATAGCCAACTTAGTTGTCCCTCAAGGACACAACTGTTTGAGTCAACTCTGTTGAATATTTTAAAAGGACTAAAATTTAAAATTTGGTAAGGTTTATTCAACTCCCCATCTAAACCTTACACCACACCCCTTGGGATCTACAAGTGGTATCAGAGCCGTTAGTTCATTGAGCCTTCCGCACTGGTTACTGTACTAGATCTCTATCTTCTCAAAAAGTTTTAACACTTGCGTTTTTCAAAGTCTTTCATCTTTTAAGCAAAGTTATTATCATGGAAGCAAATTTAACACGCATTCCTATGTTCACTGTTGAAGAATTTGATGATTGGAAAATACGCATGCAGGCTCATCTATCTGCATTACATGATGAAATGTGGCTTGTGATAGAGGATGGGCCACCGCAAATACTCAAAGTTAACACGGTTTAGACAAGAGCAAAAATGCAGTAGAGGGAGAAGAAGATTTTCTTTGAAGCAAGACCAACCATGGTTGAAAAACCAAGGATTTGAGTGGACAAATGAGGATAGAAAGAGATACAACTTGGACAATATGGCCAAGGATATTCTCTACAAGACGTTGAACAAAGCCATGTTCAACAAAGTCAAATCTTGCAAATCTGCAAAAGAAATTTGGGAAAAGCTAACCTTAATTTGTGAAGGATAGAACAAATTAAGGAAAATAAATTAATCAATTCTTTGTTCAAAAATTTGAAAATTTTAAAATGCTTGCAAGTGAAACTCGGATCGGTGGATGCAGTTATCGAGATTACAAATGAGCTTTCGACTCTTGGGAAAGAGTATACACGAGAAGGAAATGTGTATGAAGATCTTAAGAAGCCTCCCGGTGGATGGGAAATGAAGGTCATGGCCTGAGACATTCAATGGACCTCTCAAGAACATCTAACCATGAGCTATTCTCATACCTCAAAGCCTATGAGTTTGAGTTGAGAAGCAAAGAGAAAGAGAAAACAACTATACCCAAGATATTTGCATTGTTGGCGGTGAAGGGAAAAGAGCTAGCCAAAAGAAGCCATAGACCAGGAGGAGATTGCCCTGATGGTTAAAAGATTCAACAAGTTCTTCAATAAGAACTATAAAAGGAATAAGGGTGAAACCTCCAAAAGACATTCAGCACCCTCCAAAGCAAGGTAATATAGGCCACCAAGACAGCTGAGCATCAAAGAGCTGATTATCAGAGAGCTGATAATCAAAGAATAGACAGAGCTGATCAGAGAGTTGAGAACCTGTGTTGGAATTGCAGACAACCAGGACATTTTGCTGTTGATTGTTCCTATCCACCAGTCAACAAGTACAGAAATGAAGAAGAAAGAAAAGTCTTCAGGGAAAGAAGATAGGAAAAGAAGAAAGCCATGATGGCTGCTAAGACTGCTGAGCCAGCTAAGAGCAAAGAGGCAGCAAACTCAGATAGTAGTGAGGCAGACTACTCAAGTGATTCTGAGGAAGAGGCTATGGTCTGTCTCATGTCGAAAGAACAAGATCAAGAAGATGAGGTACACTCTAACTATCTAATTCTGATTCAAGTGATAGTGTCTGTGATACACACACTTCATCACCCACAGATCTTTATGATTCATTAGGCAAAATGTTGAAAGATTTTGAACACATAAATTCCTCATACACTATTCTAAATGAGGAAAACAGCAACCTTAAAAGCCAAAACTCACAGCTGACAAAATAGTTGAGTACTCTGAGTCAAATAGTGATGAGAACACTAAGAAATTTGAAAATGCCAAGTTAGCTGAAAAAGATCTTAAAAATATGATTTCCTCATTTACAAAAGCATCCAAATCATTGGATGAACTTATTATGAGTCAAAAGGAATGTGGAGACAAGACAAGCATAAGATTTAATTCCTTTGTGCATAGTCAAACTCCAAGAGTGATTTTGGAGAAAGGATCCAAGTAATGAAGCATTCCAAAAACCCAAAACACCAAATGTTGCACCCACATTCACTCCAAAGCACAATCACAATCATACGGCCTTGGATATAAAGAAAAAGGAAAGCGACAGTTGAGTATCTTTGAAAGGACAGCTGAGAAGAGATTCAGCCGAGTCCCTCAACAAACTCCAAATAGAAGATACTCTGTGAAAAGCAAACAGAGCTACTAAAAACCCCAGAAATTTCATCAGAGAAATACATATGATGAGAATGGTAGAAACTACCCAAACTATGTTGATTGGAATAATGTGAAACATCAGCAAAGACCTATGGAATACAAGCCAAAATGGCAAAGACCTAAACCTCAGTAAAGGTCATTCCAAAGGCAAAAGAGCTTTTATCAAAGACACATACGCACCCAAGCACTACAATTAGAAATACCACAACTACCCCAAGAAAGCAATTGCTAAAACACACACATGCATACAGACAAAAGAGACAACTGTATGATCCTAAAACCCTCAAGCAATTTGCTAATGTGCACTATGATTATGGCACTGATAGATGGCAACCTCTTAGAGTCAGACCATTTGGCTATAGGTTGGTTGGAACATCTTATAGCACTAACCCCTCAGGACCCAGACAAGTATGGGTACCTAAAAACAGATTTCCTTGATTGCAGGTTCAAGGAACAGCTGAGTGCCAAGGAACATGTTACATGGATAGTGGTTGTTCCAGACATATGACATGAAACAAGAAAAATCTATCAAGATTCAAGGAGATTAGAGGTGCAAAAGTTATATTTAGAGGAAATGAAGCTCCAGGGGAGATCAAAGGCAGAGGATCCATCAAGAAAAATGGATTGGAAATCACGGATGTTGCTTATATTGAAGGCCTCAACTTCAACTTTGTTAAGTATCACCAACTCGTGACAAAGGTTACAATGTAGGATTCAAAAAGGGAGTATGCCAGATCAAGGATGTTGAATCCAATAAAATAGTGCTGCAAGGGTCAAGGCAAAAGAATATGTATGTGGTAGATTGGTCTACTGCTACACCAAGCACATGTCTGCTAGCAAAGAGCACAACCGAATCAAGTTGACTGTGGCACAAAAAGCTGAGTCATCTGAATTTTAAAACAATCAACAAGCTTGCAAGGAGTTATTTTGTAGAAGGATTGTCGGACTCATTTTTGTACAAGAAAGAAAAAAGTGTATGTGATGAATGCCAGATGGGAAAGCAACTCAAATCTTCATTCAAGGATAAGCCAAGTCATTCTTCAACTAGGATATTGCCTATGGATTTATTTGGTCCAGTTGAGCCAGCTAGCATCAGTGAAAAGAAATACACCCTAGTGGTGGTGGATGATTATTCAAGATATACATGGACAATTTTCATGTGTAAAAAGAAAGAAACTTTTTGAGAAGTTACCTCGGTGATGAAAATAGTTCAAAATGAGAAGAGCCAAATCATTATAAAAATAAGACTGACAGAGGAACCGAGTTTGTCAATGGGATTATAACTCGATTGTGTTGAAAATGGTATTACTCATGAGTTGTCGTGACAAAGACTCCACAATGAGAATAGAGTAGCTGAAAGAAGGAACATAACTCTCAAGGAAGCTGCAAGGACTATGTTAGTTGATTTGGATTGCCTAAGAGATTTTGGCTGAAACCATAATTACAACATGCTATACTCAAAATAGATGCATGATTAACGGACAATTGACCAAGACTCCCTATGAGATTTGGACAGAGAGAAAGCCAAATGTTGGATACTTCAGGATATTTGGATGTAAATGCTTCATCCATAACAATGACAAAGATAATTTGAAGGCTTTTGATGCTAAAGCTGATGAAGATATCTTTTTGGGATACTCAGCTGAGAGTAAAGCCTATAGAGTGATGAACAAGAGGACTATGGTCACAGAAGAGTCTATCCATGTATTTTTTGACGAACCTAATGTGAAAGACATTGAAGAGTTAACTGATAAGCTGAATCAACCAAATATGCAGAAAAGTCCTTATGTTGAAGCTGAAGTGAGAGCACTCAACCCAGACGAAGATGAGATAGTTGAATCTCAAAGACAGCTAGAAAGCCTATAGCTGAATGAAGATGCAAGACAACTTAGCTGCGAGGCGGTGAATTCAAGCAGAGACTTACTCCAACCGATGTGAGATGGCCGAGAGACCATCCACCAAAGTTAGTCATTGGAGATGTTAGAGATCGAATAAGAACCAGATCCAGAGCACAACATGAAGCTATTTTTACTGGTTTCATTTCCCAGATAGAGCCTAAAGATGTGTCTCAAGCTTTGGATGACATACATCGGATTCAGGCCATGCAAGAAGAGTTGAATCAGTTTGAAAGAAACAAAGTATGGGAATTAGTTCAAGGGCCAACCCAACAAAATTTTATTGGTACAAAATAGGTTTTCAGGACAAGATGAATGAGGAAGGATCTGTTGTAAGAAACAAAGCAAGATTGGTATCCAAAGGGTATTGCCAAGAAGAGGGTATAGATTTTGATGAAACCTTTGCTCTTGTTGCAGTTGAGAGCAATAAGGATGTTTCTTGCTTATGTTGCACATAAGAACTTCACAGTATATCAAATGGATGTGAAGAGTGCATTCCGAAATGGACTGTTAGAGGAAGAAGTCATGTTGAATAACCTCCAGGTTTTGAGCAGAAAACTATTAAGATAAGGTCTACAAGCTCAATAAAGCATTGTATGGATTGAAACAGGCAGCAAAAGCATGGTATGATACATTGTCTCAATTTCTAACTGACAATGGATTCACCAAAGGCAAAGTTGATAGAACACTCTTCAGGATTCAAGATGGAGATAGTATACTACTTGTTCAAATATATGTGGATGATATCATTTTTGGTTCCACAAATAAAGAGCTGTGTGACAAGTTCTCAAACCTCATGCAAGGCAAATTTGAGATGAGCATGATGAGAGAGCTGACTTTCTTCCTAGGACTTCAATTGAAGGATGGTCAAGCAAACCAATTGAATTTGATGGAATTTGGTATGGAAGAAAGCAAAATTCCAATGAATACATCACCAACACTACTACAAACGATGTAAAAAAGGAGGCGGTGGCATAATTGTAATATATTTAAGAAACTTACAGCTGATTAGTAAATAAACGATGTAAAAAATAAATTGCAACCAACCAATGTAAACAAAAATTTTACACGATTCTTGTTTTAATGAGATGTAGATTTTCTTTATTCTTACAGTGGTTACCTTTTTAACCTACGGTAATTGAATTTATACCTCATTTACTTAATTAATTAAAATTCGACAAAAAAAAGTTAATTAATTAATTGCTGTAGGTTAATATCCAAGTTACCCAAATCACGTATTATTTCTTAGTCTCCATATCAGTCGTACGCCCCTTCTCTATTTCTCTCCTCACGCCGCCTGTTAGAGTAGAACTCATCTCCACGGTTTGCCGCTGATTAGAGTCAGCCTCATCTCCACCGAATTGCTACCGGTTATAGTCGGATTCCTCTCCCCCTCACCCAAATTTGTGGTAATTTTAAACCCTAACTTCTAGTACTAGATTTTTTCTTTAATTTTTATTAATACTTGGCACCAATATTAGTTGATTTGTCCGTTTCCAAACAGTTTAGAATATCAATCGGGTAAGGCAGCAACTTCCCATCGAAGGCGATCGGTGGAGGTCTCCCTCGCATCCGAACAATGTACAGGTTAGGTTTGTTTCATTGCTCTGGTTTTTTTGTTTTTGTTTAAAATACCCTATTTGGTTTGGCTATGCTTTTTGTTGATGGTAGAATGTGGTTATTTGTCAATATGGGAGGGGGGAATAGAGTTTTTACTGAACTTGTACTTTCATAGTTGTGAAATTTTTACATTCCTCTTCCTTTCTCCTAATAACTTGTTTTTTGCTATGTTTGGGCAGCCTAAACAATCTTTATAGCCTGAATATGTAATTCCATATTTCTTCCCATAAAGAAATAGGAGTGGAGGAATTAAGTGTGGACCATGATGTGTTGCTTGGGAAATAATTGTATGCTATATTCAAATCAAGAAACTTGATTCGATGATTAACTTATGATGATGTGAGTAGTACTATATATATATGTGTGTTTATGTGCCCTCCTTCTCTTTCTTGCAAAAATTCTTAAAATGTTGATGTTCTTGAGGTTTTTTTTTTTTTTTTTGAGAAGACTGTTCTTGAGGTATTGGTTGGTCTTTTTTTTGTGTAATGCTTGGGAATTAGAGAATGACCATTCACACATGCTGAAGGAATAAACAGGTTCAGGATTTGCTTAATTAGTGAAAAAATATATCTTGGGGTTCTTTTTTAATTTTCTGAGATTCAGGGGATTTTGAGGGAAATTTTAAAAAATTGCGTGGCCATTTTTGGAAGAATGGTTGGTAGTTTTGAAAACAGGTAGTTTAGTTTAGGGAGAAATGGTTGGTAGATAGCCCATGGTTTAGAATTTAGATTCTTTTTTTCCTTTTATTGGTTAGGAATAGGAAAAAGGAAATTTAAATATGATATGATATCATAATGAAATGGGATTTTATTAAGTTGCTCTTCTTTTTCAACATTTGGAGCCTCACTTTTGAATGGGAGATTTAAGTTACATAGTTGTAATAATGTAGTCAACTTTTAGCGCTCCTTTAATGATTCTATCAATTTGTTAATAATGTAGTCAACTGGGGAAATTCAATTCATATGCTTGACTAAGGGTAAAACACATTATCTCGGTCTAATGTACTTGTACTTGGATATCACCATGAGTCTAGATAAACAATTAACAAATTTAATTTAATTTACATCTCTTACCAAAACAGATTTTGAAGAACAAATGACAATAAATAATATTCAATACACTTCTAATCTTGTTTTACGGAACTTCTGACAACAGTTCATATAAAACTCAAGTCCTAATAACCAAGAGGATTAGATATTTCTTCCCTAAACAAAAATGGATCGGAGTTGGATGAATGCAAGTCGCATAAGCGATGAGTATGAGAAAGAAGTTGAAAATTTTCTGGAATTTGCTCGACAAAATCGACCGGAACTCCTTGTATCACCATAGTCCGAGCGGGTATTACGAATTCATGGCGGGGAGTAATTCGTTTTTACTTTAACAAGTTAGATTGATAATAGATTTTTATTGTTATTGTGTTAATTACATCAAATTATATGTTGCAGGTTTTTAATGATCCCAAACCACTCTCTGAAAAGATAATTAAAGAAGTTCAGGTGAATTGGGCGAGATACTTTTTAGAAATTAAAAATACTACTCCATCAGGTATATTTAGATTTATTTGCATTCATTTGGGAATGACCTAGTTATCTTATGCATTGTGACTAATATTTAGGTCTTCAAAAAGTTTGTCTTTTTATTGTTCTATATAATTGTATAAAAAATGAAGTTTTTTTTCCATTCTCTATAGAATAGGTCTTAATTGAGTTTGTCGAGCCTTTTTGTTAATTTGAGTAACTATTTTTAACAGGTTAAGGATTTCTAGCCGAAGAAATAAGGCGTTGCTGCAGTGTTTCACGGTGCCAAAGATTTCATGTTTTTGCAGAAGATGGTTGTGACGAAAACAAGAAAAAGCGGCGATCCTCTTCCTATGTTGTAATTGTTATGATTTCATGAAGTTTTTCATTAGTTGCTTTGAAAAATATGTTGATGCTTTTGGAATACCTAGTTATCTTATGCATTGTGACTTATTGGTGTGGATATATTAGACTAGTTATCTTATGCATTGTGACTTATAGGTATGGATATATTAGTGGTGTGGATATGTTACTTAAATATTCAACGGAGGTTTTGCAAGTATTATTTTTGCTCTAGAGGGCGTTTTGTATGGGTTGCATTCGTGCATTGTGAAATTAAAAAGAAAAAAATAGAATTTACATCGGTTGTCAAAATACCCGATGTAAAACATTGAAAACATTCACATCGGTTAGTGGTAAACCGTTGCGAAGGGAGTTCCTTTACATCGGTTCCTCTTGAAACGATGTACTATATCTTCATTTAACGCGGCTTATATTAAAAACCGTTGTGGTATGTTACCCATTCGAAATCGGTTATTTAAATAAAATGTCAAAATTTTGTTATAGACATCACTATTGGACATCGGTTAAACCTAACCGATGTAGAAGGAATTGTCTACATCGGTTGCTTACTTAATGTTAAAAAGTTCCATTTTCCACATAGCCACATTCAACATCGGTTCGAAAACCGATGTGGAAAGTCCTACGAACCCGATGTTAAAAGTACAATCGTAGTAGTGCAAGATGGACATTGATGCAAATGGCAAAGTTGTTGATCAAACCGGATATAGAGCCCTCATTGGATCATTGCTCTATTTAATGACCCCAATGAACGGATATCACCTTTGCAGTAGGTTTATGTGCAAGATTTCTATCTGCACCAAAGGAGAGCCATATATATGACTACAGCTAAGAGAATTCTAAGGCATTTGAAGGGATGCCAGAAAGTCGGCTTATGGTATCCAAAGGAATGTGAATTCAAGTGGTCGGATACTCGGAGAGACTATCTTTGGATATAGAGTTGACATGAAGAGTACTTGTGCATGACTTGAAATAGATTGGTTTCTTGGTTGAAGAAAAACAAAATTCAATAGCTACATCCACAATCAAGCATAGTACATAGCTGCAAGGGGCATTTGTTGTGCCCAAGTCCTATGGATGAGACAACAGCTGAGAGATTATGATATTGAAGAAAAAGAGATTCCAATTATGTGTGATAACACTAGTGCTATTGCAATCACTCAAAACCCAGTGTTGCATTCAAGAACAAAGCACATTGATGTCGATATCATTTATACGAGATCATGTTGAAAAGAAAGACATCACCTTGGAATACATCTCAACTGATAAGCAGTTAGTTGATATATTCATAAAGCCATTATGTGAATCAAGGTTTCAAGAGCTTAAGAATGAGTTAGGGCTAATTGAGATGAGTTAGGCCACTCAGAAAACTCAATCAGTAGAGAAAGAAGATGAGAAAATTGAAAAAGAGCAAGTTTCATATTTCAGCCAAGTGAAATGAAATTGTCGGGAAGTCTGCTGAATCGAGTTAGCTGACAGCTGAGTTACATCATGAGAAGAGAGAAGCGAGTTAAGTCACTTTGGAAGTAAGCTGGATCATTTATGAGCTAAGTGACAAAAACACAGTCATTTTAATTCGAGCGGGAATTTTTTAAGAATGACGTCAGCGTAATAATGACTGTCAGTACAAAAGCTGCACAGTAAACCATATGATTGGATATAAATGCTACTGCGTTTAACATGGGGAAATTAATGCAGTTTTGAAGACCTAATCTTGACCGTTGATCTTGATCAACATTTTCAAATTCCAAAATCTGTCCTTTCACGTCCCTTATATACAAAACTTCACTTTCTGTCTCCTCATGCAAACATATTCATCTTCAGCAAAGAAAGAGCATTCTCTCTGCAACTAAGTTCAAACCCTAGTTCTTACAAGTCAAGTTTCTCAAGTTTCAATCGGTAGAATCATCTGAAAATGGCATCAAATCATAATTTCGCATTGTTATCCGAGAAGATCCACACCGGATTCAGAGTGGACTTCATTTGGTATGATCAAACAGGGCGTGGATGATGCCCTTGTGAAGAAAATAGTTGAGAAGATAGAAAAGTCCAGCCTTAAGGACTTTTTGACGATGCAGTTCATGCATACCTACCTGGAAGAGGTCGCAATGTTCTACGTGAACACGGAGGTGCAGGGCGATGAAATCTGTTCATTGGTCCACAACAAGGTCATCAAAATAAGCGCGAGGACCTTGCCGAACATCATTTTTGCCCGTGAGGTCCGAAGGACATCGTTGAGAAGGATGTCAACTTAGCTGCTGCTTGGAAGGAAATTACCAAGCCAGAGTTCGCTACAAAGGCTGTGTATACAGCCAAGAAGGAGTCTCTGAAGGAGGATTACCACAAACTAATGGACATCGTGTCCAAGTGCGTGGACATGAAGTTTGGAAGCTTTAATCAGTTGTCCAAGACCAAGCTGATCATGATGGCTGCGATCATGCAGGAAAAGAAGGTGAATTGGGATGAGTTCGTTTTCAGCCGTATCTGCCAAAATGTGATGAACATGTCCTACAAGGAGGATGGGACATTTGGTTGTTCTTTGGGATATGTCCTGGTGATTGGCCATCTGATGGAGGTGAAGGGCATTGCTCTCCGCCGTGGCAAGCCCTTCCATGCCAATAAGAATATGTTTAAGGCGAACCTTTCTGCAGCCCAGAAGAAAGATCATGCACGAAAGGCTGATACGAGTGAGGGGGAATCAGCTGACCCTGCTGAAGACACAACTCAGACCTCTCCAGCTCACTCTCCCAAGAAGACATCTAAGAAATCAAAGAAATCACCCGCCCTAGCGACCAAACCAAAAGCCCCCCTGTCCACGCGGTAGACAGACACTGCCCAAAGAACCGAGATAGAGGAGGAACCTCAAATTCCCTCCTTTATCGTGAAGAAGAAGAGGACTGCCAAATCCAGAAAGGCAGTTACCTCTAAGAAAGGAGCAAAGACCTTCACTATTGAAGAGCCTACGGAGGTGGAACCTGAGATCTATTTGGTTTCCACCAAAAGAAGACGGTTGTACAAGCATTCTGCGTTTGAGAAGACAAAGTGAGTTTGGTACTCACCGGATAAGAAAGTGAGGGCGATGCTCAAGAGGAGCGATCTCGAGATTGTGGATGCCCGGAGAAGACTGGCGATGATGATCATCGAGACAAGAAGACCACCCATTTGATAGGAGACAAGTGAGGAAGTTGAAGCATACGAGACAATACAACCTATGAAAGAACACGTTTTCTCAACTCCTCGGCATGACGCCTGCCGAGTCTTAAGAGGAACAAGGCCGATTAACCCCATTCATGAGACCGAGAAGAAGATGATGAAGAATATGACTTGATTATGTATTCTCGATCTGCCCGACATTCAAAGAAGATTGAGGGAATGGAGGGCTTGGAAATTGGACTACTCCGTCAGGCCAATTTGCTCGGCGAATTTAATGAGGAGGAGGAGGAACTCTTAGGTTCATTGGACATGCATCTGTCCAATTTGCTCTGAATGAAGAGAGCTGCATGGAAACCCTCCGCCTCATCAAGGAAGAAGAGAAGGAGAAAGCGGCGGAGCAAGCAAGAGCTTTGGAGAAATCAGAGACTGTCGCCAGACCGGGACTTATGAACATATACATGAATCTCTTGCGGTGATGAAGATATGGATCTAGGCGATGCGATGGAAAAGTCGAAGTGCGTAGGATTTACAAGAATCCCGAGCCATACACGAGCAAAGACTTCTAGAGGGTCAGGGGGAGTCCTCAAAAATCTCTCCCAGGACTAATCCTTTGGGAGTGGCGCAGCTGATTGCGATGGACATTGCTGCAACCACGTCCCCCGTGCACTCAACTGATGGCTCCCAGGTAATTAGCAATGAAGCTGGGACTTTGGGCCCCAAGCTAAGCCAACCCGAAGAAGGTGTTAACACACCTGCCTCTGCGGCTGTACACTCAGAGGGAACACAAGCCGCGTCTCAGGAGAAGAGTGACCCACTCTCATTCACTCAGCTAGTGCGCCAGCTGAGGGGGAAACTCTCTCCACCACAACTAGGTCGGAGGAAGCTGTGGGAGATAAAATATTGCAGATTGGAGGCGAAGAAGAAAAAATCACAGAACAACAGAGTGACATTAACGACGCTCGGACAGTTGAGTCTGTCTCAGCTGAGATGTCCACTGCTTTAAAGGACGATGAAGCTGCTGTCGCAGCTAAGGCAAAGGATGGAGAGACCCTGGGAGTTGAGACTCTGGATCATGAAAATGCAATCCAAGGAGTTGAGACTCCGATGCATGCCACAGTCCAAGACCTTAAGACAACTGCGTGTCGAAGGGATTGTAAAAGACCCTAAGACAGTTGAGACTGTCGAAGGGAATGTAGAAGGCCCTGCAGCTAGATTGAGACTATTGGGGGTAATGAAGACCTATGGGAGGTTGAGACTTCCTTAGGTAAAGAGTGCGAAAAGAACATTCCTCAAATCGAAGGTCTTTGCGCAAAAAAAGAGATCGCCTTCATGATTCTCAAGAACATATCAATACTTCATTTTTGGGATCGGAGGATGAAGGCGATTCCACACAACATGAAAATCTAACGACGGACACGGTGATGATGTTCTCAACACTCAGAGCCAAGTCAATGAGAAAGACGGCTCGTATGAGGTTTAATTTCGATGATGAGCCAACTCCTAAGGCCTCATCATCTTCCGATGACGCTAATGATACATCCGAGGACCAAGTTATTCATTTAGAAAAACATATTGAGATCGAGAAAATTGTTAAGACAGCTGAGGCTTAGTCAATCGAGCAACCAATCTCAAATGCTCCAGTTGAAACTAAGTCAATCTGCAGCAAGCTCCCACAGTGCGGCGATAACGACTACTATAGCTCAATCACAAAGCTTTCAGTTGCACCAAAGGTTACCGATGACACGCACCCACAGTTGAGGCACAAAGAGTGAATCATCGCAGCACCACAAAGTCAAGACATACCATTTGTGTATGATGACGTTTTTGAAGATATGTTCCCATTCTCTAAGAATCTGCCCGACATGGAGGAGGAATCACTCTGATTTAAAGAATACACCGTGCGAAGGAAGCGGTCATTCCCACGGATACGATTGTGCAAGTGGACTTCAATTTTGATGCGAGTGGCGGCAGCTGAATCCAACCCTACACTGAGTTTTGGGAAGCCTTCAAGAAGATCTGTGAAGAGATTGAGAAGATGGAACGTCACCAGGCCTCTATAGACTTGCGTTTGGACAATTGAGATGCTACCCTCACAGCCGATTTGAGAGGGATTGTAGTGCGAATAAGGGAATGGAGCTTTGTTTGGGGATCAGTCCGTTACTTCAAAGCACTTTTTGCCAAAATTCTTGTTTGGGGTGCGGACAACTCAATGTATCAGCAGAGGATGAAGGAATATATAACGAGGATAGAAACTTTCCCACAAGTCGGATATGGAGCTGCTACAACATTTTCACAAGACTGAGATTGCCTGACTCGAGAATAATATGAATGAAAAATTCAGCCTTCTCATGGCTGAAATGAAGATTGTGACAGCCAAGTCGAAGGCTACTCGCTCAGAATTTCGAAAGGTGTACGATGTAACAGACTCCAAGCAAAACTCGATGAACAGCCGACTGGATTTCATCCTCAATGTATTATTCCCTGGGATACCTCTCTCCTTTGGTGATGATGCCAAAAAGGGGGAAGAGGAGACCCTTAAGGGATTGAATGGAGAAGTGAAAATATGAGGTGACAAAGCTGAGGGGGAAGGAAGTTCCAAGAACCTTCCTTTTAAAAATGATGTATCTTTGAAACCCTGACTTGGTGAAGTCATTGCCTCCATTCTCGGCCAAGCTACATGTGAGCCTTCCTATCGAAAGTTGCGGTGGCCATGAAAGATAAAAGAAAGGCCATTGAAGTTGCATTTGAAGAGGTAGGCGAGAAACAAGAAGCTCGCGTTCAAGAGATAATAAAGCAATATGGTGGATCTTCCGGTAGGGTAGGACTATGTTGCGATCAAACCCCGAGAGAAATTGCCATGCGATGATGGATCCGAGCCCGGATCGATGGAGGAACTCAAAACTCTAGAATCGAAGGCTACTTTCAAGGAATGACTCTGCCTTAGCCGCAAACCTGGGACTTGTATTGGGAGAAAGGATTGGATTTGTGTAAAGCGGTGATAAGCGGCCAGACTTCCAAAGAGTAATCACTCATTTTTGGAAAGTCGAAGGCTCCAATACTGATACACTCCCGGAGGAAGGGGAGTTGAGTCGGGACGGGGAAGAAGTGGTGGTGGAAGAGGCTCTCAACCTCGACCAAAGCTAAAAGATGTCGATACGTAGATCGGAAAAGAAAGGTATTATATATTGGGTTGGATTCGGCCATCTTGCCAACTTATAGGTTGCAAGAAAGAACGTTGAGGCTCTTAGAAGACAAGAAGTCGAGAATGATAGAACAAACTCGCGAATGGGAAGAAAGGAAGCGTAGGGATGACCTGCGCTAGGCGAGCATATGAAAAAAAAAAAAAAAAGAAGAGGAAAGAAAGAGGAAGAGAGCGATGATGACAAAAGAAGAGTCAGAAGAAGAGAGAGGAAGGAAGCATCAAAGGTGTTGAATTGTCTTGCGAACCCCTTCATGTATTTTGATGTAAATACATTTTCTAAGTCTTCGTAATAAGCTCGATAAATTTCCTGTAATTTTCACTCTGTATGTATCTTAGCTTAGATATGCAATATCTTGTCATATTATACATAAAGCTCGATATTTGTTGTATGACTTTGTAAAAGGACAAGAATACTATGATCAATAAAATGATGATTTAAAGCATACATTCTTTGTTCTTGCACTACTGTGTGTTTCTTGTTTACTTATTCTAATGTTTTAAGTTTTGGCATCATCAAAAAAGGCGAAATTGTTAGGAAATTTATTTGATAGATTTTGATGATACCATGTAAAACTTAAACTATGAAGTTGGCACCCCATTTTTCTTTTAATTTATATTGTAATAGATAGAAATTTGGAAAATTTGAGTCAAGTCACTATGTCAAAGATTACAAGAAGTCAATCTATGGACTAAGTGAACACTCTGTGTGTGTGTCACCGAGTAAGGCCATGAAGGAAGTCGAGGACTCGATTGAAGGAGAATCAAGGCGAGGAACAACTCGTGAGAAGTGTCGGTCAAGTCAACTCAAGAAGCCAGGTCTAACGATTGAAGTGATAGTTGAGTCAATCCCATGATTGGAGCAAACACAAGTCACTGGGGTAAAGGCGGATCAAGTCAAGACAAGCGACTTAGATCCGTTGATTAAAGTCAACAATATTACTCCATTTAGTAATATGACAAAGCGCAGTCTAAAAGTGTTTGGCCCGAAATTGTGCAAAAGAAATAAGCCAATGGGAAACATGCCCCTTGTGTCGCACGTGCAATGCTATAATGCCATTTAATATGAGGAAAGGTCAACATCACCAAAGGCCGGACCAAGAAAAGACAAGCCAACGAACACAAAGTGATATTTTGAAACTAGCCTAACTCTTCAACGGGCAAAAATTCAAATGGGCACTATAAAAGGTGAGGAAGCTACGAGAAGATGTGACCTTGATTACTTGAACCACGAACGAACAAGCAATATTCAAGCAAGCAACCGCAAATATTCTCATAGCAATTCAAGTAATTCCTCAAGCCTTAAACTCGAAGAAACTCAATCCAACACAAGTTGTGAAGGAGAGATAACTTCAAACAGTTGAAGAGGAAACTTTTGAAGAATCAAAGGGTCTACTTTCCACGTTAGTATTGTAGAAAGGTTTAAGGTCGAATCGTTATCAAGTTTGTTGGAGGACTTCGTGATCAAATCCAAGAACTTGATAAGTGGGATGAAGTAGCAAAGCAAATTGTCTGTGAAGAAGCTGAGTCGCAAGAGAAGCCAACTGTGTGATCAAGGTTGTCTCCAGACTGATAACCGCTTGTAAACGGATCTATTACATAGTGGATTCCTCCAGGAGTTGGAGAAGAGAGGATTAGAAGAATTACCCCATCTTCGAACCTCTATAAAATATTTGTGTCATTTACTTTCGGCAAATTTACATTCTTGCATATTTACTTATCTGTTGTTAGTTTATATTTGCTATCCAACTGATAAATAACCAAGTGTTAAAAATCAAGTGTTAAAAACAAGTTTAAAACAAATCAAGGGTGTTAAGTCTTCCGTTGTTAAAAACCAAATCAACTAAGTTAAGTATTTGGCTTAAGCGGTATGGAGTTATACTATCAACAACTCTATCTAGTCTATTGAGTGGGTAACTTAGTTTGAATAGCCAACTTAGTCTCCTCAAGGACACAAACTGTTTGAGTCAACTCTATTGAATATTTTAAAAGGACTAAAATCAAAAATTTGGTAAGGTTTATTCAACCCTCCCCTTCTAAACCTTACACCACACCCTTGGGACCTACAACATGGTTGACGTCAATAGTTAGGGTTTTGGAAGAGAGAGAAGAGAGCATTTTTCCTCAATTTGTTTGGATTCAAAATGAGTCTTTTACTTTGTTTTTCCAGGCATTAAATCAATACAAGGAATTCGGGTTTGAACTTAATTTATTTTTGGTTCAACTTTATGTGGTTTAATCATTGGCTTAAATTTTTATATTTGTCTTGATTTATTTTTTATTCAATTCATATTAAATTTGATTTTAGGTCCAATTCTATTTTTATGGGACTTAATTCTAAATAAATTTGGATTTAAAGTCTTATTTGGCCTTTTGGAGTCCAAATTAAAATAATTGATTTTTAAATTAAGTTCATTAAAGCAATAATTTAAACCTAATTTAGTATTTTAGGCTATCAATTCAAATACGAGATAAATTTTGGGCCAATGGTTTTAGACTTGTTTCTGATCATAAAGTTAGAATTAGACTTAATTTGGCTCATAAGGAATGAATTAGAATTAAACTTGGGTTGGGTTTAAATCTAATCTCTTGAGTGTCACGACCAAAATTTAGTTATAATATTAATGTATTAATTTCTTTTATTTAGTTAGCAAATTTTATCTTTATAATTCGAGATAAATTGAAATAGTATATTGCCAAAGTGACCTCTGTTACTAAATTTAATTTGAAATATTAGATTGACCAAAATATTTGCAATTTGTCAATGTATATGTGGATAATAATCAGCCCAAAGGAAAGTTATTATTTGGCCGGATGATAAACATACTAGGCGAAATCGTGATTATATTATATTTTATGTATGATATTTCAAAATAAATTAATTTAAATAGTACATTACCAAATTAACTCTATTGTGCGATTTATATATTTTGAAAAATTAAGATGTGTATGTCTATTATTTATATGTATGATCATCGGCCCAAAAGAAGGTCGTTACTTGGACAAAAAGATAAACTTTTGGTAATGCATACGTGAGGATTATTAGGTTATCCATGTAAACAAAATCGCCCAAATAAAGGTTATTCTTTGACATGACTTATTATTAGTAATTGATTACTACATTTGAAAGTACCACTTACAATTTATATTCTTATCCAAAGACTAAACATGAATGTTGTGCTAGGTATCTCAAGATGGGCCCACTATTATTTTATAATGTCACGCATAAGTATGAATCTCTCTTTACAATGACATAATCAAATGTGAGTATTTTAATTTTATTCTTTGAATAAAATTTATGTTTTATATCTGTAAAGTATTTGTCTATGTGGATTTTATTTTATGTTGTTATTTCACTATTTTAAATCTTTTGAGGCGTTATGTTTGAGGAGTTAGTACTAAACAGTTCCTTAAATATATTGATCGAAACAAATATTATCTTGACTATCTTGTTTTAATAAGGTCATGAAAAAAATGGAACATACGGAAATACAGTAAGAGATGTCTTTCTTGCTTCAAGGTAAAGTCATAGGTCCCAAGGGATGTTCGGTGAAGTCTAGAAGGGGGAAGGGAAGGGTTGAATAGATTTTACCAATATTTTATTTCACGAATTAGAGTTTGAAGAAAACAATTAAGTCCTATTAGACAACTAAGTCAATATTCAGTAGGAGAATTAGTCACTCAACAAATCTCTTGACAGAGCTATTGATAGAATAACTCAGCTGAAAAATAACAATTTTTTAGAAAATATGTTTTCTTTTTATAACACCGGAAGTCTTACATCCTTAAGTTTTTGGCAATCAACACTTAATATTTATATAGTTATTAACTAGTTTGGATAGCAATAAAGCTAATGAGAATTCAAAGTGCAGAAATTTAAAGACACAAATAATTATAGAGGTTCGAGGATGTTGTAATTCCATTTCGTCCACTTTTTCCTACTCCCGGAGAAATTCACTAAGTAACAAATAACTTTTGTTCTGAGTACAATGATCTTAGTAGTCTTGATCACACATCCAACTACTAATGGGACTTAGCTCTTCATTAGACTTAATCTAGCAACTTCATCTTATTGGAAATATAGGATTTGATCACAAAGCTCTCCAACAACCAATCTTCTAGTTTTTCAAGAACCTTACTATACTCCTTTACTACTAGGTGATATAGACCCGATTTGTTTACACAATCACAAAGCCTTCCTACAATCTAATCTTCTTGTTCTTCAAGAACCTTACTGAGACTCCTTCACTACTAAGCAATGTAGACCCGATTTGTTTACACAATTTTTTTCTCTTCAATTGTTGAAACAACTTCGATCTTCCACTTGGGTGTTGGATGAAGTGTTCTTGATGAAGCTTGTGGATATTCAACTTTAGCTCGGGAGAGAATTCTCACTTTTCAAACTTTCTTGCTTGTTCTCTTGTGTCCTATTTTTCTCTCGAATTTTCCTCGGCTTTTATAGTATGTATTATAGTTTTATCCATTGAAGAGATAGACAAATTCAAATCCCATCATTCGAACGTTGGCATGTCATTTCTGACTTTGATGATGACGCTTCCTTGTATTCTTTTGGCTTCTGCAGGTTTCTAAAACATGGCAGTCTACAGGTGTTCTTCCATTGGTTGAACCCCTTTTGCCTTCATAAATGCCTTGCACTTTTATGGTCAAATATCGTACTTCGATGATATTAATGAAAATACTTCTTGGACTCGGTGCAACAAATCCTTTCCCGTTGACTTCATCCTTCACCGTTTTACCTCTTGTGACCGATTCTTGAGTCTTTTGAGATATAAGACTTCTGAAAGGTCTTCTTACTCAACTCCTCTGTTAGTCTTCTGCTTTGACTTGGCTAGCATTACTCTGTTGAGAGTCTTTTGAACAAGCTACTTAGCTGAGAGTCTGTTCAATCTTCATTAATCACTAAGAGTCGCATGATACCCCTTCAACAGTCTTCTTCGAGATTTTACTTAGTTGATTTGGTTCAACCTAAGTCATATCTATTACATAGAAATTGGGGTGACAACTATCTAATACATAGTTTTTAATGCCTCATCAAATACATTTCCAAATAAAAGTTAATAAAGTTAGAATTCTCCATGGTTTTATTCAGTTTCTTGAACAATAAGGATCTTAAGGTTAGTTACAACATCACGAAGATTGAAATGACTCTTCATAAGATCGTCTCATTGTGCGAGAAAAGAAAGTTTGAGCGAGAAAAAACTAAAAGTACTTATTTACCAACTACCCCTTAAGATATAGAAATAAAACTTCTTGTCGGGACACCACAACCAGAATGCAAAAGAAACGGGAATAAGAATTTACTTGTTACTTCTGCAAGAAGGGTGGATACATAAAAGAAATGTCCCATGTAAGTATAACATGTTAAAGTTCGCTTCTCACTTTAGCTTATGTTTCGATTAGTCTTGCTTTACACCTAAACATGCTTTGTGGGTAGATACTGGTTTTAATACTCAAATATGTTTCAATGCAAAGTTATATGTAGAGCCAATTACAAATTGACATTGAAACATGCACCTATCGGGGTAATGGTAAATCAATTATAGTTGAGATTATACAAATTTGGATTTATCATTGATGACAAGTTTTTGAGTTTTTGATGACTCTTGCGGGATTTTACTATCTTTTCATTTGAACAAATTTAGTTATGATTGTTCAATTTGTAAATAGTAAATTCGCTACATTCAATATTCATATTCGTTCTTTATCATTGATAATAACCTATAATTGTTGGATGTGATTGTCTCATTTAATGAAACTTTGTATGCTAGTTCACATGGTACAAACACATGAAACAATAAAAGAGTTGAGAATATGGTAAGAAGAATGATTAATCATTTTTCGTAACAGAAAACTCATGAGAAAAGCCCTAAGGATTGCGGCATAGTTTATTACAAAAGTTCTAAACTAAGCAGTAGCTAGCTAAGGCCCCTTATGGATTATGAATATGTGAAAGTCTAATATGAAACATTTGCATATTTGGGGTCGTCCAACTAAGATAAGATCTTCGACCTAATAAGGGAAATTGCACTCAAGAACTATTAGTTGTTGCTTCTTAGATACTCTATAAGGTCATTTTGAGATGGGAAACATGAAGATTCTTGAGAAAGTTGAGTTTGGGTGGGGGGGAGGGTGGAAATAAGGTTATTTGTATTATCATGGAAAAGGAATTTATTTTTTTCCTACAATTGCAATTGGCAATAATTAGACTTCCATTTCTAACATTGTTCAAGATACAAATTCAGATTATCAAGATAATGTTGAGGAACTCCTTGTCTGGAATAAGATAATATTTCTAAAGGGCAAACTCAAAAACCTCAAGTATGAATGCCATGAAAAATTAGATGAAATTGATGAATGACAATGACATTTTGGATCACATCAAATTGCCTAAAGGTGTAAAACTCATTGGTCATAGGTAAAAATAAAGACCAAAGAGGTTCAAAGGTAGTATTGAGAATTTTTGTTTTTCAAACATTCTTACTTGTTCTCTTGTGTTTATTGTGTCCCATTTTCTCTTTGAATTTTTCTCAGCTTTTTATAGTATGGATTATAATTTTATTCATTGAAGAGATAGAAAAATTCAAATCCCATCGTTGGACGGTTGGCATGTCATTTCTTGCAGCTTTGTTGATGATCCTTCCTTGTATTCTTTTGGCTTCTGCAGGTTTCTATAACATGGCAGTCTATGGGTGTTCTTCCATAGATTGAACCCCTTTTGCCTTCATAAATGCCTTGCACTTTTATTTTCAAACATCGTACTTGATGATATTAATGAAAATACTTCTTGGACTCGTCAATAAATCCTTTCGATTGACTTCATCCTTCAACTATTTTACCCTTCTTGACTAATTCTCGAGTCTTTTGAGATATAAGACTTCTGAAAGGTCTTCTTACTCAACCCCGTTGTTAGGCTTCCGCTTTGACTTTGGTATTACTCACGAGAGTCTTTCGAACAAGCTACTCGGTAGAGAGTCCTGTTGAATCTTCATTAATCGGCTAAGAGTGGTTTGAAACCCCTTCAACAAGTCTTCCGAGATTATACTTGGTTGATTTGAGTTAGCCTAAGTCATAACTATTAGATAGAAATTGGGGTGCCAACTATCTAATACATAGTATTCTATGCCTCGTCAAAATCTATACAATACATTTCCTAACAAAAGTTAATAAACTTAGAATTCTTTGTTGTTAGGACACCACAACCAAAATGCAAAAGAAACGGGATAAAGAATTTACTTGTTACTTATGCGATAAGGGTTGATACATGAAAGAAATGTCCCATGTAACTATGTCGTGTTAAAGTCCGCTTTTCACTTTGACTTATGTTTCGATAGACATGCTTTACACTTAAACATGCTTTGTGGGTAGATATTGGTTCTACTACTCACATATGTTTTAATGCAAGGTTATATGTAGAGCCAACTATAAATTGACATTGAAACATGCATCTATCGGGGTAATGGTAAATCAATTATAGTTGAGATTATACTGATTTTGATTTATCATTGATGACAAGTTTTTGTGTTTTTGAAGAGACTTGCGGTAGCGATTTTACATTTTTTTCTTTTGAACAAATTTTATTTATGATTGTTCAAATTGTAAATAGTAAATTCGCTATATTCAATACTCATGTTGGTTCTTTATCATTGATAATAACCTTTAATTGTTGGATGTAGGGGTGGGCATTGGGTCGGGTTTTGGTATCCGACCGACCCGATCGAAATTACCCGATCGGTCGGGTATTTTAAAAAAATTCGGGGTTCGGGTAACCCGTGCCCGACTTTAAAATGTCGGTTCGGGATCGGTTCCTTAATTGGAACCCGTATAACCCGATCGGTACCGTCAATTAAAAAAATAAAAAACTTATGTTGACTAGCCTCCCCATTTGTGACTCATGACTAATTGACCATGAAATAAGAACAAAAATCGACATCTTGTCTTTGCCGCTTGTCTGCGACTGCAAACACAATTACACAAACCTCATTAGGGTTTGGAGAGGAGAAAATCGAAAATAGAGATGGAGAGGCGGGGCGCGCGGCACATCCGCGACGCGCACGCACGCGCGGCGTAATCTTCTTCCCACATCCATCCTCCCTACTTATTTATTCCCGAAAATTATGAGTTTTTTTTTATTTTAATTTAAGTATTAAATTCGAATGGGCTCATTAAAAATTATCTCAAATTTTAATTATGTTGTTAATTTAAAATCAAAGAATATTATTGTTTGATAATTTGATTTTTTTGTGCTTCTTCTGGCCGTGTATTTTAGCCTCACAGTGAAACAAGAAAGTATTATGTCATGTTTTTACATCCTTACTTTCAAGGGTTAAATTTTACATGTTTGAAGATGGAAATAAAAATTCTTATATCGACTATCGAGTGTAAAAAACGAAATAGTAAAAATAAGAATATAAAATTTACATTATTTTTAGGGACTAGGTTGTATAATTTTTTTTTCTTCTGGCCGTGTATTTTAGAAAGACTTTGAGCAGGAAATTTAAGTATTTTATTGTGTAATGTATTCTAAGATGATTTTTTTAATTATGTAATTTATGCTAAGATGAATTTTTTTTTTATTTTATTTTTTCAAAGATATCGGTTTCGCAATCGGAAAATCAAGTCTGCCAGTTGGGAGTGGAAATTTACCAAGAGAAGAGATTGGTAATATTTCTAGTCAAAATGTTTTTGCTCATTCTAATGAAATGGAGGATTTGGATCTTGATCAAGGTGTAGGGAATGAATATGATCGAGAAGATAGGGAAGGCACACCTCAATCTAAAAAAAGAGTTAGGAAAGAAGTTTCATCTAGGTCTCAATATTGGGAACATTTTGATAAATACTTTTGTGACGTTGAGAAGTTACAAAAGGCTAGATGCAAATATTGTGCTAGGGAGATTAAAGCTGATCCAAAAATACATGGGACTACATCTTTAAAAAACCATTTTGAATCTTGCAAGAAAAAACCTCATGAAGTCGCAACTAATCAAACCCGAATTGGATTTCAAACATCTAGTCAAGCGGGTGAATCACATATGGTTGCATGGAAATTTGATCAAACTAAAGTAAGAGAAGCATTAAGGTATTGGTTGATTGTTGATGAGCTTCCCTTTAAAACTGTTGATAACATCGGCTTTAGGTACTTTATGTCGATTGCATGTCCCATGTTCATGATTCCATCAAGAAGAACTGTAATAAGAGACATCTACAAATTTTACGTAGATGAAAAAGAGAGCTTGAAAACATTTATTAAGAAATACTCTCAAAGAGTTTCCATCACCACAGATACTTGGACATCAATTCAAAGAGTGAACTACATGTGTCTCACTGCACATTTCATTGATGATGATTGGAAATTGCAAAAACGAATCTTGAATTTTTGTCCAATTACTGGGCATAAGAGTGAGGAAGTAGGCAAAGGGGTTGAAAAATGTTTGCTTGAGTGGGGTATTGATAGAATTTTCAGCGATTCTGATTGATAATGCTTCTTCAAATGATGGTGCTATCACATACTTGCTAAAAAAATTTGATAATTGGGGTACAAACCTTCTATGAGGGAGGTATGTACACATGAGATGCATTGCACATATTGTGAATCTTATTGTGCAAGATGGTTTGAAGAGCAAGGATGAGCATTTGGCTATCTCTCGTATTAGAGGAGCCGTGAGGTATATTAGAAATTCTCGACTAGGTACAAAAGGTTTTTAGAATGTGTTAGTATGGAAAAATTAAAAACAAATAAGTTGTTAACCTTAGATGTGCCTACTAGGTGGAATTCCACCTACTTGATGTCGTAGTCGCAACATGTCTTAAAAGAGCATTTGATGCTTATATGGATGTTGATCTTGCCTATGTCAATGATCTTTCAAAGCCACCATATGACGGGTCCCAATGGATTATGATTGGGAAAGGGCTAGCTTATTATTGAAATTTTTAGGCCATTTCTACAAGCTCACTCTATGCATTTCGGTTCACTATATGTCACAACTAACCGTGTATTTCATTAAATAAGCTCTCAGTGGAAATACTTCTTAGACAATGGTTGGAGAGTGATGACTTTGAATTGAGTGAGATGTCTAAAAAGATGAAAGAAAAATTTGACAAATATTGGGGATCAATTGAAAAAATGAACATGATTTTGTATTATGCGGTCCTTGATCCACGTTTTAAATTGTTGTTCCTTGAGGTTTCATTTGATGAATTGTACAAAGATATTGCAAATTGTCGGATGATGAAAGACAAGGTAAGGAATGACTTTCAAGGATTGTTTGAAGAATACAAGTTGAGATATGATAGTTTGAGACATGCAACCCCTTCATCAAGTTCAATATCTTCTACAAGTGGTTTTGTGAAAGATGTGAGTACCTCTCAATTTTCAAGTAGCACTTTTTTGATTGATCAATTCAATAGTCGATATAAGAGTGGAGGAAGAAGTGAATATGTGAAATCGGAGTTGGAGAAATATTTGAGTGGGGATCTTGAGGAGGATAATGGAGAGTTTAACATACTTAAATGGTGGAAAGAGAATTCTCACGGGTTTTCTATTCTCTCCAAGATAGCTCGGGATATATTAGGTGTTCTGTCTCCACAGTTGCTTTGAGCCGCGTTTGCTTGGTGGGCGTGTTCTTGATGCATTCAGGAGTTCTTTGTCTCCTAGAATAGTTCAAGCTCTTCTTTGTGCTCAAGATTGGCTTCGTTTGAATGCCAATCCATTTGTGGAGGAGGACTTGAGTGAAGTGGAATTGATTGATCAAGGTGCACGTGTCATTTATAAATTAAATATTTATTGTTTTTTTTAATTCAACTTATTATGTCTATATTGTTAATTTTCTAAACCATAACTTATATTTTGATTCTTTATTTTTCTTTGTAGAATTATCGAAGTTGGGGATAGATTCAAGCATTGTCGATATTTGATTGAGCCACACGTCTTAGTTTAAAAAGGTTTTCATTTGTTTATCTTCTACATCTTAGTTCCATGCTTATTAGTTAATAACTAGTAATTACCATATTGTTCCATTTTAGATTAAGGTATTACTAATTAAAATTGTTATTCTTCTTTTATATATTTGATAGGAACAAGAACAAGACGTTGACGGTTGATGCATAATGTTGGTGGAGTTGGATGTTGGCAATTGGAAAATATTCAAGTGTTGTAATTTTTATGTTGAATTGTGCTTGGTTTGTTAACATTTTTATGTTGTTACCTTGGATAATGTGGTGGATTATGTTATTTATGTGGTACCTTAGACAAATATCTTGGAGACTTGGATTATGATTTATGACATTATTGGTGATTTTTATCTAGTTGGCTAGTTGCCTATAATTGGAGTGTGTTTCTAGTAGAATTTTAAATTGTGAATTTTTTATGTAATTTGTGCAATTTTTTGGCAATTTTGCAATGAAGGATTTTATGATTGTGCAATTTTTGGAGTGTGTTTCAAGCAATGAATGATTGGCCATTTTTCCAATTCGGATATATGGTTCAATTCATTGAAAGTGTAAAAACTGATTTAAAAAAATATATATATATTAAAAAATAGGTGAGACAGCTTTGTTCGACTTTTGGGTACCCGACTTGCTTCGGTTTTACAAAATTTGCTACCCGACATTTTTTGATTCAAAACCCACCCAATGCCCACCCCTAGTTGGATGTGATTG
This sequence comes from Rehmannia glutinosa, assembly GCA_016081115.2. Taxonomy (NCBI): domain Eukaryota; kingdom Viridiplantae; phylum Streptophyta; class Magnoliopsida; order Lamiales; family Orobanchaceae; genus Rehmannia; species Rehmannia glutinosa. The sequence goes on along the minus strand of CM071934.1, from coordinate 67,392,752 downwards.
TCTCATATAATGAAACTTTGTATGCTAGTTCACATGGTATACATGAAACAATAAAAAAATTAAGAATATGGTAAGAAGAATGATTAATCCTTAGAAAACTCATGAGAAAAAGCACTTGATTTAGTTTATTACAAAAGATCTAAACTAAGTTCTTTTGGATTATGAATATGTGAAGGTCTAATATTAAATATTTGCATATTTGGAGTTGTCCAACTAATATAAGATCTTCGATAAGGAAAAATTTGAACTATTATTTGCTTCTTAGATATTCTATAAGGTCATTTTGAGTTGGGAAATATGAAGATTCTTGAAAGTTGAGTTTGGTGGAATAAGGTTATTTACATTATCATGGAAAATGAATCTATTTTTTCCTATAATTACAATTGGCAATAATTAGACTTCCATTTCTAACATTATTCAAGTACAAATTGATTATTAAGATAATGTTGAGGAACTCCTTGTCAGAATAAGATAGTATTTCTAAAGGGCAAACTCAACAACCTCAAGAATGAATGCCATGAAAAATTGGATGAAATTGATTGACAATGACATTTTGGATCACATCAAATTTAAAGGTATAAAACTCATTGGTCATAGATAAATATCAAGACCAAAGAGTTTCAAATGTAGTATTGAGAGATATAAGTGTTCACTTGGTTTTATACCATTGCTTCAAGACTTGAGTTTTGTGTTGTTTTTGAGTATTTTGAGTCATTTGAGTAGCCAAGCCATAGAGCCAATTATATTGAGTTTATAGTCATAGTAATGAATCGTGTATCAAAAGAAGTACAAACGAGCAAACAAAGAGAGATTGATTTCAAAATTTTCACTCGGGCAGCATTTCGTATTTTGGCCATAACACTTCTACAAAATTGATATTGAGATGATTCAAGTGGCTTATTAGATACAACTTTTCAAAAGAAAATTCCAACATTTGGTGGGTGAAAAATTAGTAATTACCATATTGATTTTCCATTTTAGATTAAGGCATTACTAATTAAAACTATGTTTCTTACCTTTTCTTGGACTTTTTTTAAATACATACATTTGATCTAGGAATACACCCAAGAACACAAGAAACACATCAATTTCATCAAGGAAGAATCAAGGGAAGAATCGTCGAATCGGAGCTTGAGGATTGAAGATTAATCGAGAGATTATCCATTTCCTAAGTTTTCTCATTCTTTGTGTTTTAATCTTTCATTTTAGTTTCTTATGAAGATGAACAATTTGTCATGAGTTGTTTATTTATATGGGTAGCTAAATTTCTTGTGATTTCGGGTTTTGGAAGTAGATTAATTGAACTCTTGTTGATTGTTTAAATCTTAATTGAAGTTATTGTTGAAGCCTATTTGAATACTTTGTTCTTATTCTTGTTTTATCATTTTTATGATTTAACATGTTTGATATATTGATTCATAATGAGATGATTTTTGACATGAATATTTGCATTGGAGGTTTGTTGAGGATATTTGATGCATTTGGGAGTTGTGTATCTTATGTTGTAGGATACTAGCATAGATATTTCAAACACTTTATATACATCTCGAGATGGATGTGACTTATAGGTGTATTGATAATAACTTTGGCTTTGATTAAATCGTTGAATATTAATTGAAACCATTGGTGATTTTTTGATAATTCCACTATTATTTTCATCTTGTGTTTTTGTGGTTATTCTTGTCTTTTCTTCCTACAATCAATTTTAATCGCCTAAATAAAAATAAGGCTATCTTGTTCAATACTTTTAATTTATTAGTCTGTGGATACGAATGCTTACCCTATTCTATAAACTACACCGTACACTTGCGGTATGTTTGGGGACTAATACAATGCTAATATTGCGATAGATAGAATTTTCTTAATTTAGACATTTTTTTATTTTTTTCATTTTTCTTTTAAATGCTTGATTTATTTCTTTGAATTGGTTTGTGCAGTTTTTTAGGCGAAACCATCTTTGGAAACGCCCTCATTTCATTCATGCGACTTCATTTATGAAGTCAAATAAATTTATTCATGAGGGAAATGGGAAAAACCAAAAAAGCAAAGATGGACAAGATGAAGTTGCAATTTTTAATTCAATCTTATGGATTCACAATTGAAAAATTCGAGACTCAAATAGGCCAATTAGTTACAATTGTTGGTGGGTAACATCAAAAGAGCCAATTTTTAAGCACCATTAAAAGCCAACTCAAGGAACAATTGTGCCATTCATCAAATGAGTGGTACCAAATAAAAGATGAAGATTGGAAAAGCAAAAAGAACCAAAACGGATTGTGTGTTTATGCAGGTTTACCGAAAGGAGCAAAAAAAAAAAAAAAATTGCAAGATATAAGAAAACTATTCCATAATGAGAAAGCACGGAATATTCTTGGACAACATGAGCATAATTCAAATCAAAGTGTTCAACATCGGACTCCAATACTTGCTTGAAAGCTAAGTATGCATTACTAGTAGCAAAACGGTTTTGCTACGATCCAAAATAGCTAATATATGCATTCTTGTCAAGCTAAAACATTAAAAACGCTTGTTGACCCGACCCGGTTTGTGGTGTGATTTTTGTTTTTGTTTGTTTTTTTTGTAAAAAAAACCTGAATGCCATCACGTTGGGTTATATAATGCGCATGTGCATGCCTGGAGGGAGAATAATGTGGATTGATTGTCCTTGGTGAGATATATAAGGTACAAAATTTGAAGTGATGGTTGAAGGAAAAAGTTCGACATGAGATACAAAATGATTATTCAAGTTTTAAAAAATTAAGATATAATTTCATTTAATGAGATAGTTATTTTCAATGAAATGGATTAAAAAAAAATGCATTTTTTTTTTTCATATAGTTGCATGTAAAACATTCATTAGAAACGTTTACATCTTTAGCACATTTATTGCTTTCATAGAAAGTGCCGATATTATTCTCGTGCTTTATTTTTGAAAATTTTGTAAGATCTATGAATTGACATGAATAATGACTTTAAGCATATGGATATTAAAATTGGTATGATGCTTTGAATTACATATTTACAAGCTTTGAGAAGCCTTTATTGCTTCTATTTTGTGAGACTTGTTTGTAATTAATATTAAATATTTGCATATTTAGAGTTGTCCAACTAAGATAAGATCTTGGATATGAAAATGATCAAAGGCCATTTTGTTAGCCCTTCAATCCAAGACCTAATTGTTGAAATCACAGTTAGCCAACTTGAGATATTCTAATTTTTAATATAAGGTCATTTTGAGTTGGAATTGAAATATGAAGATTCTTGAGGTGAAAGTTGAGTTTGGAGTAAAAAAAAAAAAATAGGGAATGAGTTTTTCTTTGAATGGTTAAGAATTGTAATGTGAATGGTTGAGTTTACAAAATAAAGGGGATGGAGATAAGAAGAGTTGGTGAAAATGAGAGGTGATTTATCATATTGAGCTTTAAATAGATGAATTATATGCTCACTTTTTCCTATCCATATTTTACAATTGATTCACAATTTTGCAATAATTAGACGATTTCCATTTCTAACATTATTCAACACAATTCAGAGTATACACTTATTAAGATAATGTTGAGGAACTAGATGTTTGTTATAATAAGATAATATTTTTAAGGGCGTTCAACTTTTCAACTCAAGAATGAATGCCATGTTTAAGTTTGGGGTAAAATTGATTTGGGCTTCAAGGAGTTTTGTGTTGTTTTTGAAGTTGATCATTTGACAAGCCATGTTGAGAGCCAATTGAGTTTATAGTCATAGTTGAATCGTGTATCAGTTCAAAAGCAAACAAAAGGATTGATTTGAAAAACTCATTTGAAATTTCATAGATAAAGTTTGACCAAAGATGAGTTTCAAATGATAGAGTACAATTGAAGAGATATAAGTGGGTTGTCATTTTATCAAGTTTGATTTCATAATGCGCCCGAGTAGTTTTGCGAAATTGTTATACCAGGCTCATAGCGCCGGGCGGAAATTACTATGTTTCTTCACCTTTTCTTGGAAGCTATAAATTACATGGGATTGATCTTATTCAAGAACAAAGACATCAATTTCATCAAGGAAGAATCAAGGGAAAGAATCGGGTTAGCTTGAGGATTGAAGATTAATCGAGAGATTATCCATTTCCTAAGTTTTCTCATTTTTGTGCTTTAATCTTTCATTTTAGTTTCTTATGAAGATGAACAACAGTTTTTATTTATAATTTAAATTTCTTGTGATTTTCGGGTTTTCATAGATTAATGAACTCAATAATCTTAATTGAAGTGATCTTCGTACTTTGTTCTTATTCTTGTTTTATCATTTGATGATTTAAATAAAGTTGATAATTCATAATATAGTTTCAATAAGTTTAGACATGGAGATAATCGATTTATAAGGAACTTTTTAAGTTTGATTTATGTTGAGTAGAGATACTAGCAAGAATTTCAATCTACATTTTATACATATAAAAACCGATGTGATCGTCTAAAGATAATATTATTTCGTAAAACAAGAGGAATATTATTGAAACCATAACCTATGAGAGGTTTGATTTTATTATTTTCATCTTGTGTTTTTGTGGTTATTCTTGTCTTTTCTTCCACAACAATCATTCAATCCTATAAGGCTATCATTGTAAGCATAATTATTAGACATCTTTTACTTTATAATGGATCATTTGGAAAATAAGTTGTCATTTTATCAAGAATTTCATAAAAAGGTTGTTTATAAAGCTTTCATATTGGATTTAGCGAAAGACTCTTTAAAATTATTAGCTGACACATTTTAACTTTTGCGTTTTTGTTCATAAGAAATCAATCATCATTGAGTTATCTCGTTTGGTTTTGAGTTAAATAAAGTTATTCGTATATACCATAAGTTTAGTGGGAGATAATCCCATTTATAAGGAACTTAAGTTTGATTATTGATGGCCAAGAATGAGTAATATTTAAGATATTTAGTTATTCACTTAAGCTTGAGAGGTCTTTTATATTTTCAAGTATGTATGAAAGTGATATAACGTGCATAGCATAATTATAGCTTTATAATGGATCATTTTCCAAAATGAAAATTGAATAAAAGTTTTAAGCTCACGAAATCTAAATTTGGGAGATTAATCGATTTCGATTTTATTTGATGCGATATGGTTGCAAGATATTGTCACTAGGCTACATGTTAAGATTGGTATTGATATACCATAAAGATAATATATCAATAAGTAATATATCAATAAGTCGGTTTACGATATTCCAACAAATAGTAATTATTGAAGTTGATGTGCACATAGACTTCAAGTTTCTTGTTGTTATAGAGGGGAAATTCGAGTCATTAAGTGTCTATAGAACATATTTAGACAAACTCCAAATTGTGGTCACTCACCAAGGTTTTACCACCTAAAGTATTTTTATGAGTACATTGCTCATATGGGTGTGGAACAGTTTAAGGATGTGCATGTTCGGTTGGAGTTTGTACTTTGATGTTCTTTAAGTTTACACACATTTGAATTATCTTACGTAGAATAAAGAATAAAGTTTTGGTCATGTAGTTTGAATCATTTGCAATTTTGCATGATCTCATTAGGAATAAAGAAGGACCAATTGAAAATAGGCATGTTGGAGATCACATTTCTTGTAATTTCCATGCTACACATACATACTCGATATATGTCATTGAATATCACTAAAAGAAAAATGTTGAACAACAACACTCAAAAGACAACGGATTTTAGCTAAATCATTGTCCTTGTAAGTATTAACAACGGAGTTTTGTAACACCGTTGTCTATAAGCGGATTTTTTTTTAAAGACAATAGTTCACTCTAGCCTAAAACAATAGTTTGTTGAAGTGTTGTTTATTAGCGGTCTTTTTATTTTTAGACAACAGGTTTCTCGGGTCTTCGACAATGTTTCTTGTAATCTGTTGTCGATTAGCACCTTATCTTTTTCAAAAGACAACATTTATTCGTCCTTACGTCAACGGTTGGTTACACCATTGTAATTAGCGTCATTTTTCCTTAAAAACAACAATTTTAACAATAGTTATAAAATCGGAGTCTATAGGCATTTTTATCGAGTCTTTAATTCTTTTAATGGTATTACTAGCACCTTTAGTTAATTTGTCAATTTAATTTTAGCAACTTTAGCATAATTCTAAAAGTGCTGAGAGTTTTAATTTGTATCAATTTTTTATTTCATGGTATAACACTATAACTATCGCTTTTGGTTAACTTATCAATTTTATTTTAGCAACTTTAGCATAATTCTAAAAGTGCTAGCAACTTAAATCAAAAATATAAATAGCAACTTAAACATAAATCTCAAACTATAACTAGCAACTTTATAGGTTAAACCTTCTAGTTTAACAACTTAAACATAAATCTAAAAATATAACTAGCAACTTTATAGGTTAAACCTTTTAATTTAGCAACTTAACCATAAATCTAAAAGTTGTAAAAGAGATCCTAAAACAGAAAAACAGAGATCATAAAACTGAGAAGAGGAAAAACTGCTCGGCCGCTGCACCTCCTCACGCAACACCCTCCACTGTGCAGCTCCACCACAGCTCCACCGTCACTCGCCAATAGCCTCGACTGCTCGGCCGCTGCATCATCTCGAATATATGAGTGATTTGTTGGTGAGTTTTTCCCATCCACTAAAATCCCCAATCTTTTACAACTCTAATTTCTGAAAGGTTATTTTCGTGCCCTAATTTTTCTTCAATATCAACGCCCTAATTTTGTTTTTTCGTTTTTTCAAGAGTTTTTGGAGGTTGGTCTAGACTATGAAGTGCTTTTTGTGGTTCCTTCAATCCACTGCCCTAATATAAGGTTCGTTTTGTTTCACCCATATTTTCTAAAAATTTCTTATTTTTGTTTATTTTTATTATTGCCTGAATATAATTGTATTAAGGTTCAAATATTGTTGGAGTTCTTATTTCTTCAATTCGAGTGCCCAAACTGATAAGTATTCTGTATGTGTGTTTTTTGGAGATTCGGGGATGTTGGATGTATGATTTCCTAAAGTTAGCTATTTTTGGGTTCTTCTATTCCATATTTGCTGTGATTGTTTTGAATATAACTGGTAAAAATCAAGAAAGTTTCTTATAATTTAGCTTCTTTAATTTTATTTTTTTCTATTTGTTGAGGTATTGTTTATATTATATTCATAGTATTCAGTCCTCCAGGAGTCAGTATTTCATTATGTTCAAATTCTACTTATTTTGGCCCTAAGTATCGAAAATAGTAAAATTTTATTGTCTAAATTTGGGTCTTTCTCAAAATATTTAGTTTGCATTATTTCTGCTTATTTCTGCGGAAAGTCTGGAAAAGTGGGTTGCAGTTGATGCATGATCTTCTAGAATGCTTTTTGAGCTGGATAGTGTTCTGATACATTGTAAAGGTATTAATCAGAAGCAAGTGGATGTCCAATAGCAATGAATGATGTCTATGTGCAAGAGTGTAACTCTCTTTTTTTCCTTATCTTTATTTCCTATACTCAGGTTAGCAATGCACATAGTTGGATATGTATGAACATATATTTTGGCTTTATCTTTTGACTGGGAATTGGGAATTGTGGCATTTTCTTTGAAACCACATGCCTATTTTTCTTCCTGTGTTTTATGTTTTCCAATTAACACACCATTCAAGAGTGACATTGACTTGTCCGCAATAATAAATAGTGAAACCAAAATAAATCTTATTTTTCTATACATGGTTTGTAATTATATAGTATCTTTTAATTTGAATAGAAAGCATGCATGACCTCATTGATTATAAAGCTTCATTAACTGGCTGTGAAAAGATTAGCATTGAAGTTTAAGTAATTAGTCCAACAGTTTTAATTAATTTGGTACAATATGTATATATATTCTCTCCATATACTAGTCTCAAAAAATGTATCTATACTGTATGTGCTATTCAAGATATGAATAATCATCAATAAGAAATTAAGTTAGAAACCGAATGACATGAATTTATATATACATTATATACTATTATTGTTAAAGTGTGAAATATGAGATGAAACATCGTATTGAAATCAACATGATTCAAAAAATTAAAGTACTAGATATAATATAAAATGAAACTAAAATCGAATCGACTCACAATAGACAACACACACGAGGAAAATGAATAGAATACACTTAAATCAGTCTTGTAATCAAATATTTGCTATATTATGTGGATAATTATATTTTTCATGTATTTAGACTACCACCAGAAATATGGACAAAAATTGGATGCCAAAGGATAGGTTGTCATATGAGTTTAAGGTTGTAGTGGAGTCTTCTATGCGATTTGCCAAACAAAATGCTTCTAATCCAAACAATATGTCATGTCCCTTTGCGGTTTGCGGTAATATACAAAATAGAAATATTGACGTTGTAAGGTTGCATTTATTGTCTAAAGGCATAGATAAAACATACAATACATGGATATGGCATGGGGAAAAATGCAAGTTAAGATATGTAACGAATGCCGGTGATGAAGTAGGGAAAATGAGCGGGGTTATGTCGAACAAGAACTCAGTAGAGACATGGTGCACGCTGCATATGAAAACATCGAAAATCCAAATGAATTTACAAAATTACTTGAGGATGCTAAGAAATGTTTATATCCTGGATGTGATAAATTCACAAAGTTATCTAGCGATTGTGAAACCATATAATCAAGTCAAAATATGGTTGGAGAGATAGAAGCTTTAATCAATTGCTCGGTTTGTTTTGTGATATGCTTAGGAAAATAATGAATTGCCTTCGTCTATGTATGATGCAAAGAAAAGCTTGCTTGCATAAGGATGGATTACAATAAAATTAATGCTTGCCCGATCGATAGTATTCAATATCGGAAGGATTATGAGGATCGTACTACTTGTAGTTTGTCTATGAATTTGTTGTTAAGTATGTTGGGCTAAATATTTACGATACGAGGGCATAATCAAAACCGTGGATTCATGTTAATTCTATATTGATTGTTTTTCTTAATTTATTTATGTGTTCTATTTATGAATTCGAGTGCTTGTTTAGTGTACATTATATGATCAATAGTTTGCATGTCATATTTGTTAGTTCACAATTCGAGAGATGAGTTCTAACTTATGAAAAGATCTTTTGTGGGGAGGCTTATAAGCTGTTTGTGGGGAGTACTTCAATTCAAAGATCTTTTGAGAGTTGCTATTAATTGTTGAGTAGGGATACTAGCAATTGGTATTAATAAACTGTTTATATTCTTCGGGAGTGGAAATAAACTAATTTAGGAATTGAACCCATAAATACGCATAAACCTGGTTTTGATGAAACGTTAATTAGAATTAATATTGAAGAAACATGTTTACATTATGTGCTTAGGGTTGCTTTCGTATTTGTTGAAAACTTGTGGAGTTCGGGTCTTTAACAATTTAGATATTTTATTTGATAATTTAGGATTAGTTTATTAAATTTTTTGATTTTCGACCGCTTCAATAAAATTGAAGTACGATATTTATGTACTCTATGCATTTCGTATTCAATCCTCGAGAAATGCGACATTGCTCGCCGCTATCTACTAGCTACACCGTACACACTGCAGTTTCATGAAAAGATTTTCACGATCAAGTTTTGGGGCGATTCTTTGGGTGTTGGACCTCAAGCACTTTCTGGATTGACGATTGTCCCCACAAACCAACACGAGTCTTTTCTAGCACGCTTTGTCCTCAATCACGCTCCCTAAAAATTGCTTCCCCAGGGGTCACCCTCTCATGTCTACTCCAAGCCAAGCAAGCTTAACCTCGAGTTTCTATGTAATGGGCACCGAGAAAAAGAAGATGCATCTGTTGGTATAGGTAGTCCATATCAAATCCTTTAAGCTCTCCTTTAAGCTGTGCAATCGGCGCTCACGAGTTTAAATTGCGGGGCGCTTCGTGCCTCATTTAAAGCCCATTGCGGGCGGGATTGTGGACCAAAGCCCAACAATCCCCTCCCAAAGACTGCCAAAGATATCAAGCTGCGGTGCTTGGCAACCTCCGTTGCCCGCCAAATTTCCTCGTTCTAATGCCAACCTCTTGATTCATGCGTCGCGTCACGCCAACCTCTCGATTCCGCCACGCAGCAACCTACACCCTTCGCCCAAGTCCGTTTACCTCATTGCGCCAACATCTTAGTTCCGACACCCAAAGAACCTACACCTTGATTCGTCCGTTTACCTCGGTTCGGCCACCGGCAACCTACCTCGATTCTGGTCCATTTACCTTGACTGCGCCAAAGATCTCAGTTCCACCGCTCCTGGCAACCTCCGCTGTAGCATGCTTCCAAGGCAGTTCAAACTCGTGACCTGCTCTGATACCAGTTGTTGAACCTCAAGCACTTTCCTGGATCGACGACTGTCCCCACAAACCATCACGAGTCTTTTCTAGCATGCTTTGTCCTCCACACGCGCTCCCGAAAATTCCTTTCAAGGGGTCACCCATCTCATGTCTACTCCAAGCCAAGCACGCTTAACCTCAGAGTTTCTATGTAATGGGCACCAAAAACGAAGATGCATCTGTTGGTATAGGTAGTCCATATCAAATCCTTTAAGCTCTCCTTTAACTGTGCAATCCAATGCTCACGAGTTCGAATCGCGGGCCGCGCTTCGCACTTTTTTTAAAGCCCATTGCAGGCAAGATGCCGTACCAAAGCCCAACACCGGGATTGAAAGATTCTATATAGATATGGTAATAAATAGTTCAATCTTAATTGAAGCAACATTCTTTTATTCTTTATTTTTTTTTTTTTTATTTTTTGTTTTGGTTCTAATGTGTTTTTGTTGAGTGCGCTAGTACATGATCACACTTTCCACATCTGTCGAATCGATACCCATTTACCTAGAGATCAAAAAGACATCAAAACAATTAAGGAAAAGATAGAAAGTGATGGCGGATGGGAATGATAGGGACATCGTGAACAATAAAAATAACGAGGAGCGCCCACCAGAGGTGAATAGGCGAGGGCAGTTGAGAGAGGCCCATGAGAAGGGCAGTTAGGGATTACTTCCAGTCAGAAGTTAATAAAGGTATGGGGGTGTGGCCCATCTGCCGATTAACGCAAATAATTTTGATTTAAAACCTGCGTTGATCCAAATGGTGTCATAAGAGGATCCAAAGGCGTATCACGGAGCAATTTTTAGAGATTTATGATAATGTAAAGATGAATGGTGTTTTTGAAAATATCATTTGATGCCGCCTTTTCGCCTTCTCTCTACGCGATAAGGCCAAGGATGGTTATCTTCTTTCACACCACCTGCAGCAGATTGGGCTAAACTAAGTCAACAGTTTCTGACTAAATATTTCCCCCCGAGTAAACATTGCAACTAAAAAGTGAAATCACTCAGTTTATGCAATAAGATGCATAGCCGCTATATGAAGCATGGGACGGGTTTAGAGAACTAATAAGGAAGGGCCATCAACACGGATATCCCGACTACCAACATGTATTGTATCTTTATAAAGATTTTAGTGGCAACACGAGAACTATTATAGATGTTGTATGCGGGGGTGCCCTACTAGGGAAATATTCAAGTGAGGCATTGGAATTATTGGAGGAGATGGCAAAAACAACGATTGAGTGTCCATCCAAGAGATCTAATGTCAGACATGTGGCAGAGGGCAGAGGTCCAGGATTCGAAGATATGCGAAGGAATTCCTGCGAAGGTTTTGTGGTACTTTCCACCTATACTAAGATTTCAAAGGATGTTTCGAAATAGGGAGGTATCGAAGGAGTTAACTTGGCATGATGATAAAAGGGTTCGTGATGGTTATTTGCGCCACCCAGATGATGCACCCTTTTGGAAAGTAGTGGACCACAAATGGCCAAATTTTGCTTCCAAACCAAAAAATCTTAGATTAGCCTTATCGGAGATGGGATCAATTCCCATAGTATGTTGACATCTAAATATAGTTGTTGGCCAGTTATATTGATCACATATAATCTTCCACCGTAGTTGTGTATGAACCGCAAATTTATGATGCCCACTATGTTATTTGTTGGTCCTAAGCAGTCGGGTAATGATATCGATGTTTACTTAGCGCCTTTGATTGAGGACTTCAAATATTTATGGGAAGTAGGTATTAATGCATATGATGCATACATAGATGAAAGTTTCTACTCAAAGCGGTGCTATTGTGGAAAATTAATGATTTCCCGACTTATGGGAACTGTCGTCAGGTTGCATTATGAAGGGATATCATGCATGTCCTATTTGTGGTGAGAAAACATATGCAAAAAGGTTGAAACATAGCTGGAAAATGTCATTTAATGGTCATAGAAGATTTCTTCGCGAAAACCACCCATATTGAAGGCAAAAGAAGGCTTTTGATGGGAATCAAGAGTTGATTATTGTAATATATAACAAATTATATCCGTTATCATTCATCGAAATTCTTGTAGTGTATATTGGTGTGATGACCATTGATGGGTCTAGTTATCATTTAAGTGTAACAAAAGCCGCTTTGATCTCATATCGATATAAGAGATGGACCATATTGTATCTAAGAGAATACACTTTCAAAGACCACACAAGATTTTATGATATAATTGTCTCGGTTAGAAATGTAGTCCAAGTGGGAGATTGTTGAAGCTTGATTAATTCTGGTGTGGACTTACATATGTAATTACAATTATATTATAGATTATCTAATTTAATAAAGCTAATTAAGTGGCCTAATCTAATAAGTCTCTAGGAATATCTAATGGGTATGGACTTTGAAATGTGTAGAGACCCAATACTAATCAATTAGGATTGATGAACTCTTAATTGACCTAGTATATAAACAATTCTCTTATTAGAGTTATGGTCCCCAAGTCAAATCCATCATTCATTCATCTCATCTTCCCCATCTTAGAGAGAGGGACCAATAAGTACCTAAGGGATTTGACTGTGGATGACGCTAAGCTAAGCCAAATAAGGATTAACGCATCAACACGAATTTGTGGATTAAAGGTACACTTCCGATTTAAATTCTATTTTCTATTTATTTCTTGATAATTCACGTGATGATTCAAGGGTATGAATTAATTTTATTAATTCCAATATCAATAACATCATTCGTGATCACATCAGAAAGAAAAATGAAATAAATTAACCATGAATAAAGACAAAGCCACAACTTCTACTCTTTTGGCATATATCCTGTTTCAGTCGAGTGCCCAACACTCCAATTAGATTGGAGTTTATTCTACTTGTAAAGACAAATTTATTAAAATTCATATTAGTAAAGACATTTATTTATCATGTGTTTTGCTTTTATTACTATTACACTACAAGAAAATTACGATTATCGACATAATTTACCGACATAAATGCTTTTGTCACTAAATTTTATAGTTACCTATAGAATACTTTGAGAAAAAAATATTGGTTTTTTTTCCAAATTATACTGACAAATTACCGATAGAACATGAATAGTTTTTAAATTTACCGACAGAAATACTGGCACTTACAAATAGTTTAGATTTTGTAAGTAAATATTTATTTACAATGATTTTACCTACACATATTTTACCTTTACAATTATCTTAGTGCTTATTACAAATTTTTCGTATGTAAACTGAATTTTCTTTGTATGTTAATTGCACATTTGATAAAGTTCTTAGATCATATAAGCTATGTGACGTGGTGGCGCATTGGATTGTGGTCATGGAACATGTTTTCTAAGTCTTTGGTATTGAGCTAGTTCCAATTCAATGGACTTTTGAAGATAGAACATTGAATAGCCCAACAAGACTTGTACATATGGTACATGCTTGTTAGACGGAGATGTTGCATTCTATTAATATCGTCGTGATGCAAGTGCATATATAAGGGTGCATGTTAGAGAACAAATTTTCGAACACGACCTAATGAAAATTCTTAATCGGAATATTAATTGTCGAATTAATAATTTCCACACTACGATAGTATATGATTATTCCTTAACTTGAGGCACGATAGTAGCTTTGTGTGCATCCTGTAATACTTTAATTTATCTTCTAATTGATTGATAATCATAAATGAAATATTTTTGGTGTAGTACTGGTGTACATGGAGGTTAATCATCGTGGCCAACATATTCAACACTTGTCCTGTTGAAAATCGAATCTCATGTGTTTTCATAGTTCGTGATTTAAAGACCTTGCCTGAGGCATGATGAATGTTGATTCATACGGGAATCATGGAACTTGAAATAGAATCAAATTTATTAAATCAAATGGGTTTCCACTTATAATTCATGCCCAAGATTAATCAAGAGATTAGATGTTAAAAGGACCAGTACATATATATGCATTCACAATTGAAATAGGTTTACTCGTTATATCACCTATTGTTAGATGATCATGCTACTTGCTAGGTGTTCCAATGATTTGTAGGTTTTGAAATTAAAGAGTTAATTTCAAATCACATTAATTAATCAGTTAATAATTGAGTAATTGTTATTCTTAGCTTATAGAAGTTGTAAGTCTACTAATATGATTAGTTGTGGACATAAAGGGTCACACATAAAAATGGTTGGGATCATTTTTTTAATCGAATAATGGTCCAATGGGTTCGATGCAACTAATTGATAGAGATTATTAATTGTGGCTAGATTTAATTAAATAGTTGAATTAAATATTTGAATAAATATATATATATTTTCTAGGAAAAACTTGGGAATCTTTTTTTGCGATCGCTTTTAAATCAAAAAACCTAATATGCTCTCTCTTCTCTCTACCCCCTACGTCGTTCGGTCGTCTTTCATGATTTTCGATCACCGTTTTTCCAAGAACACGATGCCGGGGTCATTGTTTCATGGTTACACATCGAATTTTTCAACCGCCCCACCAGCGTCCCGTAAATCGGGTTATGTCTTCCTCACGTATGTCGGATTTGTTGACGTCTCAAGGCAATTTCGGCGTCGGAGTTTTCTCCTCCTTTTGCCAAGGCCACTTGCAATATGAATTCTCCCACACAACATGCCATCATGATTTTTTGATTCTAGGAATTCAGAAAAAAACCTCGAGTCTTCAGTTCTCAAGGATCGACCATGATGTCCTGGGGTTACCATGATTCTTCGTCTTCTCGTGGTTTCGTGCTATTGATCTTTGTCAATATTATTTTTGTCCGTACAAAAACCAATACTCACATGGTGGCGATTGCGAATGGTTCCAAGGAGGTTGGGTTTCGTTCCGAAAGTTTACCTTGCATCATCTTCTCCGGCGTCCTCATGCGGCGTTCCTACAGGAGGTTTTCATCTCCGTGCGCAGCTTCACTTGGTGGAGCATCCTTCAGGGAGAGGCTTCTTTGGTTGAGCATCCCCCCCATGGCGCCGCCATTGCTCAGGGGAGGCGCCCCACTTCTTGCTTATGGGGGCCCGCGATTAGGGGCTTATAGGTTCTGTTGCCATCTCCCAAGGAGGTGATGGCCCCTAGAAATGCTCATTCATGTATGGTCCCCTCCTGGATGCGCGAGGTGTTCGCGTGGGATGGTCCCAAAGGCCAATGCTACTCTCTAGCAATATGTGAACCCCCAACATTTGGCTCATAATGGGTCAAATATCAATCCTCAATTGGCTACTAGTTTTGCGAATATGGTTTACGCTAATCATTCGACATTGGTTCTTCACATCGGGTTCCAGGTAATTCTATATATTTTTGCGACAATTGTTTTCGTAAAAATCTAACCCTATTCCCGAACCTATTAAAAAAGGTGAATATTATTCTATGGTTATGGATGAAAATATTTACCAACAACGACTTTTCGGGATTTAAATATGCATTAATTGGTCGTGTTATTCTTGGAAAGGGCAATAAACCTTGGCCCATTATGCCTTGCATAAAAAGCTTTCGAAAACGGGGGTTAAAACGATTGGAAAATAATTCCATTGGGAAAAGGTTATTTTTGTGTCAAATTTTCCAATGCTCATGATCGTTCCCGAGCTCGGTGCTCGATCTCGGGTATCTTGGTCTATTAATCCTGGTTCCATTCATTTATCCCCATGGGTGCCGGATTTTAATCCTTACAAGGTAAATACGTCGAGTTGCAAGTGTACGGGTTAGAATCTTTGAGCTAAGCATTGGATATTGGGACTCTAGTAACATTATGGGACCTGGTTAGAGCCATTTGGCATTGAAGTTGAAGTGGATGATAGGTCTTTGGATGGGTCTCTTGGACACTTTGTCCGAGTTTTGGTGGATGTGGATCTTGCTAAACCTCTCGGGGAACACATTATGGTCGAAAGAAGGGGTCATCGCTCTTTTGTCTCTATTGGCTATGAAAACTTCCGTGTTTTGTGGCACTTGTGGTATTACGGGGCATTCTTACGTGACTTGTCGACGGTTGGGAAACTATAATAATTTAAAGGAACCTCAAGCATGCCCTACATCTCGGCGTGGGACGATCCCATGTTCGTAAGGTTTATCATCTTGTTCATACTTCTACGGATAAAGGCAAGGCCGTGGATAACTCAATCGATACGACTTTGCTATGCGACCTGGTTTGCCTTCTTGTGCCATCGTTTCCATTTCATCGGGTATTGCTCTGGATAATTCTTTTTCTCGCTTTGGATACTTGGGATACTAACAATAATACCTCGAGAGGATTTTCCTACGCATGTGGTGATTCGTAACTCGGTGCCCAAACCACCCATTCTTAGTAGTAGTCGATTGCCCTCTCTTTCGGACATTGTAACTTGACTTGACAGACGATTGCACTACTCATTAGACAAACCCATTCCAACATTGTATAAGGCTATCCGTGACAAATCATTAGATTCCGCTAAACAATGGTTGCTTCAGTCCGTAACGCAGGGTCACAATTCAACTACACATCAGTTGTCGATTCAGGATGATTCGGATAGAACTAACAATTTAAATGTCGTGTCTCATAAACGATGGGCTGATTATACGGATGTGGATAACATTTCTGGGGTTGATCATCCTTCTGTTAAGATACCCACACATTCTGGGTCTCCAACTCGGATCCCTTCCCCCACTCCATCTCCATGAATTGCATTTACTGGAATATCCGGGAAATAGGGAATGTTGTGTCATAAGCGTTCTTTTTGTTGCTATCTCGAGAACCTAAAGTGGAGTTCTGAGACTATTTCGATTCAAATTGGGCTAGTCTTGGGTTACATTTGTGGTGCGTAATTTTCGTTCCTCCGGGCGTTTGGATATTTGGATTTTTGGTGTACGAATATTCTTGTTCTTGACGGGTTTTTTTTTTCGATCAATGTGTGGTTCTTAAGGTGCATCATGCTAATCTTATTTTCATGTGGGGTTTGTGCATGTTTTTTTTTTACGCATGTGGCTCATCCACATCTTTGGTCTTATATCATTGGTTTGGGTATTGATGATATGGTCCGAATGGGAGACTTTAATGCTATCCTGGGTAATAATGAGCGCGACCGGTCGGGGGGTCGCTTCATTGGCTTCATTTCAGGATTTTTTAGGATTTTTTTGACAATGCGGGGTTGATGGCTATTCCTACTATGGGAAATTTCTTTACTTGGTGAGCCACTCGGTGCACGCCCACACTCTCGTTGCACGTTTGGACCATGCCATTGCTAGTCCACATTTCATTAGTTTGTGGCAAAATGTTGATAATTGTGTTCTTCCTCGGATTTGTTCGGATGATCATCCTCTCTTGCTTTCATGTTCGACCCAAGCTTATAGGGTCTCGTGCTTTTATGTTTCTAGCGTATATGGACTAAGCATCCGGGTATTGGGCGATTGTTACTTCTTCTTGGGGTTCGTCTTGTCTTTGGCTCCAACCCTTTGATTCGTTTGATGATTAAGCTCAAAAGGTTGCGTTCGTTGCTTCATCTTAGAACCAGGGATGTGTTTGGAGATGTTAATCGGGATGTTGATGCTAAGCTTGAGAAAGTTAGACATATTCAATCGATATTGAGACTATTGTTACAACACCATTCTTAAGGAAGGGAACTTGAGGTTGAGAATTCCCTTAATCAGCGTTAATATTATAGTTGGAATTTCTTCGTCAAAAGTCTAAGGCCTCATGGCTCATGGCTTGTTGACGTTGTCAAGCTAATGCCACTGGGTCTGGAATTCATGGATTGATGATCGATGGTTTATCCACAGATTCGGTCGCTATTCGCACTCATGTAATTCATTTCTTTAAAGATTTATTCAATGCTCATGCGGGCTCCCCTCCGGATTACTCTCCGATTGA
This sequence comes from Rehmannia glutinosa, assembly GCA_016081115.2. Taxonomy (NCBI): domain Eukaryota; kingdom Viridiplantae; phylum Streptophyta; class Magnoliopsida; order Lamiales; family Orobanchaceae; genus Rehmannia; species Rehmannia glutinosa. The sequence goes on along the minus strand of CM071934.1, from coordinate 67,374,632 downwards.
TCAAGTTATTAATCATGTGGTCTCAAACGTAGATAATGCATGTCGTACCTCCTTGCCTTCGGAGTTGGAAATTAAGGAGGCGGCTTTTGATCCGGGTATTGATAGTTCTCCAGGCCCGAATGGTTGCAATGGTGATTTCTATCGAACGGTTGGGATCTCATTTCTAGGGATGTTATTCATCTTCTTTGTGAGACATTTTTTTGTTTAAGGTCCCCGCCGGTGGTCTCAATTCCAGCTTTATGGTTTTCATTTCTAAAAGTAAAGATGCTAATTCTGTCGACAACTTTAGACCCATTGTCATGAGTAACTTTATCTTTAAAGTTATTACGAAGATTCTCGCCACTAGATTTGGAGGGATTATTAGCGGACTTCTTTCTCCGACTCGATTTTGCTTTATTTCAGGATGTCACATCCACGATCGTATTGCTTTAGTCACCGAGGGTTTCAATATATTGCGAGAATAGGCGAATAATAACATGATTCTGAAGATTAATATCCGTAAAGCGTTTGACACTCTTAGCTGGGATTTTCTGATTTATATTTTGCGCCATTTTGGGTTTTCGGCCAAGTTTGTTGATTGGATTTTTGTGATTCTGCGTTCAACCCATGTTTCTATTTTGCTTAATGGTTCGCGGTTGGTTATTTTTGTGTGTTCCCACGGCATCGATCGGGGAGATCCGCTTTCACCCTTGCTTTTTGTGTGAAGAAGTCTCGGGAAAGCTCATCTCACGATTAGTTTTCTCACAACTTCTCATGCCTTTTGTTGCTCTGTGCAATATTATGTTTCCATTTATGATGTTATATGCAGATGATATAGTGATTCTCTGTGTTGCTACCTCTGCTAATGCGCACCATTTTTTTCGTACCCTTCAACTACATGCTTCCCTTTTGGGACAGGTGTTCCATCCGAATAAGTCTAATGTGTTTTTTGGCTCTCATGTTTCCCAACATATTCAGTGTTGGATTCAGACTATCATGGGGATTACTGTTTGCAACTTTCCGACTATATATCTTGGGGTTCCAATATTCAAGGGGCACCTAAGCAGGAAGTGTTGCAGCCTTTGCTTGACAAGATCATTCTTAAATTTAAACGGTGGACAGGCTCTTCCCTTTCATTGGCAGGCAGGGTATGTTTGGTGAATTCCGTGATTGCAAGTTCTTTAGTGCACACCATGCTTGTTTATAAATGGCCGACCTTCATGCTTAAGCAGTTAGAGAAAACAATGTGTAATTTTATATGGACCGAGGATATCAATCAGAAGGGGTCTAGGATGGTTAATTGGGCTTGTTGTTGCACACCAATGAATGAAGGGGGTCTCGGTGTTTGCTCAATTATTACGACAAATCGTGTTTATCTAATGAAATTGGCATGGAAATTCTTACTTCTGATTCAGTTGTTCATAATACCCTTCGTAACCGATTCTTACAGGCAAATGGTTCCATTCGAAACACGTTTTTGCCATCTTCAGTTTGGGTTGGCCTTCTGCCGTTAGTGAGGGATTGTTGGATGGATTCTCGTTGGATTCCGGGGGCGCACTCCTCGGTTACATTTTGGATGGATATTTGGCTTGGGACGTTATTGCAGACCGGATTGGCATACCTAATGAATTTCGGATTCACTTTTAGAATAGCATTTCAGACATCTTCTATGATAACACTTGGCATTTCACATTTTCATTTGTTGAGGCCTATTTGGATATTGTTCATTATATAGTTCGTTGCCCGCTTACCCTGGATTCCATGGACAAATTGGACAGTTTCTTCTAAGGCGGCCTATGCTCTTTTATGGCATTCTTTTCCCATTGTTAAATGGGCTCTTGATCTGGTCACCTCACATCCCCGAAAGCGTCTGTCATTGTTTGAGAGCCATTTTTGGACGCCTAGCTATCCGGGGCGTTCTCCACCATCGTGGATTTATTGGGCCTTCCTCCTGTGGACTTTGTTATGCTCATTCGGATTCAATTGATCATCTTTTTGTTTCTTGTGATTTTTCAAGGGCTCTTTGGGATTGGATTCTTTGAATCATTTGTTGTGGCTTTGCACAAAGGCTTTAGCTTTAATGAATTCTTGGTTCATGTGATGGGATTTCACTTCGGTGACCAGATTGCATTTTAATGGAAGGTGGCGATCATATCCTGCATTTGGCTTATCTGGCACATTCGAAACGATGTGGTTTTCAATGACAAGAAATGGACTACGGAGGCGGCTCTTGTTCAGTTACCGGCACTGATTTTGGAGTCCGCTCATCTAGACAAGTGTTGCATGAATAATACTCAGGATGATATTCTTTGTCTTCACTGTCTGAAGGTTCAGGGTCGCATTCTGAAGGCCCCACGCATTATTTTGGTTCCTTGGCATTTACCACTCTCGGGTTGGATAGAAGTCAATATGGATGGCGGTCTGCAGTAATTTGGATCTCCCGGGCGTCTTAGGCGTGGTGTAATACCCCAATTTTACCAAATTTGGGTTTTAGTATTTTTAGACCTTTAGGTTTTTTTAATTTCTGGCCCAATATAGAATTTCAGTCTTAGTCTTTTTCTTCCAAGCCCAGTCTTGATAATATTGACATGCCCATTAATAAATTTATTATTTTATTTTTAAAAGCTCATGTCCTGTTTTTAGAAGACTTCAATTATGCAGAAAAATCTTTAATTCAAATTTCAAATTTTCAGTTATACTTATTTTATTCTATTTTATTTTTATAGATAAATACCAGATAAAACCAAATCTTTTTTTTTGTTGTTAACTGATAATGACTTATCAGATAACCTAAGATCTCACGTTCTCCACAACTCTAACTCCTAGATAACCCCATAACACTCTGATATCTCAAACCTCACTACCTATACATGCTCATATCCTCCAAACAATAGTCGGTTGAAACTCGGGAAAAGAAAAATAAATTCACTTCCTTCTCAAGTTTTACTCCGCACCTCCACCATTCGGGATCAAAGTCTCCTCAATGTAAATAACCCAACAAAATTGAAATTCTCAATTCTCACCGAATTACCTAGTGAAATGCTACTTCAAATCCATTTAAAAGAAATCACAAAATCAACTTCAACCCCGAATCACCCTAAAAATCGCTATTGATCGAAGATCCAAATTCAATAACCCAAACCCCGTTATCAAAACTCGAAACCCTGAATCGTCAGGCCAAACCCAGCAAACTCCGATAAACAAACACGAAATCTCAAACCCCGAGCCCGGTCCACAGCCCGAAACCCCGAACCGATGACCCAAAACGCAAGAGAAAAAAAAAAAAAAAAGAAAATAAACCCGGAGGGGCATTGCTTTGCTTTTTTGCAATTTCATGTGGCGGTGTGAGAGATTTGGAGATAGGGAGACGAGCGAGCGTAGAGTAGAGTGAAAGCGAAATTGGGTCCGAGAGGAAAAGGGCGTGAGGGAGATTTGAGGAGAAAAAAATTTGGAAATCTTTTCTTTTGGTAGAGAGAGTGACGTGATACAAGGAGTTCAACAAAAAAAAAAAAGGAAGAAGAAGATGAAACTTGAGACCTAAGGAAGAGAGATGGCGTGAGTGAGTGTTGCGAGAGTGAGTGCGAAGGAAAAATTGGAGAAATGGAATGAAATGGGCTTCATGTTGGGCAATGTGGAACTCTAAATCCCTATTTATATTTAATCATCTTTTGCCCTCATATATACTACCAAAATAGATTTGATACTTCACTTTTTTCTTTTCCCAATTCTTGACTTTCCAAATTCATAGTTGACCGAACAATTGATTTAAATCTTATATATGTGTTTTTTCGATTATTCAAGCCACTATTCCTTTATTTATTACTTTTAGCGAAAATTTTCTAAAACCAAGTATTTAAATTATTTATTTTATTTATTTGTAGGAACTCATTCTTACGAGGTCTAGAACTTTCAATCGAGCACGCATTTGGTATTTCGCACTTTATTTGAGGTAGGTTTTATTGTTTTTGTTTACTTTAAATGTCATGTTTTAATTATTAGTTGCATGTTCATGATAATTATGATGTGAGACGTTACTATTGGTACTTAATTGTACTTGAGACTAGACTATTTGTTCTTAATTGTACATGAGACTTGGAGACTATTTGTACTTAAGCGTACGTGAGACTATGATCTTTTTCCATGAATGTTTATGCTAATTATTATGCATGTGTATTTGATTTGAAAAAATGTTTTCCCCGAGTTGAGTTGCGATAACTCACCCCAATAATTTTAACATTTCAGGTTGAGAAGTCCGTCTTGGTGCGTGGCGGGTGAATTGATCATGATAGTTGTTTATTGTCAAATTTTTCATTAGTAGTAGAATTTCTTGAACGATGTTGGTTCTTTAATTTTTCATATTTATAAAACGTACAATGTGTTAGTTTAATTTCAATTGTTTATGGATGATGAAATTTTATATTTAAGTTACTTATTTTATTTATTTGGAAAAAGGGTCGTTGACTCGTTTGATTAAATTTTAGTCATTTTGTGGATATTATTATGCATAGTTGCATTTTCTAAAAACTAGACGCTACATTAGTGGTATCATAGCAGACTTACGTTTCTGTAGACTTGAAAAAAAAAAAGGAAAGTCGTTTTTTTAATAATCTATGATCAATCACCTTCGCCGCACCACGGGGACTTCGAGGTAATACTTATATTTTATTTTTCTACGACCTGTTGCATTATAAATTTTGAGCTTTATGTCATTTATTATGCGAGCATGTTATTTCATGAGACTTGAGCCTTAAGTTAATGTCATTTATTACGAAAAGTGCATATTTTTAATGTTGTAAAGTGGTATATGTCTTCATTTTTACTACGCTTTGAACTTAAAAAATTTCATGACATTTAAAATTTTATGGGCCTGGTATATATATAGTTAGATGGCTGGCCCTCATGAGACCGCTAGGAAGTTTGTTATTTGTCCCCAAGACTTCTGAAAAAGAGGCGTATTAGAGATTTTAAGAATTATGAGATGTTGGACGATAATGATTGGGAGGCCACATTCTTGCTATGGGAAGGATGTGGGCCATAGTAAAGCAAGATGGCGTCTCAGACTATGTTGTGGTCGTGAAACTGATAGACACTCGCCCGGAGTGGGAACCTCGTGCGAGAGCTCTCTTTCTTCGAGAAGCGACCTTCACCTACACTGCAGATGCTCCCATCATCAGCTTTGCTGACTTCTCTGCTTCTTTGTATGGGATGTGGCTGAAGCAGATAACCGAGCCAGAAGATGAGATGGAGGAGGATCCCGAAGAGGAACCTTGGGATGAAAACTCGGCCAATGCTCAATGATATGGCGTAGTAGTTAGGATTTCTATTTTTTTAGTTCAAAGCATTTTGTTTCCGTTTTGATTGTTTTTTGATTAGTGCATTGTACCTCTTGAAGGTTTTTGAATTGATGATAATGGAAATATTTTACGTTTTCTTTTATATTATGGATGTCTTATCTAGTGATGCCTTTTCTGGTGATGAGTTGATTCATAAACTATATTTTTGACTTAGAACGCATACCTCGGACGAGTTTTACTAAGTTATGATTACACTTTGACTATAGGAAAATGATTTGAGGACGTGATCAGGAGCCCGAGCTGCCACTACTACTACTAACAACAACATGAACCAAAACAATGAGGCAAACCCTTTACCGGCATGGAACCAAGGAAATGTCGAGAATGAACGTGCATTCAACCAAGCACCCGCATTAACCCAGGCTCAAGTGGTAGATCAGTTTCGCTGCTTCTCCCCCCTGATCTTTAATGGGCAAGAAGGACCTGCCTATGTGGACGAGTGGTTTGTATCATCGAACATACCTTGAATTGATCGGGTGTACCGAGGCACAACACATCCTATGTGCTCAGTACCAACTGGTACAACTGGACGTTGGTGGATGAGCTACTGGAGATTAAGGCATGCCGAGGAACGATCACCCCTAACATGGGAAGAATTTAAGGACATAGTAATGGAGAAGTATTGTCCCCAACATTATCGGGAACAAATGGAGCGCGAGTTTTGGGATCTAAAGCAAGAAGGGATGTCCGTTACAGAATACGAGAGGAAGTTCAACCAAATGAGCTTTTTCGTGGAACATATGGTGGATATAGACTGTAAACGAGCGCTAAGGTTTGGAGCGTGCTTACGAACAGGGATATGCCACATTGTGGCAAGCCACGGGGTTTTATCGTACGCAGATATATTATTCTATGCTCAGGAGATTGCTGCCAGTTAGGAGCTAGACCGACAACAAATAGGGAATTTGGGAAAATGGAGCTCGAACGGAAACCAGGACAAAAACAAATCAGAATAAATAGGCAAGGATCGATGCGAGACCGGGGCCTAAACCCCAAATCGCTATCTTGTTGTGTGCAAAATGAGAGAAGAATCACAATGGAGAATGTCATGTGGGACTAAATAAATGCTATCGGTGTAAGATGCCGGGACACTCATCATGGGGTTGTCCTCTCGAGGAACAGGGGAGGAGAGGACAAAGTTCGGAGGACAGGCTTGAGTATATGCTATGACCCGGGGGAGAAGTCGATCGAACCCCGACACGATGTCATGTATGTTAAATGTATTTGACCTTTCTTTTGTATTATTTGACACGGGTGCCACACATTCATTTATGTCTTTGAGATTTCGAGTATGATTGGACATAGTGACACTAAGATCGACGGACCTCTTGAGATTAGTTTGCCTTACGGTAAGACAATTTTCACCGATTCAATCATTAAGGATGTAGATATTGGCATAGGGGAAAGGATCTTAAAGTCGGTTTGTTTATAATCGGTATGAAAGATTTTGATATTATATTTGGTATGGTGGCTTAGTAGATATCGAGTGACATCCAATGCTAGGAAAAAGAAGTGACACTACATTTCTTGGGAGAAGAAGAAATAAAGTTTTACGGGACTAAAACTAGGACTGTGTCTAGAGTTATATCAGCAATGAATGCTTTGACCTTGCTGAAAAAGAGAAATTATCAAGGGTATTTGGTGAATATTGTTGGAACTTCAACAACTGAGTTGACACCAAATGACATTCCTACAGTCCAGGAATTTGAGGATGTCTTTCCCAAAGAGTTACCAGGAGTACAACCAAACCGACAAGTGGAGTTCTCCATCGATTTGGTACCCGGAGCGGCACCAGTATCTAGAGCACCCTATCGGATGGCACCGAAGGAACTGCAGGAGCTAAAAGTTCAAATACAAGAACTATTGGAGATGGGATTTATTCGCCCAAGTGTTTCACCTTGGGGCACGCCAGTCTTATTCGCTAAGAAGAAAGACGGATCACTTTGAATGTGCATCGATCACAGAGAGTTGAATCGACTTAGAATGAAGAATAAGTATTCGTTGCCGAGGATCAAAGATTTATTCGATAAACTTCGAGGATCTAGTGTGTTCTTCAAGATTGATTTGAGATCTGGGTATAACCAACTGAAGATAAAGGAGTGTGATATTCCGAAAATGGCATTTAGAACCCGTTATGGGCATGAGTTTGCAGTGTTGCCATTTGGTTTGCCTAATGCACCAACGATCTTTATGGACTTGATGAACAAAATGTTTCACCTTTACCTAGACCGGTTCGTCATAGTCTTCATAGACGACATGTTGATATATTCGAGGGATAAGGTGCAACACAAGGAGCACTTAAGGATTGTATTGGAGACACTTCCCAAGGAGAAGTTTTACGTGAAGTTTAAGAAGTGTGAATTCTGGTTAGACCGAGTCGTGTTTCTCGGACACGTGGTCACATCATAAGGAATCAAAGTTGACCCTGGTAAGGTTGAAGCAGGAAGCGGTTGGAATGTACCTAAGAATGCAAGTGACGACGGAGTTTTCTAAGTCTAAATTGTCTATTACGAGAGGAAGGTTCAACGAGGAATTCTCTAATATAGCCATGCCTATGACTCGGTTAACTAGAAAAGGAGAGAAGTTCGAATGGACTCGAAGTGCGAGGAGAGTTTTCGGGAGTTGAAAGGTAGATTAACTTATGCCCCCTGCATCGACAATTCCTAATCCTACGAGAGGATTTGTCATCTAAAGTGACGATCGAAGCAATGGTTGGGTTGTGTTTGATGCAACATGACAAGGTTGTAGCTTACGCCTCGAGATAACTAAAGACGCACGAGTTGAATTACCCCACACATGGCCTGGAGTTGGCTGCCATGGTGCACGCATTAAAGATATGGCGATACTTCATATATGGAGGGAAGTGTGAAATATTCACGGATCACAAAAGCCTTAAATATCTTTTCACCCAGAAGGAGTTGAATATGAGGCAGAGAAGATGGTTAGAACTGGTGAAAGACTACGACTGCACCATTCAAGTACCATCCAAGCAAAGCTAATGTAGTAGCCAATGCCTTGAGCCGAAGGACCAGAGGGGAGTTAGCTTGTATGCTCACAGAGCAAGAACATTTGGCAAGAGAGTTTGCTAAATTGGAGATTGAAGTTATTGAGCCACCAAATGGTACGGAAGCCATTTTGGCATCATTGGTGGTGCAACCCACTTTAAGAGATAATATTAAGGAGGCTCAACCCCACGATAAATTTTTGTACAAGATGAGGGAACATGTACAAGCCGGAGACATCGAGGATTCAAGGTAACCAAGTGATGATGTTCGACATATGAAGGAGGATTTGTGTCCCTAAGAATGAGACACTTTGGAAAAAATCCTGGAAGAGGCACATAATACTCCCTACACGGCTCATCCGGGAGGTACAAAGATGTATCATGACTTGAGGAGGCTTTTCGGTGGAGGAGTATGAAAAGAGATATTGGGGATTTTGTAGAGAAGTGTTTGGTTTGCCGCCAAGTTAAAGCGAGCACCAACGATCATTGGGTTTGCTTAAACCATTGGAAATCCCGGAGTGGAAGTGGGAATACATAACTATGGATTTTGTGGTCGGGCTACCACAAGCCTTGAGAAAGAATAACGCAATATGGGTCATAGTGGACCGATTGACCAAGTCAACACATTTTACGCCAAGAAGAATGACTTTTAGTATGGATTAGTATGCGAATCTACATTAAGAAAATTGTGAGATTACGGGGTGCCGATTACTATCGTGTCGCATGAGAGATCCACGGTTTACATTGAAGTTTTGGAGGAGTTTGGAAGATGCGTGGGGATGAAATTGATATTTAGTATGCCCTATCATCCGCAGATCGATGGGCGTCTGGGAGAACTATTAAGACGTTAGAGGACTTGTTGAGAGCATGTGTACTGATCATCGGGAAAGTTGGGAAACAATGTTGCCATTGGTGGAATTCGCGTGCAATAACAGATTCTGAAGAAACGATTAAGATGGCTCCGTATGAAGCATTATACGGGAGAAAGTGTAGGTCCCCTTTATATTGGAGTGAAGTTGGAGAAAGAAAAATTTTGGAACCAGAGTTGATTGAACAAACAGTGAAAAAGATTTCAGTGATCCGAGACAGAATAAAGGTTGCTCAAGATAGACAAAAATCCTATGTGGATAAGCGCAGAAAGGACATACAGTTTGAAGTTGGCAACAGTGTGTTTTTGAAAGTGGCTCCGATGAAGGGAATTATAAGATTCGATAAAAACGGAAAACTACAGCCTCGTTATATTGGACCGTTTGAGATACTAGAAAGAGTTGGGGACTTGGCGTATCATTTGGCTTTGCCACCAGACTTGTCAGGGGTACATAATGTGTTTCACGTATCAATGCTGAGGAAATATGTATTTGACCCTGATCACATTAATAACTAAAAGGACCTACACATAGGTAAGAATTTGTCGTACGAAGAGATGCCTATAGCTATTTTGGATCGTAAAGTGCACGAGCTTAGAAACAGAGATGTGGTTTTTGTCAAAGTACAATGGAGTAGACACGGAAAAAATGACGCAACATGGGAAAGAGAAGAGGAAATTAGATCCAAGTATCCCGTCTTCTTTGATCAAGGTATGTAACCGAAATTTCGAGGACGAAAATTTCGTTTGTGGTGGGTAGGATGTAATACCCCAATTTTACCAAATTTGGGTTTTAGTATTTTAAGACCTTTAGGATTTTTTTTTTTTTTTTAATTTCGCCCTATATAGAATTTGAGTCTTAGTCTTTTTTTTTTTTTCAAACCTAGTCTTGATAATATTGACAGGCCCATTAGGCATAGTCAAAGGGCTAACTCAGAGGTGAAGTAAAGCCTTTCGTCCACAACATCTAACTGAGCTAACTTCTTCGCTTGTGGTTCACCACTCTAATAATAAATTTATTATTTTATTTTTAAAAGCCCTTGTCCTGTTTCTAGAAGACTTAAAATCTGCAGAAAAATCTTTAATTCAAATTTCAAATTTCCAATTATACTTATTTTATTCTATTTTTTTTATATAAATACCAGATAAAACCAAATCTTTTTTTTTTGTTTTTAACTGATAATGGCTTATCATATAACCTAAGATCCCACGTTCTCCAAAACTTTAATTCCTAGATAACCCCATAACACTCTGATATCTCAAACCCCACTACCTATACACATTCATATCCTCCCAACAGTAATCAGTTCATTTGTTTCCCTGAAAAACTCAAACACATTATTTTTCATCTTCAAACTCAGGAAAAGAAAAATAAATTCACTTCCTTCTCAGATTTTGCTCCGCACCTCCACCATTCGGGATCAAAGTCTCCTCAAGGTAAATAACCCAGCAAAATTCTGAAATTCTCAATTCACAACACGAATTACCCATCGAAATCTACTACTTCAAATCTATTTTAAAGAAACCACAAAATCAACTTCAACCTCGAATCAACCTGAAAACCGCTATTGATTGAAAACCCAAATTCAATAACCCAAACCCCGTTATCAAAACTCGAAACCCCGAATCGTCAGGCCAAACCCAGCTAACTCGATAAACAAGCCCAACATCTCAGACCCTGAGCTCGGTCCACAACCTGAAACCCCGAACCGATAACCCAAAACCCAAGAGGAAAAAAAAAGAAAAAGAAAAACTCGGAGGGCCGCTGCTCTTCGCCGTTGCAATTTGATGTGGCGGTGTGAGAGATTTGGAGACAGGAAGACGAGCGAGACAGAGAGCACAGTGAGACTAAAATTGGGTCTGAAAGGAAAATGGCGTGAGGGAGATTTGAGGAAGGATTGAGGGAGAAAAAAATCTGGAAATCTTTTCTTTTGGTGGAGAGAGGGACATGAGACAGGGAGTTCAACAAAAAAAAGGAAGAAGATGAAACTTGAGACCGAGAGAGAGATGGCGTGAGTGAGTGTTACTGAGAGTGAGTGCACAAAGAAAAATTGGAGAAATGGAGTGAAATGGGCTTCATGTTGGGCCATGTGGAACTCTAAATCCCTATTTATATTTAATCTTCTTTTGTCCTCATATATACTACCAAAATAGATTTGATACTTCACTTTTTTCTTTTCCCACTTCTTGACTTTCCAAATTCATAGTTGACCAAACAATTGTTTTAAATCTTATATATGTGTTTTTCTAATTATTCAAGCCACCATTTCTTTATTTATTACTTTTAGCCAAAATTTTACTAAAAACCATTAAATTAAGTTATTTTATTTATTTGTAGGAACTCATTCTTACAAGGTCTAGAATTTTCAATCGAGCACGCATTTGGTATTTTTGCACTTTATTTGAGGTGGGGTTTATTGCTTTTGTTTACTTTAAATGCCATGTTTTAATTATTAGTTGCATGTTCATGATAATTATGATGCGAGACATTGAGACTATTGGTACTTAATTGTACGCGAGACTTTGAGACTATTTGTACTTAATTGTACACGAGACTTTGAGACTATTTGTACTTAACTGTACGTGATACTATGATCTTTTTCCATGAATGTTTATGCTAATTATTATGCATGTGTATTTGACTTGAACAATTGCTTCCCCACTGAGTTGACGATAACTCACCCCAATAATTTTAACATTTCAGGTTGAGAAGTCCGTCGTGACTCGTGGCGGGTGAATTGATCATGATAGTTGTTTATTGTCAAATTTTTCATTAGTAGTAGAATTTCTTGAACGATGTTGGTTCTTTAATTTTTCGTATTTATAAAAAGTACAATGTGTTAGTTTTATTTCAATTGTTTATGGATGATGAAATTTTTATTTAAGTTAGTTATTTTATTTATTTGAGAAAAAAGGGTCGTTGACTCATTTTCGTTAAATTTTAGTCATTTTGTGGATAATATTATGCGTAGTTGCACTTTCTAAAAACTAGGGCGCTACAGCGGGTGTTTACCGCACTGCTATGGGCTTTTTTCGAGGCTGCTTTGTCGAGCAATGTGGCATTGGATATGCTTTTGAGGCTGGGTTAATGGGGGTAATGTGTGCGATCTCCTTCGCTTTTCATAAGGGTTGGACTAATTTTTGGGTTAAATCGGATTCGACTTTTATGGTGGATCTTATTCGATCTCGGGCTGGTTCCATTCCTTGGCATCTTCTTGGCCACTGGCAGTACTCTCTTTACATGATCTCCCAGATGCAATTAATTATTTCTCATATTTATTGGGAGGGAAATCGTGTGGCAGATCAGCTCTGTAAATACTCGGGAGGTTCTATTTGGTGGGATACGCCTCCGGAGGACATCATCTCTTTGCTCACAGATGACTATGTTGGACGAGCACATTATAGATTTGTTAAATAATTTTTTGTTCTGTGCTTTTATGGCTTCTATGGTACTTTTTGATTCTCGCCGGGGTACTCTTTTCCTACTAGAAGTTTTTCCCATAAGGGTGGATTTTACCTTAGTAGGTTTTTAATGAGGCCCCAAATATTGCGTCACCGATCGGCTTGTGATCGGGATCCTTCTCTTCTTTTTTATTTTATTTTATGATTTTAATTAAAAAAACTAAACCTAATTAGATTAGGAAATCTTTGGAGTGAAACTAATTTAATTGATAAGAACAATTAATTAATAAAAGACTAAATTAAATTTAATTTAGCCAAATAGTTATTGGATTATTTTTATGGTCTAGATAGAATTGATTTGATCAATTAATTGAATGTGGACTAGATCAAATAATTAAGACTAATTGATGGACCTTTTTAATTAAAACTCCAACCTCATATTTAATTGGGTTCATGACACATTTTCCTAACATCCCCGAAAAATAGGACAACCTTGACGCTCCCGCATTTTCCAGATATTTTATGCTACCGCCCATATTTTCGGATTGAGATAATTACATCTTGCCCCAAACTATAGGCGTTTTGGAGTTTACCATTTAAACTTTTCGAGTTGCATTTTATCCCCTGAACTCCAGGATTTTTGCACGATGCTATATATTGGCCACCGCGGAATATTCCCCGAATATTTCGTCACATGAGGGTAAAATTGTCATTGTCCCAAAGTTGTTAAATTTTGCCACCTGAACTATGTTTGACTTTTAATTTATCCCCCTAAACTTTGCATTATTTCACTTTGCCACATAAAATTTTTAAAAAAAATTAAAAAATGTTATATGTTTATAGTTTATACATGTAAAAACTAATACAGTAAAAGGAAAGTAAACTAATGTTTTTACAAGAAAGTTTAAAATGAAGAATTTATAGTATACTTTTCTTGATAATATACTTAACCAAAGTAATTATTTATTTTTTGTGGATAAAAAATTAGAAAAAAAAAGATATAAAATAAATGTATAAAATATATGATTTTTTTTGAAAAAAATATTTATATAGCAAAGTGAAATAACACAAAGTTTAGGGGGATAAATTGCAAGTCAAATAAAGTTGAGGTTGTAAAATGTAACAACTTTTTTAAAATTTTGAGACAATGAAGATTTTGCCCTCACGTGCAAGACATGTGCCGGAATATTCTAGGAATATTTCACCTCCGGTGGCCAGGATATAGCATTGTGCAAAAATCATGTAGTTCAGGGGGTAAATTACGACTCGGGAAAGTTTAGGTGGTAAACTCCAAAAATGCCTATAGTTTAGGGGGTAAAATATAATTATCTCTTTCAGATTTTTCGATGTTGTTTTAAGGTTGTTTCAAACATGTTTCATCTTGTAAAATTTTGAAGTAAAAATAATTTATGCCTCCATTAAATAAGCAATTTTGTACTTGAAATCTTATAAAAAAACAAAGAAATATACATATAAAATAACACATATTAAACCAAAACACATCAAGAATAATGTAAAAACAACATATGAACTTGTTTAATCATTAGTCGACTCTAAATTATCAGGTGAGATAATATTAGAGAAATGATATAGGCCATCTTTGACCCGGGTGCGCTAGAATAACCTTCCCATTTGACAAATATTCCTAATGTCCCAATTGAGCTTATTCAATCATTTTCTTTCGTAAAACTATATAATCTCCCAACCAAAAAAAAAAAAAAAACTTTTTAACTCAAAATGAACTCTTTTCACTTATATACACAATTTATCTTGGGAAGACTCATCAATATGGACGTTTGTAATTAATAAATCCTTGGAGTGAAAAGGTTGTTAAAAAAATAAAAACAAAAAGAAAGGGAGCAAAGAAAACAAAGAAATAAAATGAAAAAGGAACATAAAAAAACCTAGCCAAGATGGGAAGCTCATGAAGAGTTATGCAAAAAAGTGTTGATGATTGATAGATGGATGCCAGTAATGCCAAGGTAATTGTGTGTTTAGGTGATTTTTAAGCTACTCATATCCATATCTATCTACCTTTACCCAATTCCACATTACAATCTTTTAAAGTCCTATTGATCTCTAATATTATGACTCGCCTACATTAGTGGAAATTAATGTGAAAGAAGAGAATTATAAAAAATGTGTGGTTTTATTAAAAAGGAACATAACAAAACCTAGCCAAGATGGGAAGCTCACGAAGAGTTATGCAAAAAAGTGTTGATGATTGATAGATGGATGCCAGTAATGCCAAGGTAATTATGTGTTTAGGTGATTTTGAAGCTACTCGTATCCATATCGATCTACCTTCACCCAAGTCCACATTACAAGCTTTTAAACTCCTATTAATCTCTAGTATTATGACTCGCCTATATTAGTTGAGATTAATGTGAAAGAAGAGAATTATAAAAAATGTGCGATTTTATTAATTTATCTAATGATGAAATCAATTTGAATAAATGGTCATACACACACACACTCAAGATCATATTGTTCGCCAAAAATTATTTGGATCACTATATTGCAAGTGTACAAAGTGTAGTTTATAGAATAATCGCAAGCAATGTCGTATTCCTCGGGGATTGACTACGAAACACTTAGGCTATAATAACATCGCATTCCAATTTTATTGAATCGACCGAATATCAAGTTTTTTTTTTATAAAAATCGAAAATAAACAAAAAGTAAATAAATTTTCGAACCCCACAAGTATTTTCAACAACCACGGAAGCAACCTTAGGCACATAATCTCAACATGTTTCTTCAATATTAAATCCAATTAAAGTTTCAATAACCAATTCATGCGTTTTTATGAGTTCAATTCCTAAAATAGTTTATTCCCTATCCGGGTGGCGCATAAAAGTAGATTAATAATATTTGAGGTCTCCGATCGATCACAACTATTATTAACTCCCAAAACATCTTGAAATAGAAATACTCCCCACAAAAAGTAGTCTCCGATACATTACCCTATTTATGTCTGAATTTGATTTTCGTCTTGCTAGAACTCATCTCCGGATTATGGCCTAACAAGTATGACATGCAAATTATTGGCCAAATAATCGACAATTATAAATAAGCACTCAAATTCATAAAATAGAACAAATAAATCAATTATGAAAGCAATTAATCAAGATTTCATGAATCCACGATTTGATTATGCCCTTAAGATCCAAAAGATTAGCCAAATATTGATAACAAATTCATAGATAAATTCAAAATCAATTATGACATCGTTTAAGCACATGCAAGAGATCTAGACAAAGAAAGAAAATCCCTTCTTGTCGGGATGAATTCTCCTTCCAAGCCTTCAAGCTCTTGTGCTCCCATAGATGCGAAAGACCTTGTTGTGTTGTTCGCGACCTAGCCCTTCTCTTTCGAAGACCTTGAATCTTATGTTCTGTGTAATTTAATATGTTGTATGTGGTATGGATGTTTTTATTTTCGTGCAACCCTTGGGTCCCTTTTATAGATGCTTGGAGAGATCACTTGTAGAGTTGGAGTGGGAAAAAGACACCAAAATCCGAAGATAGTGCACCACACGGCTCGACCGTGTAGCCTCACACATGGTGTGTGGCTTTCACGAGACCAACCTCACACGCCCTGTGTGGGTCCCACATGGTCCTACCGTGCGGCTTGTTTTCGTCCCCTGTTTCTTCCCAACTCCACACAAACATGTTATTTTTCACACGGGTATGTCACACAACCTGTGGTTGGTTCCTGATCCATTTGTGTGGCGTGTTTTTATCGGTTTCTTCATCTTTTCGATCTTCTCTTCGCACTCAAATCCCTATCCTATCCGGGCCTTTTCGGTGATATTTCTTTGATTAAGCTCCGTTTCTGTAAAAAATTACAAAGAGTACGTGAGATCATGCCCTTCTAAGGAAACCAAGTAAAACACACTAAATATACATGTAAATGTATCAAATATCATTTTAAGCCCCAAAATGCACGTATATTTTACACGCACAAAAATCCCCTAAACTTAAAGCATTGCTCGTCCTCGAGCAAATTTAGAAAAAATAATATCAAGGGGTAAAAAGAACACACAAGAACACTATAAACATTTAATCTCATATGACTCCATACTCAAGTAAACCATGCAATTCATTATCAAGAAGTCATCTTTCATAAGCTCGGCATAATTAATACTCTCTTGGGTACTTGACATCGTGACTCACAAGTAGTAGTTGTGTATCACTCATCTCTCAAAGTGTATGGAAAGTTTTTACGCTCAACTCAATTCAATGAATGTAGAACTACCATAGGCTTGCAAATCGTCTCACATCTCGACCACTTTTGTATGCACAATCTATGAATCAAAAAGGACTTTCATTTGGTTGTAATGTAGGCTCTTTGGTAAGGGTAGGGAAAATTTGGATTAAGTGACTTGACTTGAGCAAATAGAATTTAAGTACACAGACTTGCAATTCACCAACCCAATCTCGACATAATACTCATTTTTCAAAATAGTTTCTTTTTCAACTCAACTCCACCCTTATTTCTCCTTTTTCATTCTTAGGCCTTTTTGCCTTCTTTTCTTTTTCTTTAGCCTCAAGCTCTCAATTTTTCACAATGTTCAGAATTTTTCTTTCTTTTGCTCGATTTTCTCTTTTCTTTTTCAGATATTTTTTTCTTTTTCGAGCTTCATACATTCTTCATTCACCAGATCTTTGCTCATCCCTCTTTCTTTTGCCAACTTCCTCTATTTTTTCAAAACTTTTCACCACTTCTCCCCCAAACTTGTTCATTTTCTATAAGCTCAATAGGGACAAAATCATGTTTTTCAATTTTAAAGATCAACGTGGCCAACAATAAAAAAATTTGGCTCAAAATTGGTGACTAGGGAATCATGAGTTCATAGGTAGGCTTTTTAGGCTAAGTAGGCTAAAATAAAGATGACCTTAAATCATTTTGAAAAATTGCGCACACACATAGCTTCAATGAAGATGCTAGAGCAAGTTCTAGAGTTCTATCAATCATGAATGACACACTCAAGAAAAATAAGATTGCATAATATAAAGCATTTAAAGGCACAAAAGCTCACATGCTTATTTTTTCGCAACATGCTCATATACCCAATTTTCTTAATTAATGCCAAACAAATAAAAGACATCTCCTCAACAATTCATCACATTATTCCCAAAAGTATGTTATCTCATAAAAATAAATACTCATAGTAAAAATCATACGGAAGCTTTGGGCATTTTCGAACAATCTTGATTAAATTTCAAATACAAAAGGAATTAAACGTGCTAAAGTGATAAACGTGCTAAAAATATCGAAAGTTTTAATGCAAATATGCTCTACATGCAATCCTAAATGCAATGCAAAATGCAAGAAAGTACTAAATTACGCATTCTTGACAACCCCCCAAACTTAAAATATGCTTCATCCCGGACATATGAGGAAAATCAAAAGTAAAGAGGAATGCGTAATAAGTACTTACATAGCTCACTGTGGTGGTGGAGGTGGAGGGTAGTGGCCTTGTGAAATATATCTTGATCCATACGAGACATCATCTCATACATGTATTGCTGTTGCAAGGTGATGGCATCGAATCGCTATAAGTACTCCGTGTGGTACTCATCAGTTGTAGCCGTAAATTGCCCACTTCAGCTTCCACACTTTGTAGACTCTCACTCATGGTAAATGGCCGGTTACCCCCTTGTCTAGAGGATTTAGGCACATCCCTCATAGGGTCATCCGGCTCTTCTTGAGCAACGAGTCCCCTATTCACCTCGTAGTAGCCAATTACCCCTATTTCTTATAGATGTAGTTTCGGGGTTAGAAAGCTTAACCTTTGTTCTATCTACCCGATTTAGCCAAGTAATCACGCTCATCGAATTGAATCATATTTATAGCAGATAAAATAGTCAAAGCTAACATTGAAGTACTCGGCAATAGGAGTAATCATCCCCATATACAAATTTCTCCTCTCTAAGATTTTCTTACCCTATCAAATGGCCAGGCTATCATAGCCCGACGGTTGGCACAACCTCTATCCCCGACGCCATACATTATATAATAAACAACTCATCTACCCGCAAGGCCTCTTTACTCTCCTCCCTCACAAAGATTATTTCCGCTAATGCTCTTTGGACATAGCGGAATACGGGGTTTCGAATGATAGATGCCTTCGAGGTACCAGCGTGTAGATTCGTTTCCCTAGTTATTTCTCTCCAAAAACTATCCTTATCAAAATCCTCATGCTCCTCAACCCCTCGGCTCATTCGCCAACCGTAACCTAATCCCCATCAAATTTCTTTTTCGAACCACCAATTTGAAACTACTCAAAAACTCAAGTATATAAACCGAATAAGTAGCCCAATGCCCATTCAAAAATTCATACCAATCAATCCGACCACACATAGCTCGATAATCATCCAACAAACCTAAATTAGCAAGAGTAGGTTCATCGGGATATCTTGTGTTTATCCATGGTCAATAGTAGAGTATCACCCATCTAGCCCGGTGTGTGTCGTTCGGCAAGATGACATTCAAAGCTTCTGGCTCGTTGGGCTCATATACGATTGTGGCTCGGGTTCGGGCTCCAAAGTTTGTTCCCTTCTCCTTCTCGTATTTCTTCTTGTTCCTCTTTCACCCCTAGAAGCCATGAAAACCAAGATTATGAGGTGGGAAAATCTGAAATTTGAAGTTTTTGAAAACCCCCAAACTTGGTTTAGAACTTGGAGAAGTTGAAAATTGTAACGCCTCGAAATTTTGGACTATAAAAATATACACATACATTCATTTTGCCGAATATTTCTTTTTGTTGCAACATAAGAAAGAGAACTCGATATGGTGAGCCATTACATTTTCAAAAGAACAATAATTACAATTGGAAGTAATCGCATAAAATAATTTGAATAATTTTGATGTCATATAATTCTAAAAGACCATTTGACAGTGAAAGACTTTGAAAAATCGTGTACATATTTATTATTAAGAGAAAATAGGCTTGTAAATATATCTCATTCAAAATCAATAGAACCAATAAAGTAAATTATAAATTGTAGAAAATTTGTATATGCATTTATTTCTAAGAAATTCGCACATTTACTGATTTATAATAGAATTATCCATTTTCGTCTATTTACATAAATAAACTTAGAAAATCATAATAATTCATCATTTATTATCTCAATTCGAAAATTTCCTAGAAACCGAACATTTGTTCTCAACACAAATCAATTATCACACAAAGTCTAAAGCATCATAGGTAAATACTTTGAAAATAATAATTTTTTTACAATTTCTTATTCAATTGAAAATTTACATTTAGAAAAAGATATCACGTAGTAGTTTCATAGGGAAATCATAAATCGTATAATAATTTCTTACTCCATTGAAAACAACATTTAAAAATAAAAGACATTACTCTAGTAGTTTCATAGGCCACCCATTATCCACCGCCAATAACCATCGCCGACTCCTTAACTTGAAAAATCGATTATATATGGGGTGAGAGACACACAAAGTGGAGTAAAAATTATCCAAGCTAAATACACGGATATCTCACATAGACATGCAAATACAATCCAATAGGACATATCATAGATCTTTTTGAAAAACCATAGACATGGACATAGATTGCATCGCAGGGGTTCCACACGAGGATACATTGACCGGACCTCTTGAGTCCCTGGCTCATGGGTGCCTAAGCAATCGTACTACATATTCATGCAAAATAATCTAAGCATTTAACAAGGACAATAAAGTTTAGAAAACAAACCCCACCTCAAAATTTTGCTTGAAAAATAGTAGAATGATTTGATGCAATATCCCTATTGAACTTCGGGCTCGCCGTCCTCATCACCTAACATGGATATATATACATCTTAGTTCCTAGAAGTCAAAACGTAAGTATTAAACTCGATATCGGAAGCACTAAAATAACATTCGCGGAAGCTCACGGTATTTTCCTAAGGTTTAGGGTTCAACTTGGTTGGTTTGAACAATATTAAATCATCGCTTGTGATTGGGATCAAATAATATTTTCTCATAAACCGTTAACCGTAATTATTCAATATTTTTACAGTAGATAATATATTCAAAAATAGATATCATATAAAAATTTCACGAAGATTAGAAATATTTAGCTATAGATTTTGAATTTGTCAAACTGAAATTGCTGTAACATTAAAACCTGCATACCTAAGGGAGAAAAATCATATGTAAATAAATATAGTATTATATGATTTGAAACTTTAACAACATATAATATACACATCATAGTATAACATATCCAAAGATCATAAAATATTAAATTCGTTTACTTTCGGTTTTGAATTTTATAAACTGAAACTTTTGTCATTGCTAAAACTTTAACGTCTTGGAAACTAGTAAATATTTAAATAAATATAAGTTAGAATTATCTGATATTTTATCAAATGGTATTAAACAATATAATACATAACATATCCAAAATTCAGATATTTTTAAGGTCTTTATACATGGTTTCTAGAATTTATATTTCAGAAACAGAGTATATTCAATATTTGGAAAGCGTGAATGCGAATTTCATATAATATAAAATACAACTCAAACGTATATGAAATTTTAACTGCATATTACAAACATAAGATAATATAACATATTACAATTACACGAATTTTGGATATGTATAAGTACGTATTTGGATTTTCTAAAACAAAAACAGGGAATAACATAAATTCTGGCATCCTAGATTGAAAATTCAATAACTACAAAAGTACTCATCGGATTAATATGAAATATTAACTGTGCGATAAAATCATTACTACGAATAACATATTAAAATTTTGGAAACGTCTAAATAGTATAACTTGGATTTGAAATTTATAAGTGAATTACCTTAGGAATTGAGGATGAAATAGGGAAGACAATTGAGGGATCATGGCATTGAAGAGAAACTTCGTCAAGGTTGTATGGTAGACGATGGGGCTTTAGCGGCGCAGAGAATAGAGCTGGAACGTGTTTTTTTTTTTTGGACCTCGCTAATGTGGTATAATAAAACCCTAATAACGAAATAGTTCTAATATAATTACCTAGGTAGTTTCCTAAGCACCTTAGGATTCCGTATGGGCCATCTAACTAATTAAATACACTTCTTTTTTTTTCCCGGGTGTTACAAACTCCCCTTCTTAAAAAAATTTCGTCCTCGAAATTTAGTCAACTTAATTCAAACTCTAATAATGTCTAAATATCTTGCTAGAATCTCATCCTTTCATTCCCAAGTTGCCTCGTCCTGGCCATCTCAACTATTGTTATAAGAAAAATCCACTAAAAGTAAATCTGCCTCCAAATTACTCCGAAAATCCGAAATACATGTCTCTTAGGATTCTATTGTCCTTTCAGTTTGTCCATCCGTCTATAGATGTTGTAGCCCACTAAAATTTAATCTTATTCCCCTAATGTTGCAAGTTTCTCCAAACATTCAAAGTTAACTAGTATCTCTCTGATAGTCTCGCTATTTCTCTTGTGTACAATTGGACGAATTTAATCTTAATCTTATATATCATCTGCAGAAAATGTGTAGATTTGGTCAATCGGTCAAAAATATTTCATCCCGTGATTTTCCTTAGTTGGTCGCGAATAACTTACAACAAAGTCAATATCTATATGTTTTCAACTTTCATTCGAGGATATCATGTGTCTTAAGAAAAATCCAGACAATCGTTAGTGCTTGACCTTAATTGTTGACGTGACATGCATCTATCCACACAGTTCTGATAGTTCTTATCATATTCCTACATCAGACATACATTTCACATCTCTTGGACAAATCTTTGTAACTCATAGGTGAGTGGTGTACGATATCCAGTGTACTTAACCTAATATCACAGTTCTTCCTTAAGTACAACCAAAATTCCATTGTATGTTAATACACCATTAGCAACTATAACAAATTCGTTGAGGTCCGCGATTAGATTATGGTTTCTCATCCGCATAAAACTTATATGCCACTTGTATCTCATTAAATCTTATTTCTAAGTACATAATTGATTTCAATACACTAGAAGGTGTTACACTCGATTATCAACTTAGCAAACTCTCTCACCAAGTATTCTTATTCTACTGGTAAACTGGTCAATCCTTATTTAACTTCTTAGAAATTCTCCGCACACTTCTCGCTCCACCGAAACTTCACATTTTCCTTCCACTCTAGTCTCTGGTGTTGAACTCAAAAAAAATACTTTCTATAAACCTTATGTAATACCCCAAGGGGTCTACAAACATTGATCTTCGGTCACAATCGTAACTATACTCCACTCATTAATAACTTCAACTTTAACCAGGTCAACTTATATTCCTCATACGATAAAGTTCTGACCAATATTACACAATCTAACCACATTTTAAACTTATTGAAATTCAGTGGGTGATATCGAGACCTCAAATCGATCCTAAATAACACACTAGCTTCTTTAAGTAATCAAGTGAATCATTCATCATTAGACTGGTACTTGTGTAATCCAATAAATTCTCCATATAATCATTATACTCCATAAATCCATCTTATCTTAACATGATTGACTCTTCTCATGGTGATACTCTAAGTTGGATAAGTCTTTTAACCAATAATTCTTGTAATTGCATATTCTAATTCCTTCGTCATCATCCTATGGGTGAATTTAATACCTATCTTTGCCCCAAGTAAAGTCAATAATGGATTCTATTTGTCTATCCAGTGGACTCCCAAATAAAAGTTTCTAAAAATATATTTCATAGTCTCGAATAATTAGCACATTGACTATTATCAAATCAAAATATTGGTGGCTTACATCAATATCCAATTACCTCAGACAATTTCTTTCCTTAAACTTTCCCTTCTTTCCGACATAATCGGGGAGTCTTGTACTAGCCTTTGTTCCATAGAAAAATAACCTCATGCATTGCAATATTATCTCCTTATGTATTTTATTGACTCTTATGAAGTTAGTACATGCTTAAGATCACATCAAAATCTCTCATTCCTATAACATATAAATCCAATTCAAATCCTTTCCATTAACCTTCAGTTTCATGACTTTAGACATCCGAATAAGAATTAGTGCCTTTTCCAATTGCTATACTAACATCATAACCATCTCCAAGTATCATCATTAACTCTTAAAAAAATGAACATGTCGTAAATCATGAATATTCAACTTGAAAGCCATTAAAGTCTATCCAAAATCTATGTTGCTAGTATTCTACTCATAGTCAATCCTGATATTCTCGATCGCTTATAAATTCGTAATGAATCTCATGTATTCTATCACAGGGGTCCTCTTCCAAGTCCTCTAGAGTTTATATTATCCTTTCCATATTCACATACAGTGTGTCAAAATCTCGTAGTCAATAGCTCTATGGTACATGTGTATTGCATCAATAAATAAAGTAAATTGTTTTTTTCCACAATAGAAATCGTGTGATTTTGTCAAGAGCTTGATAGCAATGTCAATAGCATGTCAATAGCGATGCTTGAGTAGCAATAGAACTTTTGAAATTTGAATTCATACCTTGGCTTTGGAGTTGGCGTGGCATAGCGATGGTGGATATATAATTCTTTTCCATTACATTAGAAATTCTGATTTACTCATTATTAGAATTACACACACGAAAATTACATATATATATTGCAAGTCTACAGGAACGTAGACCCGCTCTGATACCACCTGTAACGCCCCGAAAATTTGGACTATAAAAATATACACATACATTCATTTTGCTGAATATTTTTTTTTTGTTGCAACATAAGAAAGAGGACTCGTTATGGCGAGCCATTAAATTTTCAAAAGAACAATAATTACAGTGGAAGTAATCGCATAAAATAATTTGAATAATTTTGATGTCATATAATTCTAAAAGACCATTTGACAATGAAAGACTTTGAAAAATCGCGTACATATTTATTATTAAGAGAAAATAGGCTTGTAAATATATCTCATTCAGAATCAATAGAACCAGCGGGAGTAAATTATAGAGTGTAGAAAATTCGTATATGCATTTATTTCTAAGAAATTCGCACGTTTACTAATTTATAAAAGAATTATCCATTTTCGTCTATTTACATAAATAAACTTAGAAAATCATAATAATTCATCATTTATTATCTCAATTCGAAAATTTCCTAGAAACTGAACATTTGTTCTCAACACAAATCAATTATCACACAAAGTCTAGCATCGTAGGTAAATACTTTGAAAATACTAATTTTTTTTTACAATTTCTTATTCAATTGAAAATTTACATTTAGAAAAAGACATCACTCTAGCAGTTTCATAGGGAAATCATAAATCGTATAATAATTTCTTACTCCATTGAAAATAACATTTAAAAATAAAAGACATTACTCCAGTAGTTTCATAGGCCACCCATTATCCACCGCCAATAACCATCGCCGACTCCTTAACCTGAAAAATCTGATTATATATGGGGTGAGCGACACAGCTCAGTGGAGTAAAAATTGTCCAAGCTAAATACACAGATATCTCACATAGACATGCAAATACAATCCAATAGGACATAGCATAGATCTTTTTGAAAAACCATAGACATAGACATAGATTGCATCGCAGGGGTTCCACACGAGGATACATCGACCGGACCTCTTGAGTCCCTCGGCTCATGGGTGCCTAAGCAATCGTACTACATATTCATGCAAAATAATCTAAGCATTTAACAAGGACAATAAAGTTTAGAAAACAAACCCCACCTCGAAATTTTGCTTGAAAAATAGTAGAATGATTTGATGCAATATCCCTATGAACTTCGAGGGCTCGCCGTCCTCATCGCCTAACATGGATATATATACATCTTAGTTCCTAGAAGTCAAAACTTAAGTATTAACCTCGATATCGAAGCACTAAAATAACATTCGTGGAAGCTCACGGTATTTTCCTAAGGTTTAGGGTTCAACTTGGTTGGTTTGAACAAAACTAAATCACTACGCAATTGGGATCAAATAATATTTTCTCATAAACCCTTTATTGTAATTATTCAATATTATTACAGTAGATAATATATTCAAAAATAGATATCATATAAAACTTTCACGAAGATTAGAAATATTTAGCTATGAATTTTGAATTTGTCAAACTGAAATTCTTTGTAACATTAAAACCTGCATAGCTAAGGGAGAAAAGTCATATTTAAATAAATATAGTATTATATGATTTGAAATTTTAACACCATATAATATACACATTATAGTATAACATATCCAAAGATCATAAAATATTAAATTCGTTAACTTTCGGTTTTGAATTTTATAAATGAAACTTTTATCATTGCTAAAGCGTAACGTCTTGGAAACTAGTTAATATTTAAATAAATATAAGTTATAATAATCTGATATTTTACCACATGGTATTAAACATTACATAACATATCCAAAATTCAGATATTTTTAAGTTCTTTATACATGGTTGCTAGAATTTATATATCGAAACATAGTATATTCAATATTTGGAAAGCGTGAATGAGAATTTCATATAAAACAAAATACAACTCCAAGGTATATGAAATTTTATATGCATATTAAAAACATATGATAACATAACATATTAAAATTACACGAATTTTGGATATGTATAAGTAGGGATTTGGATTTTCTAAAATAAAAATAGGGAATAACATAAATTCGGCATCCTAGATTGAAAATTCAATAACTACAAACGTACTCATCGGATTAATATGAAATTTTAACTGTGCTATAAAATCGTTACGAAGAATAACATATTAAAATTTTGGAAAATTCTGAATAGTATAACTTGGATTTCGAAATTTATAAGTGAATTACCTTAGGAATTGAGGATGAAATAGGGAAGGCAATTGAGGGATCATGGCGTTGAAGAGAAACTTCGTCAAGGTTGTATGGTAGACAATGGGGCTGTGGCAGCGCAGACATGTTTTTTTTTTTTTGACCTCGCTAATGTGGTATAATAAAACCCTAATAACGAAATAGTCCTAATATAATTACCCTAGGTAGTTTCTAAGCACCTTAAGATTCCTTATGGGCCATCTAACTAATTAAATACACTTTTTTTTTTTTTTCCGGGTGTTACAAAAATTTGAAGGCTTTAGGTGGTGGGTTCTTTGAGAAGATGAAGAATTTGTGTTTTTGAGGTGAGATTTATTGTGAATTTGGAGAGATTTTGAGAGGAGTTTAAGAGTTTTTGTGAGAGATTTTTGTATGGTAGAGTTTGTGTAGGAGAAAGTGGGAGAAAAATGAGTTTTGGGGGTGAATTTGGGGTAAAAATCGACTCTGTCCCGGACGGCCACATGGCCCATGTAATGCCGCATGGGCGGGCCGTGTGGTCTTGTGTTGCGTCTCGTCCTTGCTCGTAACCCACACGGCCCGGTCGTGTGGCGCCGGACCCTCGCTTCTCACATGGCCATGGTCGTGTGGCCTCACACCTTGTGATATGATTTTCGTTTTTTTAACCGGGTGTTTGCCATGACGCCTCCCTCCTACACAACAACTTACAAAACTAAACACAACTAAAAATTAAGTTAACAAAAATAAAATTAAAATTAAAATTGAAGGCGATTAAAAATAAAAAAAAATAGAAAATAAATCGGGTTGCCTCCCATAAAGCGCTAAGTTTACATCTTGACCCGGACTTGATTTCTAATCACTTTCGTTGAACCGTGTATCGTTGAACTCGTGAGCCCTCAAAGTCGTACCATCCATCATACGAATGGCATTGCATTATTCTCTTGGATTGATTCGTGCCGCTTGGGAATTTGCCCCTTTGATATTGGCCTCCCACTACGATTTGCGATCCGGGCTACTTGTGTTTCAGAGATTTCAATCTTGCATTCACGTTCGTTTTCAACCGAGTGACTGCTCTTCTATCATATCTATCTTTGCTTCATCCTTGTTGATCTTGCCCTGGTCTCTCCAATAAATGAGGATAGCATCTCTTCATGAGATGCTTTCTAAAGTCGTGGCTTTGATTTTCAAAGCCATCTTTCTTTGTTTGAGTCTATGGCTTTGATTTTTAAATCTTTCTTTTTCTTGTCTAGTCAAAGTTGCTTCATTATTTTGCATGTTCAAGGCTATGCCATTATATGTTTTTTCAGCACAACTTTGAATTTCAAGAATGACTTCTCAATTTTTGCTTATGAAAATCTGCACTTATTACGTTATTTGCTTTTGTAATTCACTATATATAAATTTTATTCTAATAAAGACACATAAAGCATTATTCAAAATATTTTTTCACACGAAATTGAGGTAAAATACACCTCAACAAATAGCCCCAAACTTAAACAATTGCTTGTCCTCAAGTAAAACCACAAAACCAAAGCAAAGATAATGATCAACACAAATTTTATCTCCAAAGATCATACATATGGCAATAATTAGTAGAATCGATAGCATTCATTTTATATCAATATTCCATATATAAACTCTTACCCAATTGTATGTGATGCGTGTAAAATATACATGTATTTTGAGGCTTAAAATGATATATATTTGATACATTTGCATGTATATTTAACGTGTTTTACTTGGTTTCCTTAGAAGGGCATCATATCGCACATTCTTGTAACTTTTTACATGAAACGGAGCTTAATCAAAGAAATATCGGTTGAAAGGCCCGGATAGGGTGACGAGTGCAAAGAGAAGATCGAAAAGATGAAGAAACCAGACAAAAACACGTCACACGTGTAGGACCCCGAAAATTCGACTCACTTGGTAATATATTAAATTTCGTATATGAATCTATTTTGCATGGTATTCCTAAAATATTAAAATTTATTTGTCTAATTAAATGATCAAATTTTTATTACATTGGGCCATGAAGGATATAAATTTTAGCTGACCATGTTAATCATTAGTCAATTAACTATAAGTAAATGAAATAAGATACAATTATATATATGTAGTATACGTTTATACATATAAACACATAGATACTAATAATGGTTTTCTTAATATTACTAGACGGCTTTAGCTGCTAGCCACCACCTCATTCTACTTATCTAGTAAGTTTGGCATATAATCTATGTCCATAAGAATATCATTACGGAGAGAGTGCGGTACGGCTCGCAGGCTAAGGAATTCTCGTAACTTGAATTCTAGGGTAAGTTTTTCCTGAATATCATTATTGGAGTTGAACTTTATTTCATGATATAATTAGTTTCTTCTTTTGTTTAGATTTATGGGTGTTGACTATGTGCTGCTCATGGGATTAAATGATAAGACTTCTAATGGTTGTTTTAATACTTAGCACTTAAGACTCTCATGGTTGTTTAATAATGAATTAAGTAGCTAAATCCTTGTAGGAACATTTTAGAGTACAAAAGCTCTGAATTTCGTAAATTGATCTGCAACCCATCCTCTTAATTGTAGGGTATGGAAATAAAATAAAATAAAATACAAATTTATGGAGTAGTTAAACTTATAAGTACAGAAACCAGATATTTGAATAGGATGTTCCTTTAATTGAATTCGGGACTATGTGAAATTTACTTGAAAATAAAGGTAATCAGTACAAATGGAATTATTGGGAATTTAACTGGTAATTGATTTATTGGTATACATTTTTTTTTTTTGAATTGAATTTAACTGGTAATTGATTTATTGGTATACATTAGTTTGAATTTGTAGCAAAACATGTTGTGTTAGGCTTAAATTTCATTTTTTTAATTATGATTAGAACTTGATAAAGTTACCCTAAAACTTATGTATTGTACTAAGACCCAACAGGGTTTAAATGACAAGGTGGGTTTCAATAATTAAGACTACTGCAATATAGTTGTCTTTTAAAAAAAATAGTGATATTAAATAACCATATTAAAATGGAGATACTAATGTTAATAATAATAATAGTAATAATAATAATAAAAGAATATATAAAATATGATGATTATTGATTCTTATTGTAGGGAACATTGGAAGTTGGAGTAAGGGATTTGTTGCAAAATTCAATTACCAAAGTAAAGGTGGGCAAAATATTATTTCTCTAAAGAAAAATAGGTTTGCTTTTAATTTCATTCGTTGTTGCACGTTTTCATGATATCTATCATTTCATTTATAATTTAGTTGTCAAAGAAAACATAAACTAATATTCATAGTTGAATTTATATCGCATTGCATTGTGACTGTGTAATTGTTTGACTTGGGACTTTGGATATATAAATATCATTTGATAACAACATTGAATTGCGCTCGAGTCTATTGCGGTCTTCGGGGGAGAGACGGCAATAGAACTTGGGTCGTAGAACGGTATATTAGGAATATGACGATCTCTCGGGTAAAAGCCCATAGCTAAAGAGACGCCGAGCCAATGGGAGGGATAAGGTGATTGAGCTTCGACCAAATATGTTAGGAGTTATAAGGAGAACGGAAAGATGCGTATCGATCAATACTGATTCTCGTTCCATCGCTCACAGGGATCGATTGATTGATGATCGACTAAATCAACGGCTAAAATTGAATATCTAATAAATCATTGTTGCTTTGCACTGTTCTAAGAGGTGATCCTTTGTGAATGTTTGTTTATTGTTTGTGCATCATGAAATCATAAAATAAACTTATCTTCTTAATCGTGCATTCCACTTCCCCACTCATTTGGGCTCGTTTAGCTCACCCCACGTTTTGTTTCCTTTTTCTTTAAAATTTTTTTGAAGGTGAAAACTATGAAAATAGCGAGACCGACACAGATCGCCGAGTAACATTAGTTGAAATTTGCACTTTTCTTTGAGCCATGTTATGGCTTGTACATATTTTTGTTATTTCCTATGAGGACAACTTGTAATATATAGGTGATGTCGGGTTTTGTACTTGAGGACTTCCGTTGTATTTTAGTTTGTTTTAATAAGTGTTGTAAATTCGAACTAAATATTCGAGATGAATGTGACTTGTATGGTTATAATGATTTGTAATGACTATTGTATGGTATTATAGTTTGCTTTATTATATTTCATATGTTGGGGCGTGACAGTTAGAGTGGTATCAGAGCTTGGGTGTGAAATAGGTTACACCTAAGCCAACCCAGGATAGGATTTTCCGCCTGTGGAATTGGGTACCCCGACTAGACCCCAAGACTGAAGTGTTGAATTGGGATATGACAACCTGAAGATTTCATGTAGGGTTATTTGTGTGATAAGTTATGACTTGTGCCTTACAACTTTACTTCTTTTTCTGCTAATTCTTTGATTATGATCTAATAAGGGTTTATTGTGTAGGAATGAATCCATATATACATTTGGATTGCATGGAACACATACATTACCTTGAAAACCATGTGCAATTTTATACGGATCAGAGTGAGGAATTTCAGGTGTTGTTCCACCAAAGAACAACAATATACAAATCTTGGGACCGAGCTAAATTTGACGCATGAGGTAATAAATGCAATGGAGATTCAGCTCAATCAACGAACCACACAGAGATAGTGAATATGCATATTGTGAGAGAATAGGAAATGTAGATCATCCCACGAGTAATCGATCTTTGCAGATCATGCGGTCATAGGTATTACTCATCCAAGTAGCCCCATTTCCACCATCCAAGAAGTAGCCCCATTTCCACCACACGATGGGGAAGCGAGGACGAGAATGAGGACCCGGTCGAGGCTGAGTCAAACCCAGACGAGGATTTTGTAATGTGGGAGATAGCCCTGACGGGGTTATTGTGATTGATCCATAGACTGTATGGATCATGGGGTGTGTATATATATTTTGATTGGGGACCGTCGTGGACTCAATTGTATATAGTTTGGTATAGGCAGTGTAGCGTAGCACTAGCCTAGGAAACAACACATTTTTGCTCATCGGTGCTGTTTTGACTATGTAATCTCGCTTTGTAAATAACTGAAATGTGTAATATATGTGTGTGAATGGCATGATGTTTTCTTTCTTTTGTTGATGGTGTTCTTTTTCTTATTGTGATTCGTACAATAATTTAAATTTTATCCTTTGAGTACATTCATTGTAATTTTCTTGTTTCAGTATAAATGGCTGAAAGAGGAGGCAGAGGTAGAGGTAGGCCACGTAAAAATCAAAGGTACGAGCCATACCGTCCGCAAGGGAGAGCTGCAGATTCGAACGATCTACCACCCCCTCCCCGTAGATGAAGAAATTTTGAATACTCGGGTGCTACAACAATTCTTGGTGTTCTTGCAACAAAACAATCAGCAAAACCAACGAGAATGTTGGCCCGCTTGATTGTCGAGACTCGTGATAGAATTATCGAAAGATTTCTACGACTTGATCCACCAATATTCCATGGTGAGCCAGGCGATATGAGGGAAGAGCAATGGGTGGATAAAATGGAAAGCATCTGATCGCTTTACATTATAATTATAGGAACAAAAACTTATGTTAGCGGTTTTTCGATTAGAAGTTGCGGCTAGGGATTGGTGGCGAGCCGTCGATGAAAGGTGGAATAGAATGGGAAGGCGAAAAGAACGTGGGAAAACTTTGTTCAAGAATTTAGAAAGCAAAGTATATCCCAAGAGTAGTTCGTGAGACTCGTAGAGACGAATTTCACCGTCTACGACGAGGGTTCGATGACCGTGACTCAATATGAAGCGAGAATTTCATCGATTATCCAAATAAGCTCCTGGGTTCAAGAAAGAAGAAGATAGGCTCTATAAATTTACTCGAGGTTTGCGTCCGAGATTCAAAGACAATTATTAGCAATAAGAATGAATACCTACGATGAAGTGTGGAGGCGGCTCGGGTAGAAAGTGGGCTAAGTCGATTGGAACCTCGGTAGAAAGGAAACTTCAACCCTCCAAGGAAATCGTTCGGAGGGTGACATCAAAGATGTCGCAACCATACCAAAAAAGAGGGACTACCGCATACGCCGACAAAGGAAAACAGATCCAATCAACTGTGTGTGCATCTTTGTGGAAAAAGTGGACACACCGTAGAGAATTCTTTGGAAGAAACTTGGGAACTGTTTGAGGTGCGGGAGTGATAAACATCGGTGAAGGACAACCCAATAGCAAGACAAACTAACGCTAGCCCAACTCCTATTTTAAAACAAGGTGGCAAAAGTGGAACCCGACCTAGGATGGCGGGACGAGTCTTTGCCTTAATCGGACAGGAGGCACCGGAGTCACAGACGTGGTGGAAGGTACGCTCCTCATATCCGGACACATCGCCAAAGCTTTATTAGATCCAGGATCTACGCATTCATTTGTTGCACCGCATTTTATAAGCAATTTGAATGGTTGCATTGAGCGATTACCTTATTCGTTGGAAGTGGCAACCCGATAGGGGATAGTCAAATAACGTCTTGTGTTATGTGATTTGTGATATTAAAATTGAACGCGATAGTTTCCCGGTTGACTTAATTGTGTTACCTATCCTGGAATACAATGTTATTTTGGGAATGGATGGTTAGCTAGATATCATGCATGCATGGACTGTCGAACCAAGAAAGTCAAATTATGCGTGCCTGGACAACCGAGAGTGGAGTTGATTCGGGAGGCACGAGTTCCGTGAGCCCCTATCATTTTCAGCTATTAGGGCGAGAAAGGCCCTAGCTAAAGGAGCACAAGGATATCTAGCATATTTAATGAATAAACCAGGGGATAAGAAGGAGATAAGTGAAATACCAAGAGTAGTGTCGAATATTGGATGTATTTCCCCAAGAACTCACCTCATTACCACCAGGCCCGGGAGATCGAATTTATGATTGATCCTACCAGAACATCACCAATAGCTAGGACGCCGATCGGATGACACCGCTCGAGTTGCAAGAATTGAAAACTCAATTACGTAAACTGTTAAAACTATGATTCATTCGACCTAGTACTTCCCCCTGGGGAGCTCTGTGCTATTTGTGAAAAAGAAGGATGGAGCATTGCGATTGTGCATTGATTATCGAGAGCTTAATAACGTCACTATCAAGAACAAATACCCTCTACCCCGGATCGACGAATTTGTTTGATCAACTTCAGGGACCAAGGTGTACTCAAGTGGATTCTGCAAGGCTATCATCAATTGAAGATAAGAGATGCGAGACATATCAAAACGGCTTTTCAAACTAGATATGGACACTACGAATTTGTAGTGATGCCATTTGGTTTGACCAATGCCCTGCGGCATTCATGGATTTGATGCATTGGTATTCAGCCCATACTGGACCAATTTGTAGTTATTTTTATTGATGATATTCTTATATACTCCAAAACCGAAGTGGAACACGAGACTCATCTAAGAATCTGTACTAGAAACTCTACGACAACATAAGTTGTACGCCAAATTTACTAAGTGTGAGTTTTGGCTCAACGAAGTGGCCTTTTTAGGTCATGTCATTTACGGTGATGGGATCGCGGTGGATCCTTCAAAGGTGCAGATGTGCTTGATTGGAAGCGGTAGGAAAGCGTCATCACGGAAGTCGAAGCTTTTTGGGTCTTGCAGATACTATCGTAGATTTATCAAAGATTTTTCCAAAATTGCAGGATCACTTACCCGATTGACTCAAAAGCAGGTGAAATACGTGTGGGATGATAAATGTGAAACGAGTTTTCAGGAGTTAAAGAAAAGACTCACTACTGCACCTGTATTGGCCCTCCCTGAAAGGATAAAGAATTTCGTGGTGTATAGTGATGCGTCGAGAGAAGGACTTGGTGCTGTACTAATGCAAAATGGTAAAGTGGTTGCTTACGCTTCTCGAAAACTTAAGCCCTATGAAGCAAACTATCCTACACATGACCTCGAATTGGCAGCTATCGTTTTTGCGTTAAAGAAATGGCGACATTACTTGTATGGGGCAGAATTTACGATTTTTATCGATCATAAGAGCCTCAAATATCTTTTCTCTCAAAAGAAGTGAATTTAAGAGAAAGAAGATGGGTTGAGTTATTAGAAGACTATCATTTTGATATACAATATCACCCGGGTAAAGCCAATGTGGTCATGAGATGCTTTGAGTAGAAAAACTCAAATTGCTAGATTAATGATCCGAGAATGGCATTCCTTAGAAGAATTGAGTTATTGGAATCCTACAATAGTAGAAACTCAGCTCGTATGTGCCAACGTGTCCTTAAAATTAGATTTATTAGAGGAGATCCGAGAGTCGCAACGAAGGGATGACAAATTTAAGGGATTAGTGGAGAAAGTACTACAAGGCGTAAGATCGATTTTCATATGGGAGAAGATGGAATTGTGAGGTTCAAAAAAGAATCAGTATATACCGAATGATGCAATCTTGAAGGATAAAATCCTAATCGAAGCCCATCGCCGAAATACACTATCCACCCTGGTGGCAACAAGATGTATAAAGACCGAAGAAACACACGGTGGGTGAACATGAAGAATCAAGTAGCGAAACATGTAGCGAAATGTTTAACGTGTCAATGGGTAAAGATCGAACATCGAGAGACCTTCGGATTGTTACAACCATTAGCAATCCCCGAATGGAAATGGGAGAAGATCACCATGGACTTTATAACATATCTACCTAGGACTCGGGGTGGGCGGGGATACTATTTGCGTGATCGTAGATCGATTAACAAAATATGCTCACTTCTTACCTATTCGAAAAACATATAGTTTGCGAGAAATTAGCTCAAGTCTATATAAAAGAGATCGTTAGATTACATGGAATCCCGACGGATATTGTTTTGACAGAGACCCAATATTCGTTTCGGATTCTCGGGAAAAGCCTTCATGAAGGATTAGGAACAAAATTGAGCTTGCACGCGGCGCACCCTCGCATGCAGACGGACAATACGAAAGAACCATTCAAACCCTCGAAGATATGCTAAGGACATGTGCCTTTGGACTTTTCGAGGCAATTGGGAGGTACATCTTCCATTGGCGGAATTTGCCTATAACAATAGCTATCAAGCGACTATAGGCATGGCACCTTACGAAGCTCTATATGGAAGAAAGTGTAGATCTCGTATATTGGGAAATTTAAGACAGGTGGACTCCAAAGCAAAAGTGAGACTTGCAATCAACAATTCCAAAAGTAGATCTAGTTCAAGATGCGATTGATAAGGTACAACTCATTAAGGAAAGGATTCGAACCGCTCAAAGTCGCGAGAAGAGCTACGCAGACAATCGAGAGAAAAGAGTGGAATTTGAAGTTGGTGATAAAGTTTTTCTACGACTTTCCCCAAGGAAAGGACTAATTCGAGCCAAGAAAGGTGAAAAATTAAGTCCGCTATGTGGGACCTTATCAAATTCTAGAGAGAATCGGGAAAGCGGCGTACCGTCCGGAACTTCCAAGCGCATTGGCGGGAATGCACAACGTATTTCACATTTCTCGACTAAAGAAGTATCATCCCGACCGAAACACGTACTCACGGAAGAATTACAAGTCCGAGAAGATTTATCATATATTGAATGACCACTTCGAATTATTGATCAACAAATCAAAGAATTGCGAAGGAAGTGAATACCGTTAGTAAAGGTAATCGGCAACGCCACGATAAACCTGAAGACGCCACTTGGGAACCATAAGAAGAAATGAGATCAAGTTATCGAACTTTTTCAAGAAGAGAATTTGGGGGCCAAATTCTTTTAAGGAGGGGAGAATGTAGGACCCGAAAATTCGACTACTTGGTAATATATTAAATTTCGTATATGAATCTATTTTGCATGGTATTCCTAAAATATTAAAATTTATTTGTCTAATTAAATGATCAAATTTTTATTACATTGGGCCATGAAGGATATAAATTTTAGCTGACCATGTTAATCACTAGTCAATTAACTATAAGTAAATGAAATAAGATACAATTATATATATGTAGTATACGTTTATACATATAAACACATAGATACTAATAATGGTTTTCTTAATATTACTTATGTAAATAAATATACATCATAAAAAGAAAATAATATTAAAACTAGACGGCTTTATCTGCTAGCCACCGCCTCATTCTACTTATCTAGTAAGTTTGGCATATAATCTATGTCCATAAGAATATCATTACGGAGAGAGTACGGTACGGCTCGCAGGCTAAGGAATTCTCGTAACTTGAATTCTAGGGTAAGTTTTTCCAGAATATCATTATTGGAGTTGAACTTTATTTCATGATATAATTAGTTTCTTCTTTTGTTTAGATTTATGGGTGTTGACTATGTGATGCTCATGGGATTAAATGATAAGACTTCTAATGGTTGTTTTAATACTTAGCACTTAAGACTCTCATGGTTATTTAATAATGACTTAAGTAGCTAAATCCTTGTAGGATCATTTCAGAGTACAAAAGCTCTGAATTTCGTAAATTGATCTGCAACCCATCCTCTTAATTGCAGGGTATGGAAATAAAATAAAATAAAATACAAATTTATGGAGTAGTTAAACTTATAAGTACAGAAACCAGATATTTGAATAGGATGTTCCTTTAATTGAATTAGGGACTATGTGAAATTTACTTGAAAATAAAGGTAATCAGTACAAATGGAATTATTGGGAATTTAACTGGTAAATGATTTATTGGTATACATTAGTTTGAATTTGTAGCAAAACATGTTGTGTTAGGCTTAAATTTCATTTTTTAATTATGATTAGAACTTGATAAAGTTACCCTAAAACTTATGTATTGTACTAAGACCCAACAGGGTTTAAATGGCAAGGTGGGTTTCAATAATTAAGACTACTGCAATATAGTTGTCTTTTAAAAAAAATAGTGATATTAAATAACCATATTAAAATGGAGATACTAATGTTAATAATAATAATAATAGTAATAATAATAATAAAAGAATATATAAAATATGATGATTATTGATTCTTATTGTAGGGAACATTGGAAGCTGGGAGTAAGGGATTTGTTGGAAAATTCAGTTACCAAAGTAAAGGTGGGCAAAATATGATTTCTCTAAAGAAAAATAGGTTTGCTTTTAATTTCATTCGTTGTTGCACGTCTTCATGATATCTATCATTTTATTTATAATTTAGTTGTCAAAGAAAACATAAACCGATATTCATAGTTGAATTTATATGTGTATTTGTGATTTGGTGTAATGTTTGACTTGAGACTTTGGATATATAAATATCATTTGATAACAACATTGATTGTTCGAGTCTATTGCGGTGTGGGTGAGTTGGATAATGGATCGAACAGTTCCTCGTGGTCCTTATTTAACTACTCATGTACATATTCCCATTTTCGGTCGGGCGGAGACGGCGACGTAACTTGGGTCGTAGAACGGTATATTAGGAATATGACGATCTCTCGGATAAAAGCCCATAGCTAAAGAGACGTCGAGCCAACCGGGAGGGATAAGGTGATTGGGCTTCGCCAAAATCGTTAGGAGTTATAAGGAGAACAAAAAGATTTGTGTCTCGATCAATACTGATTCTACGCCATGTTCACTTGACCGATGATTGATGATCGATCGACTAAATCAACGGCTAAAATCGAATATCTAATAAATCATTGTTGCTTTACATGTTCTAAGAGGTGATCACTTTGTGAATGTTTGTTTATTGTTTGTGCATCATGAAATCATAAAATAAAATTATCTTCTTAATCGTGCATTCCACTTCCCCACTCACCGGGCTCGTTTAGCTCACCCCACGTTTTGTTTCCTTTTTCTTTAAAATTTTTGAAGGTGAGAACTATGAAAATAGCGAGACCGACACAGATCGCCAAGTAACATTAGTTGAAATTTGCACTTTGCTTTGAGCCATGTTATGGCTTGTACATATTTTTGTTATGTCCTGCGAGGACAACTTGTAATATATATAGCCGATGTGGGTTTTGTACTTCGGACTTCACTGTATTTTAGTTTGTTTTAATAAGTGTTGTAAATTCGAACTAAATATTCGAGATGAATGTGACTTGTATGGTTATAATGATTTGTAATGACTATTGTATGGTATTATAGTTTGCATTATTATATTTCATATGTTGGGCGTGACGATTAGCGGCGAGATCTTGTGGGGCCACATGGTCGTGTGACATACCCGTGTGAAAAATGACATATCCGTTTGAAGTTGGGAAGAAACAGGGACGTAAATAAGCTACACGGCCTGGGATCGTGTGGGACCCACATAGGCGTGTGAGGTTGGTCTCGAGTGAAAGCCACACGGTAGTGTGAGGCTACACTACCGGGCCGTGTGGTGCACTGTCTTGAGGTTTTGGTGTCCTTTTCCCACCCCCACTCTACAAGTAATCTCTCTAAGCATCTATAAAAGGGACCCAATGGCCGCACGAAAATAAGAACATCCATACCACATACAACACATCAAATTATACAGAACACAAGATTCAAGGTCTACTAAGAGAGGAGGTCTAGATCGCGAAGAACACCACTAGGCCTTTCGCATCTAATGGGAGCACAAGAGCTTTGAAGGCTTGGAAGGAGAATCCATCCCGACAAGAAGGGATTTTCTTTCTTTGTCTAGATCTCTTGTCTGCACTTAAACAATGTCATAATGTTGATTTTGAATTTATCTATGAATTTGTTATTAATGTTTGGCTAATCTTTTGGATCTTAAGGGCATAATCAAAACTATGGATTCATGTTAAATCTTGATTAATTGTTTTATTAATTAATTCACGTGTTCTATTTTATAAATTTGAGTGCTTATTCTTAATTGTCGATTATTTGGCCAATAATTTACATGTCATACTTGTTAGTCTAGAATTCGGGAGGTAAGTTCTAATAAGACGAAAATTGAATTCAGACATAAACAGGGTAATGTATTGTGAGACACTGTTTGTGGGGGAGTATTTCAATTCCAAGATGTTTTGGGAGTTAATAATAGTTGTGATGGATTGGGAGACCTCAATTATTATTAATCTACTGTTTATGCGCCACCCGGGAGGAGGAATAAACTATTTTAGGAATTGAACCCATAGAAACGCATGAATTGGTTATTGAAACTTTAATTGGGTTTAATATTAAAGAAACCTGTTGAGATTATGTGCCAAAAGTTGCTTCCGTGGTTGTCAAAAATACTTGTGGGGTTCAAAAATTTATTTATTTTTGTTTTATTTTCGATTTTTATAAAATAACTTGATATTTGGTCGCTTCAATAAAATTGGAATGCGATATTATTATAGCATTAGTGTTTCGTAATCAATCCCTCGAGAAATACGACCTTGCTTGCCATTATTTTATAAACTACTTTGTGCACTTGCAGAATAGAGAACCAAATAATTTTTGGCGAACAAGTTATTGGCGCGAATTCGTGTCGGGGATTGAAAGATTCTACTTAGATATAGTAATAAGTAGTTCAATCTTAATTGAAGCATCTTTTTTGTAAAACCTTTTTCTTATTTTTCGATTTTTTGAAAAATTATTTTTTTCTTCGGTTCTAACATTGTTTTTGTTAAGTGTAGATAATGCATGATCACGCATTCCGATCTACCCGCCAATACCCATTGATTTGGAAATCGAGAAAACAACAAGCAAATAAGGAAAAGATCTAAAGCAATGAAGGAGGGGAACAATCGAATGCCGTGAATAACAGAATAAACGAGGACGCCCACTTGGGGCGGATGTACATGACCGGATAGTGGAAAGGACCGCGAGAAGGGCGATTAGGGACTAATTCCACCGAGGAGGTATGTCGACTTATAGGGGTGTGGCGTCCGCCGATCAATGCAAACAACTTTGAAGTAAAACCAAAGATTGATCAAGATGGTGTCATAGAATCGGTTTGGGGGCACAACCGTTGAGGATCCAAACGCACATCCGGGCACTTTCTAGAAATTTGTGACACGGTTAAGATGAATGGTGTTTCCGAGGATATCATTCGATGCCGCCTTTTGCATTCTCTCTCGCGATAAGACTAAGGGATGGTTATGCTCTCTAACACCACCAACAAGCAAATTGGGCGAGCTAAGTCGGTTTCACCAAATACTTTTCCCCTAGTAAAACACCGCAATTGAAATCTGAAATAGCTGAGTTTAGGATGTTAGATTCTCGAGCCACTATTTGAAGCATTTGATAAATTTCGGGAATTTGAGGAAGTGCCCGCATAACATGGATATCCCGACTACCAACAGTCCAAGATTTCATAATGGTTTTAGTGGCAACACGAGAACGATTATAGATGTTGCATCCGGGGATGCACTACTAAGGAAATATTTAGAGGAGGTAGTAGAGTTGTTAGAAGATATGGCAAACAACGATTACCAATGGTCATCCTAGAGATCTCTTGTGCCCAACATGTGCGTAAGCTCGGGATGAAGAAGTCGCCATGATCACGTAACACGATCCGTCTTGAATATGAAATCGATGCAATGCAACAAGTGACTCCAAGAGATCCCGATGTTGTTGAAGAAGAAGCGAACCTTGTGGGCCAACAAAGGAACTTCAACGACAATTATAGAAATAATCAAACACCCAATTACTATCATCGGGGTTGCAAAACCATGAAACCTTCTCTTATACTAACATTAAAAATATTTTGTAGCCACCTCCGGATTTAATGTGGGTAATCAAGACAGAGCTATTACAATACAAATTACAAGAAAAATGGGGTGCCAACTTTCTAGTTTAAGTTTTACATGGTATTATCAAAATCTATAAAATAAATTTCCTAACAAAAACCAAAATCCCTTTTTGTTTTATTAAACACATTGTGGGGAAATTATTATTTAAAAAATTACGGACTTACTTGAGTTTCAAATAAAAGCCTTAGCCCGTTTTCAAATAACCCACACAAACAAATATGGCGACTTCCTCGTCCCTTGAACAATCGTATACACTTGATAGACTTGAAAACTCATTCATAATATACAATCATTTGAGGCAAAAATTATCCTTCCGATAATCGCCTTCCTTGCATTTTTCTTTATGCCAATAACGATACTTCACACTTGCTTGAATTATTTCACATCTTAACATTGAGTATTACCTTGTTTGTATGACTATTGGTATCTTGTACTTGTTTGATATGTTCTTGTCTTGCTAGTATTCTCGTTGCCTTGTTGACATTTGATTAAGCCCCGTGAGCATATTTGTGTTGAGTCAACTTGGTGCGTGGAGCTCTTTTTGCGGGGTGGACTAGCCGAGTATTAGAATCAAGCAGCCGCGGCCGCAATTCCATATCGACCTCCATTGTCCAAGTCCCACAACTTGAAGACGTAGTGTACAATGGAACGTGGGTCGTAAGAAATGGATATAATCATGATTATGACACACTGGGCCCCGCAAGCCATACTTGTTGGAGATGTCGTGCCGGGTAGTAATAAGATAGACATAGCTACATGCCAACCTTGTTTGGGGAGTCATAAGGTAAAACCGAGGAATTGTTATCTAATCTACATGATTCTAGTATTACTTGAATTACGGTTATTTTTTTTGGGTTGGCGTTACACTCCATACGCAACCATTACTCGCTTGGGTTGGCATTACAACCGTATGCAATAATTATATGCTTAGGTTGGCGTTACACTCGTATTAAACCACTAGTTGAACTACTTGAATCACATTCTTGGTGCTTGAATGTTCAAGAACTATTTCCAACGGTTAAATTGATATTGTATTAATATTGGAACATTGTATTGCTTGTGATTTTTATGTAATTCACGCATCATGACTCATGCATCAATTTCATTGAAAATAATTTCCTACACAAACGTAAGCCACACATGCATACTTACACCTATTCACCGAGAATATTTGACTCACCCCGCCTTTTCAACGACCGGATGGCGAGCTTCCATAACTTTCGGATAATAGTGAGGATTTTCAGGTGATAGAGTAACTTGAGTTTGACCGCGGGCCTTATTTTTAGATTTGATGTATCAAGTCGGGTATTCGGTTTGTCATTGGGTCATGTAGACCCTAAGTCATAATTTATACTTTTATTAGTTCCATTGTAACTTGTACTCTAATCGGTTGGTATGAACGATATCGGTTAATTGAGGACTTTGTTATATTTGCATTATAAAAAAATCGGCCGATGTGGTAAATCGGCGTAAGTTTGATTGCTCGTGTCATGGCTCTAGTTTTGGGGCGTGACCATTAATATTATATAAAATAAAAGTATACTTATTTTAGAATGAGAGTAGGGGTAAAAAGAAAAAAATGAGAGTATAAGGGGTACAATGAGAAATTGAGCATACAATGGGGTAAAGTGAGACAAAATTATAGTATAAGGAGGTAAAGTGAGACAATTGAGAGTACAGGGGGTAAAGTGAGAATTAACAAGAGTACAAGAGGGTAAAGTATAATTTACCCAAAGAAAAATAGTAACTATTAGTAATCATAATTTTCATGGGGACGATGATCGATTACTAGCTACAATTGCTTATGCTCGTGAGCAAAACGGTTGGGTAAATTTCAATTTTAGTCTTGTATATTTTGGATAATTGTAATTTTAGTCCTTTAACTATTAAAGTTCTGATTTTGGTCCTTGACAATTTTGCCATTATGGTGAATAGTATTTGTGGTCCTTTATCTTTATAGACCTATAACTTTCGAGAATTAGCAATTTTAATCCTAACACAACATAACTAATTAATCAATATAAATCCGATTTCATAGAGTATGAGAACACTCATTATCCATTTGCATGTTTTGTTCATGACATTGTTACACCTACTTAGATTCGAGGTCTCTATTTCGAGACTTTAAGGATCATGTCAGGTTTCCAGCCTATAAACTCAACAGGGCATACATCTGCAAATGTCTCACAACTCTAAATAATCTGATTTCAGACTAAGTCTTTGATAAAATAGATATAGTCTATTACGAACATATCATACTCAACATGCTTCCGTAAAATTAATAAATCTCTTAATATTCATACATTTCTTTGTGTAAACCGCACTAGGTGTAGTGTGAAGGTTTGCAAAGCCACCAATTAATAAATCACTACCCCTAGACCATTTGACAGACATCACCGTCCAATCTCACCAACAGGGAAGATGGTCTACAAGTTAATAGACTTCTTTTGCAACGGCTCAGCACAACCTTAATTTGTTTCCTACTCCAGCCATATAAGATAATTCTTCAAAGGGATAAACCAATCGTACATTATGAACACATGTTGAAACAAAAGCCTCTTTTTGTTAAGAACTTGAAGAAATATTTATTACATCAGTAATCTCCTTTTGGGAGGAGAATACTTGTTTAACCTCTCATTAATGAGGCTTTCACTAGTAAATACATAAAATTAAAACTAATAACACTCAAATATTACAAATTTTCTTTCAGAATTTATTATAAGAAACTAAGGAAAATGTTCGATGTCCTCAACTTCCTTCAACTCCCGCTATTTATATATATAAGTCGAACTTGAAAGACGGACTCCAAATCTCGTTGAAATATAAGACATCATTGCTTATGTCTTATGCCCGAATTATTATCACGCCATTTGTATTTTTTTTCTTCCGCATGACTCAACCCATGTTATGTTTGTTGAGGAATCATTTTTTAAAAAATTGGTTTGTGTGGTTCCCAAGGATTACGCGTCTTGTGAATCGGCCCCTTATCTTTTTTCATTTGTATGGTCTTGTCATTCGGGTTTGGGTGGAATCCTTTCCCAAAATCGGTTCTTTTTGTTTGGGGCATGTTTGATTGATCCGATCGATCCAACGACCAACATGCGCCATGTTACGAATTTCGGTAAGTTCCATTATCGGCTCGAATCTTGTTTTCACAAGGAATTCTTTTTTTGTCTCGAAAAATTCCTAGAGGATTGTTTGCATGGTCCCGAGAATCATGTGTCATGTTTCG
The DNA here is from genome assembly GCA_016081115.2 of Rehmannia glutinosa. NCBI lineage: Eukaryota > Viridiplantae > Streptophyta > Magnoliopsida > Lamiales > Orobanchaceae > Rehmannia > Rehmannia glutinosa. The sequence goes on along the minus strand of CM071934.1, from coordinate 67,330,432 downwards.
CACATCTTCTTGGTTTCCCGATTTTATGTAAATAGGGTGCCGTTCCGAAATTTATACGCTTCATGTCCTCCGGATGAACTTGGTCTATCCTCCATATTCTTGCTCGTTTTTAAATATCACAAAGGATTTTAAGACTTTCCTTCCGATATTGTTTCACCGTCTCCATCTGGTTTTTGATCTGATGAACTTGTGTTTGTAGAATATCATTGCGGTTGCCATAATTATGCACCGTCTTCTGAACTTCTCTAAGATCTTGGGAGAGCTTAGATGTATCTGGAAGTATATCTCTCCATGTTACATTATCTTCAGGACTCATGGTCTGATAATGAGCCTGATACTCAAGATTCTCCAAATAGCATAGCAACCGTTGGTTTAATTCTAGGTAACTGAGGCTTTGTTCTGCTTGTTTTTTCACTCCTCGTTGGACTTCGATGCTTGCTCCTTCTCATCTTCGTAACACAAGTTGGTTATCCCAATATGTCATATTTTCTCGGTGTTCTTTGTCATATGTTGCCAAAATTTGGCAATACCTCTTGTATTGCATACATCTTGGACATTTGTCCAGATTCATTTTATCGAAGAAAATTCTCCTTACAAATTGTTAATTACATAAAAATAATAAATATAACTTAAAGTTCTTTATAAACCCAGGCAATCGATACCGGTTTAGGCAAAACACTTAGTAAATTAAGCCATTTGTGTAGGTAAGAGTATTCTTGATATTATGAAAATATGAAATAACCCTAGGGATACCAATATTGTAACAACTCAAAATTTATAGGACTGAAATCGCTTAGGTGTAAAACATATATGACCAATTTTGCGAATATTTTCAAACTTACAGACCAAATTTGCAAACTCAATACTTATGAGACCGAAATTGCGAATCGCTAATAGTTACAGACCAATTTTGTAATTTCCCCAAAAAGGTCATCACTGGAAAAACTTAAAAATATGTGGCGGCGACGGTGCCACGTCCGATGCACGGAGACATTTGTTTCGATGAGAAGCACAATTTTTAAACTTCCCGTTAGTTAAAATTTGTTTTTCACAATTGAAAAAGAATTTCAGAATTTTTAGTTTGAAGAACGTACAAATTAGTTACACAAAAAGGTTCTTTGGGCGCCCCTTAGTGACTCTCGTCCCGCTTAGCGTGGCTCTCTAAGTTTAACCTAATTTCTCCGGCCGCCATGGATGAAGTCTCGTGGGAGATGGAGGAAATTAGCTATTACGTAAAATGAAGAAGAGGAGTCTGTCATAGGAGATGCTCTTGTAGCCGAAGGTAAAGCCCTCCTCTGCAAGGGTTTAGTAGGGAAACTATTAACAAGAAGAATCTTTAATAAGAAATTATTCATATCTACTATTACCAACCTCCTCGGAAGGTGGAAGGAGGCTTTGAGATTAAAGAAGTGGGCCCCGACGTTTTTTCTTTATTTTTGAAGACCCTTTGGAGATTGAACGGGTGCTTTCATTAGAACCATGGATCTATAATCACTGTTAGTTTTAAAGGAGTTTGAAGTTTTAAATGTCGGTGATACGGAAGATATTCGATATACCAGATTTTGGGAGTCCGTAATATGCCGATGTAGGAATGACGGACAAGATTGGTAGGGTAATTGGTGATGGAATTGGTATAGCTCTCGATGTTGATGCGGACCCGAGGGAAGATGTGTGGGACCATTTATGCGGGTTTGGGTCCCGATTGAAATAGCCAAGCCCCCGAAGGGGTGCTCCTATCCGATTAGGTTCGTCCAGGAGATAGAACATGGGTGGACTTTAAATACGAAAGGGTCCCAAACGTTTGCTTCATTTGTGGAATTATCGGTCATAGTGACCAGGAATGTTAACACCTTAACGTGACTCTATTCGCTCATCGAGCACGCTACCCTATCGTAAATGAATGAGAGGCGAACCAACCTCGAAGCACCTAAGACCGGTCCTTGAGAAATTCTCACCGAGTCCCACGCTTCAATCAATCCCCGCGTGCTTCTAATGAGAATGAACACGACCCGAAGAATGAGGGAATCTCCACAAAAGAATGTTTAAATTTCCCCTCTCACCCAAACAATCAACCGCTACGGGAATATCTCCTAGAGGAAAAATTTCTACAATAAAGAGTCGGACAATATTCCCGAGTACACAGAGACGGAGACTAAAAAGATGAAGAGTAAGGAAAACAAAGTGAGGTTGCCTACACGAAATCTCCTAAATCATTCACCGCTCTATCCATGAGTCCCTCGGAAAATCCTCTTTAGGGCGGGGACCCGAGCCTGATCCTCTTGCATTTTCAGAACTGGAAGTCCGAAGCAAGAAGCAAAAGTAATAAGAACGGTATTGGGACCTCTAAACCCATTACCCCGATTAAATGGAAGATTCTTAATAACTCGAATTCGACAAAGAATCACAAGTGCATGGAATCATCAACTGTTTATCTCAACCGGCATAAATGACAGAGGTTGCAACGTAACCCCGCCGAGCATAATGAATATCATATGTTGGAACGCGCGGGGTTGGGGAGCTCCCCGTGCGTTGGGGCATTTATGAATGTTAATTCGTAATGAATCTTCGGGCCTCGTCTTCATATCGGAGATGAAGTTATATAGTTATAATGCAAGCATCCTTAAAAAAGATTAGGTTTTCTCAATGGGGTTACGAGTTGATAGTGTGGGGCGAAGTGGTGGATTGGCTTTTTTATGGAAGCAGGGGATAGAGGTTTCTATTAAATGCATGGGATGGTATTTTGTCGATTCTATCATCACAACACGAGGATGTCACCGGGCGCTTTATGTTAGTCCAAGTGGCTACGATAATCTAGAGGGGGTGAATAGGTTATCCCGATTTTTCGCAAATCGCCCTCTTTTTCGAATGAACAAGTAAATGACAAGAATGTAAATGCGGAAATTAAACAACACTCGATGATTTATAGTAGTTCAACCAACCTAGGGCCTAATCTACTACCATCCCGTGATATCCCAAGTGGATTTCAAAAAGAAAAAGGTTTTATTAACAATTACCACAATTGTTACAAAGACCACCTTTGAAGATTACCACAATCTTCTTACAACACCTTCAAGGAGATTACCACAATCTTCCTTCAACACCTATGAAGAGTACCACACTCTTCAACACCTAAGATCACCCAAGTGTGTTCTTACCACAAGAACACTAACAAGGATATCTTGTTTTAGATGATAGAAAAATTCAAGATTACAACTCAATAAATGAAGAAGTGCAAGTGCAATCAAGAATAAAAAGCCTAGACCTCAAGATTGTCCAAGTGCAAGAACTTAGGCTATTACAACAAAAATGTAAAAATGAAGGCTTTGGGAATTTTTGCAGATTTCTTGTTGTATTGTATGCTTGTGTGTTGTATCTTGTGTCTTCAAATCATCCTCTATTTATAGGAGAGTCTTCACCAACATAGGCTCCTCCTTCTTCACTTTTGTCTACAAAGAGAAGATCACAAGATGTAGAAATAATGTACAAAATTGATAAAGTAAATCTTGGCGATAATGGATTTTCAACGGTTTGAATGTTGTCAAAAATATATAGCGCGACGGTCACTATATAGGAAATTTGAACGTTAAAAGAAAATAGTGCGATCCAGGTAGACGGAGGGGTGCGACGGTCCGAGGGGGGTGCGACGGTCGCCCTAGCGTCGACCGGTCGGCCCAAGATGGACCGGTCACCCTTCCTCAAAAATCAAGTCCGGACTTCTCTGTTTCATTTTGTGCGTTCTTGGTACCATTTGGCCGACCTCCAAATTGAAGTGTTGTCCGGTTTTTATCAAAAATAAACTTCAAAAAATACTCCAAAAAATTAGTACAAATATTTTATATCAATTGGGAGTATTTGGACAATATTTAAAAACATTGTTTTGGTATAAAAACTCATTTAAACTAAATCATCAAAATCTTGATAAAAACATTTATCTAACAAACTCCCTTTTTTATGATTACAAACCAAAACAATTTTAGGAAGTCGATTTTAAAACAAAACTCATTTCCGGTCTAAAATATCAATCCATTACAAGCAACATTTATCATAAGTAAAACACACAAGGATAGGAGCAAAGATTTTCTAAAAATATTTTGCATAAGCTCCCCCTATCAACATGCATAACAAAAATAAGTAAAAGCAAACAACTACAAGCTAAAAGCTTGAATTTCATGAGCTTAGAAGCTCCCCTGTCACAAAGACATCATTAGTTAAGCATAAAAGTCCATAATACATCAAATGGACTAAGTATTATTCATGACTTTTGGCTTTTAAGAGTTCTAGCTTATAGCTTTTCTTGCGAGCTTATTTTCGCTTCTTTGAGCATATGAGCGTTTTTTTTTCTGTTTCTCCTCCTTTGCAATCATCAAAAAGAATGTTAGCATGATAAAAACATTATACAATCATATCAAGGTGTGCAATTTAATCGATTTATCGAGCATTTTGAAAATTGAAGCTTAAATTCCAAATAAAAGGGGAAAAATTGATCATTTGATTTTCAAATGCTCATTTGATTGATGAAACATGATCTCGATAAACTTTTAAGACTTTTAAAATCAAGAGAGTCGTGTAGGTGATGAATTTTTCTTAGAAACATTTTGTCGAACACTTGGCGTAAGGCGTCGAATAAAACAAGAGATATATAACGCCTTTGTAATTCATTTAAGCCAAAAATTTTCATCACCAAATGCAATAATACAACATTCATCCATCAACAATCATCATATACGACACACTAATACACAAATTTCATCAAAAATAGCAAGATACAAGCACATTCTCAAGGGTTCAACCCAATTGAGATTAAAAGGAGAAATTCTTACCAATTAATCGGAGAAGTTGGATAATAATGATGAAATATAAGTTACATAAACTCAAAAATATAGATTTTATAAGAAGAAAATCATTTTGAGTGAATTATGTGTGAAAAATGCGAAGGGGTTCGATTTTGGAAGAAAATAACTAAAATGACGTTTGAAAGGATGTAAACGTTTTTAATGTTGAAAATGTTTAGATGACTCGGCCGACGTGTGTAGGGCGATCGATCCTTGTCAGTCGGTCGACCTGGCCGACCTCGCCGTCGACCGGTGCCTGAACACCAGTTCTGTTTCTGTCCGAATTTTACACCAAAAATCCGATTTTTCACCCCTAAGTTTTGAAAACATGCAAATTGCAATCATAGACCTTATTCAATATGCATTATGCCTAACCGAGCTCGTATTGAGGCAAAAGTCTCGGAAGATAGCGGTTTTGTAAAGATATCCGCCAATTGATCTTGAGATGGAACAAAAGATATCTCAATTTTTCGTTTTGAAACACAATCCCTTAGAAAATGATGTCGAATCTCAATATGTTTAGTACGGTTATGATGAACCGGGTTTTGAGCAATATTTATAGCGGATATATAATTACAAATAGAGCTATCAAAATGGGCTTAGCCCTCGGCCACCCTCCCCGCCTAATATATTGGTTGGGTTGGGTTAGGATTATGTAGGCCCGTTTGGAAACGGGCCTCAATGAGCCGAACCGTTTGGTCCGCTGGCCGGCACTAGGCGGGGTGGTTTGGGGTGGGCCAGCCCGCCTCTTTTTTTTTTTTGTACTTGATTTAATTTAAATTTAGTTTTTTGAGATAACTTTCATTCTCAAAATGAAAAGAGTTAGACTCAACCCAATATTAAACAAACAAAACCCAAAAGCGCAAAAGCGCGTAAAACCCTAATTCCACGAAACTAACGTCGACGCCCCTACTCCACAATGGGCTGCCCTCTTTACACCTCCGACGCCGTCGAATCGCCGACGCTTCACCACCACTTTGTCCCCGCTACCCAATCGATTTATAAGTGATTTCTTCACCACTTCACAATGTTTGACTTCTTTGGATTTGTAGAATAAAATTGGGAATTGCCCTCTTTTCTTAATTTTTTGGCCATTTAATTGCAAGATAGTTATAGGTTAGTCATTATTTTCTAATAGACATAGGTGGTTAATCTTGGATGTAATTTATGCCCCGCAACAAAGTGGTATGAGAAAAAGGTTTAGAGATTGGAATGAATGAACCAAGAAATCGTTCCCGTGTCTACTATTGCTTTCCAAAGTTTATGTGAAGGAATTGTTATCTTTGTTCCGCATTCCCAACATATATCAAGTCAGCGGGCAGGCCCATCGGCCCGCGGCCCACAAAGCAGTTGGGTTGGGCAGAGCTTTCATGGCCCGCCATTTTTGGCTGGGGGCCTGCCCGCCAGCCCCGTTTTGACACTCTAATCACAAAAGATAGGAACACTTTCAAAAGAACATTTATAATCCGCTAAAGTTTATTTCATTCAAAGCAATTGAGTACAACAAAAAGCCGCGGAAATATATTCGGTTTTTAGCCGTTGAAAGGGAAACGCAATTTTGTTTCTTTGAAAACTAAGAAACTAGGCAATCGCTAAAAATTGACATGATCCGAAAGTACTTTTACGATCATCAATATTTCCCGCATAATTCGAATCGCTATAACCTTTAAGAGAAAAATTTTCATTCTTTGGATAAAATAAACCATATTGAATAGTGTCTTTCAAATATCGAAAAATCCTTTTAACGACACTCATATGAGATTCTTTGGGATTGCTTTGAAAACGAGCACATAGGCATACGACATGAAGAATATCCGGTCTACTTGCGGTTAAATAAAGTAAACTACCAATCATACCTCGATATTTGGATTCATCAACCGGCTTGCCTTTTTCATCTTTGTCAATCTTGACGTTTGTTGCCATTGGGGTAGAGACGGTTCTTCCTTCTTCAATGCCAAACTTCTTCAAGAGCTCTTTTGTATATTTTGATTGTGAAATATAAATTCCTTCTTGACATTGCTTAATTTGAAGTCCAAGGAAGAAATTTAGCTCCCCCATCATGCTCATTTCAAATTCACCTTGCATCAACTTAGAAAATTTCTTGCACAAGGATTCATTAGTAGCACCAAAAATAATATCATCAACATAAATTTGCACTAATAAGCAATCTTGCCCTTTTTCAAAAACAAAGAGAGTAGTATCAACTTTACCTCTTGTAAATCCATTTTGCAAAAGAAAAGAGCTAAGTCTATCATACCATGCACGAGGTGCTTGTTTTAAACCATACAAGGCCTTCTTAAGTTTATAAACATCATTTGGCCTAGAAATATTTTCAAACCCGGAGGTTGTTTTACATAGACTTCTTCTTGAATAATACCATTTAGAAAAGCGGATTTAACATCCATTTGGTAAAGTTTGAAATTTTTAAAACAAGAATAGGCAAGTAAAATACGAATAGCTTCTAAACGTGCTACGGGTGCAAAAGTTTCATCATAATCAATACCTTCTTCTTGACAATACCCTTGAGCTACTAACCTTGCTTTGTTTGAACAATATTGCCTTGTTCATCGAGCTTGTTTCAAATACCCATTTTGTACTAATAATTGTTTGAGATGGAGGACAAGGTATCAATTCCCAAACATCATTTCTTTCAAATTGATTCAACTCCTCTTGCATTTCTAAAATCCAATCCTCATCTTCAATAGCTTTCTTAGCATTTTTAGGCTCCTTTTGAGATATAATGACTTTCTCGGCAAATTTTCCTCGAGTCATTACTTTATCAAGGGGATCACCAATAATAAGATCTTTTGGGTGGTCTCCTTAAATTTCAATGCTACGGGAAGATACGAAGTATCACCTTTGTCTTCTTGATGAACATTTGAGCTTGAAGGTTGATCATTTTGAGCATCATTTTGAACAATTGGTTCAACAATATCCTCTTCATCACTATCATTATTGGGTATCTTTTCAACACCCGAGGCTTCATTGAATTTTACATGGATGGATTCTTCAACAACCATACTAGTCTTATTGTAAACCCGATATGCTTTGCTCTTTGTTGAATACCCCATAAATATTTCTTCACAGGCCTTAGGATCAAGTTTGTCCAATTGATCCTTAGTATTCAAAATAAAACACTTGCATCCAAATATTTTGAAATAACTAATATTTGGAGTTCTTCCTTTCCAAAGCTCATATGGAGTTTTATTCATTTTAGAACGAATATAAACTCGATTAATGACATAGCAAGCGGTACTTACGGCTTCGGCCCAAAAATATTTTGGAAGTGAGAATTCATTGAGCATGGACCGACTCATTTCTTGAAGTGTCCGATTCTTCCTTTCGGCTACTCCATTTTGTTGAGGTGTCCTTGGAGCCAAAAATTGTGACCATATCCCTCGATTTCACAAAAGACTCTAAATTCTCCATCAAATTCTCCACCGATCACTTCAAATAGACTTTATGGTATCTTCTTTTTCATTCTCAATAAGTCTACACAACTTAACAAACTCATTAACGGCGTCACTTTTATTTGTAAGAAAAAGAGCCCTAGTATATCTAGAAAAACCATCAACTATAACAAAAGTGTAATGTTTTCCACTTAAACTTGCCGTACCAATATCCCCATACAAATCTAAATGAAGAAGTTGAGAGCCTTGGTTGTGGAAATTTTATTTTTGGGCTAAAAACTACTCTAAACTAATTTGTTCTTTTGACAAGTGTCACATAAGCCAAGATTTTCAAAATTCAATTTGGGTAGTCCTTTTACATGTTGGTTTTTGTAAATATTTTGCAAATTTTATATCCAACATGTCCAAGTCGCCTATGCCATAAACTAGTTAAATCATTATTGGCGACAAGACAAGAAACATTTTGACTAACCAAATCACTTGTACAAATTTTGTAAAGATTGCCTTTTCTATTTTCTTCACAAATAATTTTATCATTTTTCGAAATAAGGTATTTTTCTTTATTGAAAACAACATTATAATTTGAATCACAAAGTTGGATAACACTTATCAAATTAAACTTAAGCCCTTCTACTAAAAGAACATTACTAAGAGAGAAAAAGAGTTACCAATTTCTCCATTTCCAAGAATTCTTCCTTTCCCATTGCCGAACATCACCATACCCTTTTCTTGGAGCTTGATGTTGGTAAAAAGTTATTTCTTTCCGGTCATATGGCGTGAAATCCGCTGTCCACGAGCCATTTTGAATCCTCCATGGTTGTTATATCCCCTATAACCTACAAAAGAATTATTTTTAGGTACTCTATAGTTTTGGGGTCCATGGGGGTTAAATTTTTGAGACTTTTAGGTCTCCAAACATAGATAAAATTGTTCTTCAATTTACAATGACTAACATAATGACCAACTTTACCACAATAAAAGCAAATAAGATTGTGGGCACTACTAGCACGTACAAAAATCGGACCTTGGTCATTTTTCTTTGAAAATGGTTGAAAAGGTTTATAGCCAAGTCCTAATTTAGAATGCTCACCTCTTTGTGCATCTAAAATTTTTGTAACCTTATTCATACTTAAGTTAAAACGATGCACATCCTTTTTCAAACATTCAAGATCATTTGTGAGCGTTTATTTTTCGGTTTCAAGAGTACGGACTTTAGTAAGAGTAATAGCATGAGCTTTATCAAGAGATTCATAAGAAGTAAACAATTTATCCTTTTCTAATTTAAGCTCTTTATGCTCCTTTTTAAAGTCTTGTATTTAACAATCATATTTTGAAACTCATTTTGTAATTCATCAACTAAGGAAGAAGATGAAGCATTAGAGCGTACCTCGTTGTTTTTTCGCTGCCTATGGCCATAAGACCATGTTCGAATTCTCCTTCTTCATCGATTGTGGCAAGAAGTTCATCCCAAGTCTTGACATCCGCATTTAAAGCCTTTTTTTGGGAAAAGACTTTTCTTCTTTTGTTCCTCCTCCTCGAGTTTTGGGCAATCGGCTATGAAATGCCCAGATTTCCGCATTTAAAACACGAGTTGTCTCTCGTTTTCTTGCCTTATTTTTATTCGCAAATTTTGCAAATTTCCGGACAAGTGCGTCGTCGTCTCTTCATCATCCTCGTCATTATCATAATATGAATATTAGAAGAAGATGCTAGACCTTTAGGAATATTTTATGCACCCGATTGAGTGTTGGATGATTTGGAATTTTTCTCTCCTTGAGATAGACTTCAGTAGATGAGGAGGTTCCCGATGAGCTCATCGAACTTGAGTGTTTCGATATCTTGTGCTTCCGTGATAGTCGTCACTTTTCTCGGACCATGAGCCCGGAAGAGCGTCAATACCTTGGTCACTTTGTCTTCTTCTTGAGATGACCTTCCCAAGAGCCACAAGAGGATTGACAATGTTGTCAAGCCTTTCCACCATTTTTGATATGCTTTCACCATCATGCATATTGAAATTTTCAAAGTCTTTCACAAGCATTGTTTTTCTTGCTTTCTTCACTTTCTTTGTGCCCTCATAGATGGTTTCTAATTTTTCCCATACTTCATGTGCCGACCTTATGCCTCTTATGCGATTATACTCGGTGGCGGTAAAAGAGAGCAATGTAAAATATTTAAGGCTTTACCGTTTAGAGAGAAAGCCTTCTTGTCATTTTCATCGAACTCCTTGAAATTTTTGGGAGCCGAGGTGCCATCCTCCAATTTCTTGGTTGGTTGATCAACTCCTTCAATGACCACATTCCAAATATCAAATCCGCATCCTTGTAGAAAGCACTCCATACGGTCTTTCCAAAATGCGTAGTTGTTGGCGTCGAATAGTGGTGGCTTGTTGGTGGAGGCAGGTGGTGAGGTAGCTTTCGTTCATAGCCATGGATCTTTCCTCTTTACTTGCGGTGTGGAACGAGCTTGCCAAAGAGTTTGGCTCGATACCACTTGTTAGTCCAAATAGTTATGATAATCTAGAGGGGGTGAATAGATTATCCCGATTTTTCGCAAATCACCCTCTTTTTCGAATGAACAAGTAAATGACAAGAATGTAAATGCGGAAATTAAACAACACTCGATGATTTATAGTTGTTCAACCCACCTAGGGCCTAATCTACTACCACCCGGTATATCCAAGTGGATTTCAAAAAGAAAAAAGTTTTATTAACAATTACCACAATTGTTAGAACACCACCTTTGAAGATTACCACAATCTTCTTACAACACCTTCAAGGAGATTACCACAATCTTCCTTCAACACCTATGAAGAGTACCATGGACGAAGCCACTATGTGGCCAAGGGGGCACTGGGCCACCCTCAAATTTTGACAAAAAGTAACAAGATTTTGGTCCTTTCATTTTTAATATTGAAATAAATAAATAAATATAAAAGTAGAAAAAATAATTCAATTATCTTGCGTTCTTTTTTCCTCGCTTTTATTTGTGAATCTTGAAAATACGAGTCTTGGTCATTTTACCCATTTTTTAAAAACATTGTAGATTTTTAAGTCCCGTCATAAAATTTAACTTGAATTTTCGCATTATTATCTATGTCTCTATTTGTCCCTTTTGATATATTGATATAATTATATTTGGTTATTTATTTTTTAATATTAAGATGTGATTGAATTGATATAATGACTTAATCAAAATTTCTACTTATTTTAAATTTGTTGTATTGTTTTTAATTTTTACATGTGGTAATGGACAAATTGTCTACTTATATTTTGTAAAAATGAACATAGTCATATTTTTTTGAAAACATATTTTTAGCCGTTTGACATAGTCATACCCTTTTTGTATTCTCGATTAGGTACTTGGTTATATTTGAGCATGGTTAAAACTATTTTTATTATGGAGAAGTGGCCAAAAATCCAACGTACTCTTTTTATATTAATATTAGTTGGGTCCCCTACCCGAGATTCTGGCCGTCATCAAGAGTACCACACTCTTCAACACCTAATATCACCCAAGTGTGTTCTTACCGCAAGAACATTAACAAGGATATCTTATTTTGGATGATAGAAAAATTCAAGATTCCAACTCAATAAATGAAGTATACAAACTTTAAGTGCAAGTGTAATCAAGAATAAAAAGCCTAGACCTCAAGATTGTGCAAGTGCAAGAACTTAGGCTATTACAACAAGAATGTAAAAATGAAGGCTTTGGGAATTTTGCAGATTTCTTGTTGTATTGTATGCTTGTGTGTTGTATCTTGTGTCTTCAAATCATCCTCTATTTATAGGAGAGTCTTCACCAACATAGGCTCCTCCTTCTTCACTTTTGTCTACAAAAAGAAGATCACAAGATGTAGAAATAATGTACAAAATTGATAAAGTAAATCTTGCGATAATGGATTTTCACGGTTTGAATTTGTCAAAAAAATATATAGTGCGACTGTCGCTATATAAGAAATTTCGAACGTTAAAAGAAAAGAGTGTGATCCAGTACAGATGGAGGGGTGCGACCGGTCCAGGGGGTGCGGCCCGTCGCCCTAGGCGTCGTCGGGTCGGCCCATGCTTGACCGGTCACCCTCCTCAAAAATCATGTCCGGACTTCTCTGTTTTATTTTGTGCGTTCTTGGTCGGTCGACCTCTTGTTCGACCGGCCGACCTCCAAATTGAAGTGTTGTCCGATTTTTATCAAAAATAAACTTCAAAAAATACTTCAAAAAATTAGTACAAACATTTTAAATCAATTGGGAGTATTTGGACAACATTTAAAAATATTGTTTTGGTATAAAAACTCATTTAAACTAAATCATCAAAATCTTGATAAAAATATTTATCTAACACTTTACAGGATTTTATGGCAATCCAGGATCATTCCCAACGATCGACATCTTGGTCTCTTATTCGCCGTATTCTGTGCAATTTCAACTACCATGGTTAATCTGGATGTGACTTTAACGAGATTCTTTCATAGTCCGAAAAATTGGATGGGGCAATGTATTCTCTCAAGGTAGCAATTTATTTCGCGAGGTTATTGATGATTGCGGTCTACGTGATTTGGGTTTTTGTGGGGCCTAAATATACCTGGAGGAAGAGCTTTAACACTAGCAACCTTCTTCATGAATGATTGATGATTTCTAGCTACACAGAAAGTGGATTAATCTTTTTGAATGTTACTGGCGTCGCTCATATCGATTATTTTAGGTCGAACAATAGAGCTATTTACCTTAAAAATGACTTCATCTCCTATCAAGCACAAAACAGGAGAAGGAAGTTACGGTGTTTTCAATTCGAACCAATTTGGATGTCCAATGAAGGATTTGCAACCACCCTTAAAACCTACTAGCAAGAGATTATTTAACATGGGATCATTCATTACCATCACAAATCAATAAATGTGGGCTTCAATTGCAAAGGTGGGGCGGAGAAGTCTTTGGTCATATTGGAAAGAGGGCACGGATTTCTGAGAAAAAAGCCATCAAGCAAACAAGGCCGATCCGACTAAATTGGATACCGATAAAATTAAGTTCATTCAGTGGGGAGCTCGAGTGAGCCTTGGCTAACGAGGAATTCTATTGGAAACAACGTTCACGTATGGACTGGTTGTGAGGTGGAGACAAAAATACAAAGTTCTTTCATGCAAAGGCAACAACGAGGAGACGTAAAAACTGGATTTCGGTATTACAGACAAGTGTGGGGACCTGGTTGTACGATGAGGATTCAATTGCTAAAGAGATAGAATCCTATTTCCAAGATATTTTACCTCTTCTTACCCGACTAATTACGACGTGCACTCAGTCGTGCAGGCTATTATTACTACTATCCCGACTTAGCTACTAGACGAACTCGAATTGCCCTTTTCATAGGATGAAGTTAAAGTAGCGTTATTTAGTATGGGACCATTTAAAGTGTCGGGTCCTCGACGGATTTCAACCAAAAGATTTGTCCAAAAAACCGGGACACTATTGGTCTTGATGTTACTAAAGCGGTCCTAAATATTCTGAATAACGGGGCATCGGTAAGTGATTTTAACAAAACTTATATTGTGTTGATTCCAAAAGTATCTAATCATACTAAAGTCTCAGATTATCGGCCTATAAGCCTGTGTAGTGTGGTCTATAAAATTGTTGCTAAATCTCTTGCGAATCGTTTGAAACGTGTTCTACCTCTAATCATTTCGGAGGAACAAAGTGCGTTTGTACCGGGAGGTTCATTACAGATAATATTTTGATTGCTTTCGAGACGATCCATACGATAAGAAGCAAGATGAGCGGTAAGGAAGGTTTGATGGGAATTAAACTCGACCTGAGTAAGGCCTACGACCGGGTGGAATGGCCTTTTATTATGGCGGTTATGAAAAAAGTGGGATTCCGGCAGAGATGGGTGGATTTGGTGTTAAATTGTATTTCCACGACCAGTTTTTCTTTCAAAATAAATGGATATGTTTATGGACATGTGTCGCCACAAAGAGGATGCGCGCCAAGGATGTCCGTTATCTCCTTATTTGTTCCTCTTGTGTGTTGAAGGCTTTCTTCCCTCCTTGAAAATATGATTCGAGACAATCTTTTATGGGGTATTGTGAATCACCAAGCTCCAGGATTCATCATCTCTTATTTTGCGGATGATTCAATTTTGTTTTGTCGGTAGCGAAAAAGAGATGGAGAGATGATTCAAAGTGTCATTACATGGTACGCCAAGGCTTTGGGACAACAAATTAATTTTTCAAAGTCTTCAATTCTTTTCAGCCCAAACGTTGATCCTGATACTAAGAGATCCCTATGCTTTGATTTTGGCATTCAAGCGGAATTTCACCAACACGATAAGTATCTAGGGTTATCGGCATTTATTGGGAAGAATAAACGACAAACATTTAGCCTTCTTAAGGAGCGGGTACAACAAGAGCTCGTCTTTGGAAATCGAAAATGTTCTCTGTGGGGGTAAGGAGATTTCGATTAAAAAGTTTCACAAGCTACGCCGACTTATTTTCTTAGCATTTTCAAACTACCTACAACGTTGTGTAAAGAGCTTCAAGGATTAGTCGCAAAATTCTGGTGGGGAGGATATGAAACGACTAAGAAAATACATTGGCTTTGTTGGGATTTACTATGTCATCAGAAAATCGTAGGTGTCCGGGATTTGAAACGGGAAATTTTCAATCAAGCGTTACTTGCAAAACAGGCGTGGAGACCGATTAAGTACAATACATCTCTTGTGAGTCGGGTCTTGAGCGCTAAATAATTTCCAAATGGATCATTATTGGAAGAAAGTATAGGAATCGCCCTCTTCTTATACATGGAGAAGTATACTTTGGGGTGGAGAACTATTACATTATGGACTACGCTATTTGGTGGGTTGGAGATGGCATCGATATTTCTATATTCAAAGATCCATGGATACCTCGACCTTGGACTTTCAAACCGCTACATAAGCTTTTACAAATGAACCTCAAATGGTTGCAAGACTTAATCTCGGATCACCAATGGAAAAACAAGGCTATCCTTCGAGTTTTAATAAAACCGAACGGTGAGGAAATATTAAAGATCCCGTTAAGTCAAACTACAACACACTGTTAAACTTATTTGACATTTTGAGAAAAATGGTGATTTTTCAGATTAGGTCGGGCTATTGGAGTTGGATGCGCTTCTCTACAATGACGTTCTTCCTCGTGTAGTCAGTCTCTGTTTGGTGGCGCAAATTATGGAAACCGGATACCAAATAAAATTAAGATTTTTGCATGGCGTGCTTTTAATTATATTATTCCTTGTGTTGTGAAGCTTCAAAATCATAGATTGCGGTTTCTAATTGGTGTCATCGATGTGGAACGGGTTCAAAACTATCGAGCATGCATTGCGCGATTGTATTGTTACCTCTTAGGTTTGGAAGGGTAGTGCACTTGGAATTTGGTTCAGTTCGCAGCGAAGAGGTCCTTTCCAAGACTTCTGTATGGAGGCTTGTCTTTCACTCAAGTTGGATAATCTGGAAATTTTCGTGATGCTAATCTGGGCAATTTGGTTTGCTCGAAATAAAAAAGTTTTTTCCAATCATTCTCTCAAGACCAAAGAAGTTCTGGATGTTGTTGGGCGTACAATGTCTTCTTACCAAGCATGTTGGAGAAGTACAGAGATCACTCATACCAAGCCCCGTGTTGACAGAAGCAAGAGGTGGATACCTCCTAAACCAATAGAACTCAAGATAAACGTGGACGCATCATTTCACGCGACAACAATCGTGGGAATTGGATGTATTTTCGAGACTCGACGGGGTGTGTGATTGCATGATGTTCGAATATAGTATGCGGGTGCTCCGATACTTTGACAGCAGAAGCATTAGCGATACGCGAAGGGCTGGACTTCGTTAATCAACTTGGTCTACAAATTCAGGAAATTAAAACGGACTCCAGCAGCATAGCAGACTTCTGTTCCACAGAGGTTGATTTGTATGGTCATGAGATTGGATTAGTGTTACAAGAGATTAAGAATAGCCGCAATCCAACATGGTGTCTTTGTTTTATTCCTAGAGAATGTAATAGGGCTGCCCATTTTCTTGATATTTTTGTGTTCCAACGAGATCCTTCAATCTTGGGAAAGGATGCTATTCCTGTATGGATAAAACCTGTGGTGTTTGCTGATTCAATATAATGAAGGATATGTTTTATAAAATAAAAAAAAAGTTTTTTGGCCGAAAAAATTCTGAATTTTTTATTATAAGTTTTACAAAGTCATCTCTCCAATCAAAAACAGACCATGACACTTAAAGCAATCGTAGTTGACCTTCACAAAGGTGACAAACTAAATAGTGACAACTCCGTTAAATAGCGCTATAAATTTTGGTATGTATTGGATGAACAAGATTGTAACAATCATTTCTACCATCTAATCTAATCTAATGTAATCTAACTACCTCTAAAAGCACGAATGTTTTGCAAATTTTGGAAGGCCTAATATACCCCTGGACATCGAAAAGGCATGAACGGCAGCGAAAAGGCCTTTCACAGCGAAAAGGCTTTTCACTCTATTTCTTCTGGGCTACGAAAAGTCAGAAAGGAAGCAAGCCCTCAAATCTAAATAGTGCAAAGTAAAAGGTTTGCTTTCAATCGTCCTTTTCTCATCCTCATTAACACAATAAGGAATGAAAGAACCAACAAGGGGATCTCGACCTTCCTCCGATTTTCTAAAGGGATTTCTCCTCGGGTTAGAAGAGTTGGTCTAATTGATTGGGTTTCTCATATTAGGTGGCCTCTCTCCAATTTGGTAAAGGGATTTCTTCTCGGGTTATAAAAAGTCGGCCTAATTGATCAAGTTTCTCATATCGTATAATATCAATTGTACACCATTTCGAATTTGCTCAAATTTGATCAAGTTTCAATCAATTGTGCTCAATATTCAACAATTTGCATTGTCCAATGGTAATTTCATATTATACGATGGTAGTTCGAATTGCCCATAGGTTTTGTTCCACATTCACATTACGCTGTGAGAACAAGATTTAGTTCAAACTTATTACAACAAATTGGAGTTTTCCGATTTTAAATCCCGATTGAATTTGCATTTTCTTCGGGAATCTTGATTTCGGTCCAGTGTTTTATGCACTATTATTTCTTTTATGCTTTAATTTAGTTCAAAAAATTGAATTCGAATTAAATTTGCATGTTCTTTCGGGCATCTTGATTTGGTCTTGTGTTTTTGCAAAATTATTAGAAATTGGAGATTTTCGATTTCAAATTACAATTGGGATTTAAAAAATAGCTTAAGACATGAACTACTCTTTATCATGTGTTCTTGCAAAATTCGGACTTGGTTGTTTTTAAGTTTGGAATTCGTGGAAATTTGTTGGCTCTCCTAAATATTCTATTAATTTCATGGTCAGTGAACGTAGTTGCTTAAAAGCCATAATTTTAGGGATAATTACAAAAGGTATCTCTCGAGGTTTAGTGGTGGAGATAAAATCTAAATATCTATTACGATTAATTTAAGTAGATTATTTTATTGTATTTAAGAGTTTGCAATAGTTATGAGTTTTATTGTAAATATTTGCTTTATTGTTATTTTTGGGGTGGTTGAATTGATACTAAAATTTGAAATTTGTCTCCTTTCATTGCAATTTACGTTTCTTCGCGAAGTTTCGTATAACTTTTGATCGTTGCTCGTTTATTTGTAGCTTTCCCTGCGTCAATTGGTATTCAGAGACCGGTTACGCTCTACCATGTTTTCCAGACAGTGCCACAACGCATGAACGACATATCGCATGCACCCATCAATAGATTGACTTGTTGATACAATGGATAATGATGTTCTACACACCCAAGCGAGGAATTTTTAACGTCATCACCACCCACTTCGGGCGGCCGAGATCAAGTGCGCAAGGCGGCATAATAGTGGTGAGAACTTTCACGATCAATGGTTTTGATTTTTATCCATCTACATATGTTTTGTCAAACATGGCGTGTGGTGGTTATGATGGACAACCAATTTTTGATGAGGATGATGAAGACACCACTCTAAAGGTTGGCTATGAAAAACATCCGCAATTTGACAAGGAGAATTGTGATTATGATGGCCACCAATTTTCAATCAAGAAATTAACTATGTTGATTCATTGATAGGAAGTGGATATTGCCTTCCTCCACCAAAGATCGGAGATATTGTTGATGTCTCACCCTTCCAATACTATCATTCTCTTCTCATATGGATAAGTACTATTCCTGAAGAGGAGATTATTGCCTCCTTTGACAGAATTGGCAAAATCTGAGGAGAACCTTGCTGGTGCCCGCATTGATGGGAATAAAACACGCGGAGTTGGATGTCATACTATACTGGTATTGGAATCACTAGATAACGGATGATAGTTTTCTCGAGATCAATCTGAATTATTTTGTTTTGGATTTAGTTCAAATACATTTTGATATTCATTTTGTTTTCACATCTCGTCTTTCTCGCGTCCTTCAATGGTTTGATAATTCTTCTAGTAACGATCTCCCTTATGTGTCGAGGATGAATTGTCTCTTGTCAAGAACCCGAAGAGAATGATGAATATAAGATCTAAATATCTGTTAGATTAGTTTTAGTAGATTATTTATTATCTTTTAAAAGTTTTTAATAGTTAAGAGTTTTCTTGTGGTAAAAGTTTAATCCTTTAACTACTTGCTTAATTATTATATTTGGGGTGGTTGAATTAAAATTTGAGATTCTCTCTCTTAATTGCAATTTACGTTTATTCCAAGTTTCGCATTGCTTTTGTTCGTTCTCGTTTATTGGTAGCGTCGGCTGCGTCATTTAGCCCAATTACAAAAACAAATCCAATTGTTTTTCATAAAAAAATATTCCTCGATATTTGTTTCTATCTTTCAAATTGCACTCTCAAATATACAAACCTTAGGGATATTGATCGAAACACCTTAAGGAGGTATTTGAAATTTTAAAAGATAATTGGAGTTTTTTTATAATTAAGCTAAATCTAATGGTAATATTTATAATATTCCTAATTGTTCAATGTCTAAACCAATTCTCTAGAACGTGATTCCCTTTTTGGACATCTATTGAACATACAGTACATACTTTCGCGATTTGTAAAAGAAAATAACTTAGTCTAATAAAACTCACAATTGTTAATGTCTGAATCACTTCTCTAGAATGTGATCCCTTTTTGGACAACTATTGAACATACACACATTAGAGATTTATAAAAAGAAAAACAACGACAACAGACAAACGAACAATGATCCTTCAATTTCTAACATACTCCAAATTACTGGTGGGGGAAATAGGAGAAATTAATCTGAGGTTAATTGGTTGCAAATCTTATATATGTATATCAGGCGTAAAGAATCAAGCTGGTGCAATTGAGACTTTGTCTATGTCTATTACATATTCAAGGGTGGCCAGTGGAGGTATTTGCAAACCTTCACCCAAATCAGCACCTTCTTCACCAAAGCCAAGACTTGGTGGAATTATGACTCTCCTTTTCCCACCTGCTTTCATATTTCTCAGCACATATTCTACACCTTCACATATTCCTCTACTATAAGGCCTTGAACCCATTACAAGTGCAAGTGCCCTCTTCTTCTCACCCCCAAATGTGTCAACAAAAACTTGCCCATTGCCTTGCACAATTCCCTTCACATTAATCACCACCAAGTCTCCGGGTCTCGGAGAGGTACCACCGCCAACCCTCACCTCATAATACCTTTATCACAAAAGTATTTATATATATATATAGTTCCAAAATCAGAAAAAATTAATAGTTAACAAAAAGATTTTCATACATACCTTATGCCATTAGGCAAAACTACCTCTTCTTGCTTGTCAACATCTCTGCATAATTATTCCAAACAATTTGAACTAGTCATCAACAGATACAAACTCGTTTGGCATAACTGACCTTAAATATTTGGGTAGAGCTAGAATTCTTCTTATCTTTAAAGGAGACAAATACCTCAACTCGTATAAACAGATGATCTAAAAATTAAAAAAATTTGAACTTAGATTTCATTTACATACAAAATCTGGAAAGTGTATCCTCTCATCCTTCTATCTCTGCTGTCTGAGACTACCTAAGTGAAGGGGGTGAAGGAAACCATTGGTAAAGAGCCGAATACTTACTACCTAAATAAAAAAGGAAAATCAAGGGAAGTGAGATTTTTTACATTTTCCGAAAAACTAGTATAAATTCTTAAGATTTAAGTTAAGAATAGGTCTCTTGTAAGACCGTCTAGACCACACGCCCAAGTCCACTAGACCACGCGCCCAAGCCCAAGCCCAAGCCCAAGTCCGCCGACCCACCCCTCTTATTTAAAAAAAAAAAAAAAAAGAGCTCCACATGGGAATTGAACCCGCAACCTTAATAGACTTAAGATGGTGTTCTACCACATACCACTAGTGCTTATTGTGCAAATTTAGTATAACAATTTATATAACCCACAAGGCCTTTGACCCCTCTCTCTTATTTAGAAAAAAAAAGAGCTCCATTGAACCCGCAACCTTAATAGACTTAAGGTGGTGTTCTACCACTATACCACTAGTACTTATTGTGCAAATTTAGTATAACAATTTATATAACCCCATTCATAAATACGTCTGGTAATTAAAAACACCTATAATTGTAAATGCTAAAAATCGAACCCAAGTCTATTAAAAAAATGATACATTATATCAATAAATGGATACTTATAAAAGTGTTACTTTAACTACATCATGTTTTATTTTTTATTTTTCTCTTTTTTTGTTCCTATTTTGTAACTGTATTAAGAAATCTGATACTTTATCTCAACAAGCGGATACTTTTACTTATAAAAGTGTTACTTTAACTATATCATATTTATTTTTTATTTTTCCTTCTTTCCTTCATTTCTAATTTGTGACTATATTAAAAAACATGATACTTTAATTTATCTCAAAAAATAGATACTTTAACGTATAAAAGTATTACTTTAACTATATCAATTTATTTTTATTTTTTCTTCTTTCCTTCATTTCTAATTTGTGACTATATTAAAAAACATGATACCTTATCTCAAAAAATAGATACTTTAACATATAAAAGTGTTACTTTAATATGTTTTATATATATATATATATATTTATTATAATATATTCATAATTTGTGGCTATATTAACAAACATGATACTTTATCTCAAAAATAGATACTTTAACGTATAAAAGTGTTACTTTAACGTTGTTATATATATTTATTATAATATATTCATAATTTGTGACTATATTAAAAATATGTTACTTTATCTCAAAAAACAAATACTTTTACTCGTAAAAAGTATTATTTTAACTCTATCATATTTATTATTCATCTTTCTTTGTATTTATTATTAAAAATATAATACTTTATTTAAAAAAACAGATATTTTTACACTTAAAACATGATATTTTGCCTCAAAAAATATAAATTTTATTCATAAAGGTGTTACTTTAACTCGATATATTTATTTGTCCTTCAATGTAATGTAATATTTAATATCATAAAATTATCATATTTAATATAAAATGTATCACTATTTCAAAGACAATTATCGCTTTTTCAATGGAAAAAACATTAGCTACAAGACTAGAACGAGTACATTAAAAAATCTTATTTTTTGAATATGTAAAAATTAAAGTATCAATTTTCACCTTAAAAGTATCATATTTATTATAAAAGTATCACTATTTTCGGATAAAGTATAATTTCCTATTCAAAGAATTTAAATTTTTAAAATGAAGGGATGATAATGAAGCTTTATATTCATGGATATACTCATGGTTATACAAACTATGCACAACAAGAACTAGTGGCCTATTGGTAGAACACCACCTTACCTTTATTAAGGCCATCGGTTCAATTCCCTATGGAGCTCTTTTTTATTTAAAATAAGAGGGTCAGGCGGGGCGGGTGGGCTGGGGCGCGTAGGCTTGTGCGCGTAATTCCCCTATGGAGCTCTTTTTTTATTTAAAATAAGAGGGCCTCGGGCGGGTGGGCTGGGGCGCGTAGGCTTGTGGGTTGGGGCTGAGGCGGGTCGTTTGGAGGATCCGTCTTACGGAATAGGATCCGTAAGACGGTCATATATGAGTTTTTGCCTTAAGTCAAAGGATGCAACTGAAGCTGCACTCTCTCATAACTCATTCTATCCAGCATGATATTTGCTCATCTGTTTTCATTTTCATCTCTCTGAACAATGAGTATACATGGTTCGTGTATACAGAACCACTCTTACGAAAGATGAATGGTAATTATGTTTTGAAATTCTACTCAAGAGTTGAGGACAATAGCCAAAAGCTCTAGTCTTTATTCCAAGATATGAATGAAAGGGTCAATAACTAGACAAAAGAGATGACCCAGGACCCCAAAATTTGGATGCACATTCGCATTGTCGTAAACTCATAATACCATGATTCTAGCATCAGTGGTAATTGCGTGCAGCCATATAATAAGATCTTGCAAATGTTGAAATTTACCAAGTAACGTCTAACTGGTAATTACAGCAAACAAACAAAACCTGTTGTTGCGAGCTACATTCTGGAAATTGGAATTTCCAAGCATCACTTGCTAATTAATTTCATTGGCTAAAAAGCAGCACTTTCATATATAAACTTTGCATTAGATATATTGGAGAGGCTACATTCAATTAGATATTTGGTCTATGGCACCATCTAATTATAGGTGGTATTTAATTAAAAAAAAGGGGGTAATTACGTGATATAAAATTAGGACAAGCAACATAGATATTACATATATATCATACCTTGTGGTTGCTTGTTGCTGTGAAACTTCTAACCGAGTCTTGATTTGTTCAGTAATAACTCTACCAGCAAGAAAACCAAACCATGCTAGAACCGCCTCGTTAAGGTGGAAGCAATCCAGTCAGTGGACTCTGCATTTATTTTGGTGAGTGCAGGTTTAGAAATAATTACTTTAGCTGGGGACAGTGGTGATGATGGTGGCTCTACTGAGTTTCCATTGAGCTGTTGTGGAGGTAGATTGGACGGCTGTTGATTTGGTGTTTGTGAAGATGACAAGTAATTACTTCTTGCTATAGGGTGGGATAGAAATGGTGGAGATGCAAAGAATGATGCCATTTTTACTTACTGAGAAAATATCGGTTAGGAAAAGTTGGGATATGAAATGATGGATGGATTGTTTTGGTATCTAAATAATAGGCTGCTGGTCCTACCTTATCTTGAAATGTGATGAGTTTTTTAACAAGTGAGCACTGACAGCTAAAGCTTTACGGTGACATAATCATCTTGAGCAAATCCTGTATTTGCATAAATAAATTAAAAAATAACAAAGTTTAATGTTGCAAATATAATTTCATTAATTTAACATATAAAATAGATATGTAATAACAAAAATATCATAATCCAACTTTAACATTGCAGTCTTATTAAAATAAAATTATAAAAGAGATCGTTCAATATAATTTTGTTATATATATTTACATATATATTCCTTCCTATTCACATGATAAGTGTCATTTTTGGCGTATATCAATTTTTTTCAAAAAGAATGTATTTTTCACATTTTCAAGACTAGTGAAAAAATATTTTCGCACATTACCCTTAAATTTATTGTTTTCCAACTAACACTAATGCATAAATTTGTTTGTTCCAATGTAGCATTTATGATCAATTAAGGGTATATTTGGTATTTAACACAATCCTTAATATGTGTATTTTTCCTAAAAAGACACTTATGTTGAATAGGAGGGACTAGGGAGTAATAAATTAGTGTTCCACATTGATGTTTGTGTTGTATTTATTGAGTCCCATTGATTGCATAACTTTTAGGAAGACACTCTAATTTATTGCTTTGTCCACATTGATTGTGTATTGGAATGTGGAGCTCAACTTGGTGTATAAAAGAGTGTAAGTTTGGTAAGCCTCTACCAAGCTTTGGAGCTTACTTCTTATTATGGAGGAAACACCAAGTGGCTTCTAATTTTAAATTTTGGGTATATATATAATATATATATAAGAAAGAAAGAAAGAAAGAAATAATCGACCCATCTGCCTCGAGTGGGGGTTCGACCATTTACTGTTTAAAATAGTTTAAAGTTTTATATGAAAAGGTGTGTCTTTTTGTCAAAGAACACAACATTTTGGGAGAGGTGCAACTCTTGAAGGCGACCTACGGAAATCTTTAAATAGACTTCCAGATCTGCAAAGAAGAGTTACGAAATTAATAATCCTCTTTCCTTGAGTGTTTTTTCTTCTTACTTTCGGACAGTTTATTTATTTTTACAACTTCGATTCTTGCTCTAGAAAATTCCGAGAAGTGTGTTCTTAGAATTTTTGAGATTAAGGCTTTGATATCTTGGAGGTTAATTCCCGAGACAATTTACACCGTGTGGGAGGAATTAATACCTTAAAGATAACATCTTTAAAGGTGTGCCTACTTTATACATATTTCATTATCCACCATTTTATACAATAATTTTAAGGTATTAATTCTTCGTCAATGGAGTGCATTTCGGAGAAAGCACAATCGCACGATGGAGACAAACCGAACGTTTGAATGTCTTTGAACTACAAGCGTTGTTGCTTGAAGATGGAATATCTCACGACAATTGCAAAAGTGTTTTATGTGGTGTCCGAACCATGTCCAATGGAGGTGATCGATTCGGATGCAACATCTCGCACAAAAGGTTACCAGGAGAGAAGGCTAAAAAGTGGAAGGATGATGACTTTGTTTGTCGTTTCACTATTCGATCATTTGAACGACACTCTTTCCAACATTTTTCATGTCCACAAAACTCGCCGCAGAAATATTGAATGCTATAAAAAGGAGGTATGTTAAGGAAGATGTTGGTAATAAGTTTTTTGGTTAATAAGTATATTGATTACAAGATGGTGGATACTAAATCTATTATTGATCAAGTGAATGAGTTAAATGATATAGCAACATAATGTGATGATCTTTGGTGAACCCATTTCTCGAGACTTTCCAAGTTTCTACTATCATTGCTAACTTCCACTATTAAGAAGAAATCCATTTCGTTGGATGAACTCGCAAGGTATCAAAACCGAGATCGAAAGTCTAAAAAGGGATGGTTCGGTTTCTTTGTCGAATGATGGTGTGAATCAGTGGAACCTTCAAGGAAATTCAAGGGAAACCAAGGAAAATCCAAGAAGAGGAAAAATTCTGGAAATAATGATAATGGGAATGCCAAGAAGAAAAAGAAAAAGGGACCTTGCTATGTTTGTGGCAAACCTGGCCACTTGGCTAGGGAATGTTGCCAACGCAAGGGACCAAACAAAACAAAAGAAATAAATTTGGTAGAGGATGATTTTGTTGTTGTTCTCACAAAAATCTGTGTTGTCAATGACATGGATTTCAATTGGTGGGTTGATTCGGGAGCAACTTGTCATGTCACACCAAACAGAAGTTTGTTCAAAACTTACGAGGAGTTAAATGAAGCAAAAATAGTTGGGCAACTCTCGACAAGTGAAGTTTTGGGCAAATGAGCCGTGCTTCTTCCCCTCTTTTCTGGAAAAACTTTAACTCTGAAAAATGTGTATCATATCCCTTCTATGAGGAAGAATCTTGTATCAGTCCACAAGTTGGACAAGAATGGCTTTAAAGTAGCTTTGAGTCCCAAAAAGTGATTATTACTAAGAAAGAGTCCTTTGTTGGGAAATGCTACATTAAAGACAATATGTACTTATTGAGCATTGAGAATAAAATTACTAGTTCCTACTATTCTATTGGCTCTTTTAATTCTATTGATACTCAAACATGATGGTACTATTGATAAGTACAAAGCAAGGTTAGTTGCCAAAGGTTATAATCAAAAAGAAGAAATTGACTATTTTGAGACATTTTCACCTATTGCTAAATTTACTTCTATCGAACAATGTTTGTCATTGCTTCTATGTTTAACTTAGAGGTTCATCGATGGATGTTAAAACCGCTTTCTTAAATGGTGATCTTGAAGAAGAAATTTACATACACCAACCTGAAGGGTATGTTGTTAAAGGTGAAGAACATAAAGTATGTAAATTAAATAAATCAATGTATGGTCTTAAACAAGCACCGAGCCAATGGTATAAGAAATTTAAGAAAGAAGTTAAGAAGTTCGGTTTTAAGAGTATCAAAGTAGAAAGCTGTGTTTTTACTAAAGTTACTCCTGAATATAAACTGCTTCTAACTTTATATATGGATGATATGTTGATTTTTGGTTCTAATTTACAATGTGTTAATGAAACCAAAAATTATCTGAAGCAAGTATTTGACATGAAGGACTTAGGTCTAGTAGATGTCATTTTGGGGGGTCAAAGTGATTAAAAGGGATAGAACATTTATATTAACACAATCTCATTATATAGAGAAAGTGTTGAGAAAGTTCAATTACTTTGATTGCAAAGTAAGTAAAAGTCTTATTGATCCTCAAGTGAAATTAGTTCCTAATGAAGGAGAAACTGTAAATCAAGCAGAATATGCCAAAATAATTGGTAGCATTATGTATGTGGTGAATCACACAAGACCGACCTTGCGTGTTCGATTGGCATATTAAGTAGATTTACTAGCAATCCTAGTGAAGAACATTGGATGTTCACTATTGGTGGTGCCATAGTTGCTTGGGCTTCAAAGAGCATGATATGATACATTGTATAGATATGGTTTGAAACAGGCACCAAGAGCATGATATGATACATTGTCTCAATTCCTAATAGATAATGGATTTACCAAAGTAAAAGTTGATAGAACACTCTTGAGAATAAATATGGAGAGAGCATTTTGCTTGTTCAAATATATGTGGATGATATCATCTTTGGATCCATAAACAAAGAGATCTGTGATAAATTCTCAAACCTAATGCAAGGAAAGTTTGAGATGAGCATGATGGGAGAATTAACCTTTTTCCTAGGTCTTCAAGTCAAGCAAATGAAGGATGGAACCTTCATAAGCCAAACCAAGTATACCAGAGATTTAATGAAGAAATTTGGTATGGAAGAAAATTCATCCGTGAAAATTTCCATGAATACTTCAATAAATATAGATATGGATGCGAGGCAAACCCGTGGATCAAACCGGATATAGAGCACTCATTGGTTCATTGCTCTACTTTGTGGGATCGTCTTGGGCCTCGCTAGCCTTTTAGGGGGCTTAACTTGCGAGCCTAGGTCCCATTGTTAGGACCATTGTAGGGCAGCGACCCTAAAAGGGAGCTTATGGCCTAGATCCTTCGTGGGATCATCTTGGGCCTCGCTAGCCTTTTAGGGGGCTTAACTTGCGAGCCCAGGTCCCTTTGTTGGAACCATTGTGGGCCTTGCCACCCTAAAAGGGAGCTTATGGCCTAGATCCCGTGGGATCGTCTTGGGCCCGCTAGCCTTTTAGGGGCTTAACTTGCGAGCCTAGGTCCCTTTGTTGGAACCATTGTGGGCCTTGCCACCTAAAAGGGAGCTTATGGCCTAGATCCTTCGTGGGATCGTCTTGGGCCTGCTAGCCTTTTTTAGGGGCTTATCTTGAGGGCCTACGAATCTTGAGTGGTTTGCTTACGACCCTGAAATACTAAGCGATTTGTGCAAAAAGATAAACATTGCAAGTGAAATTTCGCCTTTTTTCATTGGTGAGAGCTTTTATCATAAGTACATGAAATAGATTAGTTATGTAACATCAAGTATAGAACCTCCTTAAGTTATGAATGTTCCAAGGCCTCGGGAGCTCCTTTCCTTGCATGTTTTCTAGTCTCGTATGTTCCCCTCTTCAAAGACTTCAATTACCTTAAAAGTTCCTTCCTAATTTGCCTCGGCCTTCCCCACATGTTTGGAAACTTCCACTTTTTGAGCACTAGATCCCCTACTTGAAAGCTTCGCTCCCGAACCCTTTTGTTGTATGCATTTTTCATCCTTCCCTAGCCGCTTGGATCGAATAAACGCTTGTCTCGCTTTTCTTCAATGAGCTCGAGCTCGAGTTCTCTAGCTTCACTATTGCTCTCGGGCTCGCATCGAGCGACCCGTCACACTAAATTGAAAGCGTCACTCCCGTCGAAGTCCGTGGGGTCGTTCGATATGCCCAAAGGACTCGTGCAACTCGTCCACCCAATACGACTTTGCTTCCTCTAGCCTCGTTTTTAAGTGTTGTAGAATAATTCTATTTGCGACTTGATCCGCCCATTTGCTTGAGGGTTCCCCACATCTGTAAAATTTTGCTTGACTTTATATTCTTCACACCATTCCCTAACCTTCTTTCCTTGAAATTGAGTGTCATTATCCGATATTAAGACTTTGGGCGCCCCATACCTACATGCGATATTTTTCCACGAAAATTCATGACTTCGGTTTTCGTTATCTTAGCGATCGCCTCGGCCTCAATCCACTTAGAAAAGTACTCCACGCCACAATAATAAATTTCTTTTGAGCTCTAGCCACCGGAAATGGACCCAAGATATCGATTCCCCATTGATCAAAAGGACAAGCAATGGGGATCCAACTCATTGGGCCGATGAGTTAGGTTCACGGAACGACACTTCGCACATTTTTTAACAAACTCCATTGCATCTTTTGCTAAAGTCGGCCAAAAGTAACCTTGCGGATCACCTTCCGGGCGAGTGCCTTACCTCCCGAGTGGTTACCACGATTTGCCCTCATGAATCTCCCTCATTACATACATCGCCCTCTCCGGCCCGAGGCACTTTAGTGATGGTCCTCCTATTGATCTTTTATACATCTCATTGTCTATCATTAGGAACCGAGACGTTCTAACTTGGACCTTTCTAGCTTTTATTAGGTCCAACGGTAAAGCTCCCTTTTCTAGAAATTTTTCAAGTCTTCCATCCAATCGATTGGGGTGTCAATTGTACAAACTAGCGTCTCGCTTGATATCGCTCTATGGGTCCTTCCTCCGCTAGCGAGTTCGGCTGCGTCGACACCAACACGATCACTTTCCTCGAGTGTTTCCCACTTATCGCACTTGCGAAGCGAGCTAGAGCATCGACTCGCTCATTTTCATTTCTTGGGATCTGCGTAGTTGAAAAAATTCGAACTTTTTCCATCGCTTCGCTTTCTCCAAATAGTTAGCCATGGATCGATCTGGCTTCAAACGAACCTTCAACTTGCATTGCCACCAACCGAGTCAATGTAAGCTATCAACTTCTTCACATTGCAGACTGCGCCATTTTTAATCCCGCCAACAGAGCTTCGTATTCAGCCTTGTTGTTTATCACCTCGATTCGAGGCGAAGTGCCACTTCCACCTCAAAAGAATTGAAGCTCGCAACAAGATCTCGGCTCCGCCCCAGAGCCACCGCCGACCCATCCACATGCAAAGAGCCATGTCACTTCTTCTTTTTGAACTTCAATTTCCGACCCACTTGCCGTTAACAAAAGTCGGGACTTGAGCCTTCACCGCCATTTTACTTTGATATTTAATATCAAATTCCCCCAATTCCACGGACCATTTCGCTAGCGACCTGGACTCCGGTTTTCTAACACTTGTCTCAGTGGTTGATTTGTGAGGACAACAATCTGATGAGATTGGAAGTAAGGTCGCAACTTCCTAGCTGATACTACCAAGGCTAGAGCTAGCTTTTCGGTCTCTAGATACCTCTCTTCGGCTCCTGTAACAACTTGCTCACGTAGTAAATCGGGCGATGAACTCCCTCTTCGTCTCGCACCCACACCGAACTCACGGCTCGCTTCGAAACGACAAGGTATAAAAATAGAGCCTCTCCTTTTTTAGGTTTGGACAGTAAATGTGGAGACATAAGGTATCCTTTCAAATCTTCAAACGCCTTCTCACATTCCTCCATCCATTGGAAATTCTTCATGTTCCTCAAAAAATGAAGGTTGCGATCGGTGACCTCAAAATGAACTTGTTCAATGAGGCAATTTTTCCCGTGAGTCAGACTTCATTGACCGTTCTAGTGAACTCATTTCCATTATAGCTTTTATCTTCTCCGGATTCGCCGATCCCCTCTCATGCACCATGAAGCCCAAAAATTTTCCACCTCGCACTTGAAGGTGCACTTCACGGATTCAATTTCATACCATAGGCTCGCATTATTTTGAAAGCCTCCTCAAATGCTCAAGGTGATCCTCTTCCACCACAATTTTTACCAACATATCATCAACATACACTTCCATTGATTTGCCAATTTTCTCTCTAAACATGAGGTTGACTAACCTCTCGATAAGTAGCTCCCGTTTCTTTAGCCCAAATGGCATTACCATGTAACAATAAACTCGGTTCCCGTCACAAATGAGGTCTTATCCTGTCTTCCTCCGCCATAAAAATTTGGTGATATCTTGGTAAGCATCCATCATGCTAAGCAAGGCACATCTCGTAGTGGAGTCCACCAAGAGGTCGATGCGAGGTAGGGGGTAGGGATCCTAGGGGCATGCGTTATTCGGATCTGTGAAGTCAGGCACATCCTCCATTTGTTGTTAGCCTTGGGCACTACAACTACATTTGATAACCACTCAGTGAATTGAATTTCCACAACATATCCCTTCCAATAATTTGTTCACCTCGTTTTCTATAATTTTGTTTCTTTCGCCAAAGCTTCGCTTTTTTTCCGCTTCATCGCCTCGCTAACGGATCCACATTGATCGGTGAACCATCACTCGGATCTATGCCTTGGAAATCAGGAAGGTTTCCAAGCAAAATGTCCACGTTTTCCCTAAGAAATTGAATCATCAACACTTCTACTTGAGTCCATTTGCGACCCTATCTTAGTGAACTTATCCGGTCGCCCGGCTCGAGCTCAATCACTTTATATCTTGCTCCGTTGGCTCAACCCTATATTTCGCCATTGTCCTAGCTTTTTAACCTTCTCCTTTTTCTTTTTTACTCAGTCACCTTCTTCTTCGCGTGTTATTTGCTTTATAGTTCTCACTTCTCTCCCTTCCTTCTTCTTTTTTAGGGAAACGTTATAGCATTCTCTAGCCATCTTCTCGATCGCCTCGTCAGATTCGCCTATCCCTCCCGCCGTAGAGGGAACTTCATCTTCAAATGATAAGTGGACACCACGCCTTGGAATTGATTGATCGGGTCGCCCCATGATCACATTATAAGCAAATGGAGCGTCTACTACCAGTGTACTTGATCATGATTGTCTTTTAAGCACGACGCTTCGCTAGCGAGGTGGGGAGATCAATGGTTCCTGTGGGGAACCACTTCGCTCCTTCAAACCCCATCGGAGTGTCAACCGGACGTAAAGCGGTTACATCTAGTTCCATTTTCCTCAACACATGCATAAATAATATATCCGCCGAGCTCCCATTGTCCACCAAGACTTTTTGTACGGCGAAGTTGGCGATATCCATCGTGATTACCATCGGGTCATTTTGGCCCGCCTCAACCCCCCTGCGAGGTCACGACCATCAAACGTAATAGAGCTAGCGTTTTGACGCTCATGACCTTTTCCTCTTAGAATCATGGGTGAGGTTACGCACATGCTTCATTCATGCACTCGTGAATCACCTCCACTAGACCTCCTGCTATCATATGTATAACTCCCCTACGAGGCAAGTTATCTTCTTCCCGATTTTGCCTAGGCCTAGAGCGTTCCTCGGGCGTTCTTGCCTATAAACCGGCCTCATGGCGACCTCTCGACCGACTTCGCGACTTGCGAGCGGTGATCTTCGCCAGTGGTCCCGACAGGTTCTCCACCTGCGTTCTTCCTTCAAAACAAAATTTTGTAAGTAACCTTCTTGCCGGATGAGCCTTTCAATCTCATCTCGCAATTGAATGCGATCCTCCCGGTATCGTGGCCATGGTCCTTGTGGAAGCGACAATATTTATCCATGTTTCTTCGACTGAGGTCGTCTTCATCTTTTTGGCCACCTTAGCATATCGGCCGCTCTATGGCCATTAGAGCGTGACTTCTGGGAGCATTCAACAGAGTATATATGTTGTGCCTCGTCCTAGGGCGATCTTGATCGGACCTCGATCCAGGCCTCTCTCGCCCTAAACCAAAGTCTCTCTCTAAGATCCCTCCGCTCGCGTGGAGCCTCGAGCCACTGGGACCACTCCTCGGTCTTTCAGGGCATTCATCTCTTCCTCCTATATGTACTTTTGGGTCACTTCCATTAATGCTCCTTATCGATAGGCGGTTCGCGAGCGAGCGCCGATGCTAATGGTCCTTTTTGCAATCCAATGATAAGGATATTAGTCATCATATCGATTCGCATATCTTGTACCTCCAATGTTTCATCATTGAACCGATTTATGAATTCTTGAGCGACTCTTTCACCCCCGCCTTATAGTGAACAAATGTGAAGTCGACCTTCGAGCTCGCTTTTGGCTTGCGAACGGTATAAGAACTTCCGATCCAGCTTGTTCGTAAGAAACCACAGTTCCTTGGTAATCCCATGAACCATTCTGCGTCTTTCGATCGGCGTTGTGATGAATATTCTAGCATTCATGGCATCCGACCGCCCATACAATTGCATCACGTGGTCGAAAGCGGTGAGATGTTTCTGAGGTCCCCTGTTCCCATCATATTTTCGGGAGATCGGGAAGCTTGAAGTTCGCATGACCACCTCGGCTAGATTTCGGGAGAAAATGGAGATCCCTTTTCTACAAAGCGGATGTTACAGTCCCTCCGCCTCAAATCATCTAGTTGTCGAGTAACATGCTCGATTTGTTCACTCGGCTCGTGTATGTCCCGTGGCTTATTAACGGTTCGCCTGGACCTCCACCGGTCGCCTCGCTAGTGCCCGACGGCCAGCTAACCACCTTTTCCGATCGGTGGTACTTACGTTTCGCTTTTCCACATTTCCCTCTTCCAATGGGGGATCTTGGGAGGTGCCTCCATATCCTTCTTGCCCTTTCTTTTCCTATCCTCCAACATCTTTTCCAAAGATTTTCTCAAAATCACTAGCTTTCATGTGAATCATCCGCTCCTCCTCCCGAACCAACGAGGGTCCCGCAGTGAAGCGGGCGAATTGGTGATGTTCCTGGGAGGTCCTCCCGACCCCTCGTGGTGTCTTAGATGCGTGCTTATGTGTTTCCAATGCCTTCCTCGGCGTTTCCTCCATCTTTAGCTAGACCTCTTTCCCATAGACGGCGCCAATCGATTTAGGAAAGTAAATCGGATGTCGACCTAGGGACCCAAGAAGCAAGGTGAAGTGTTGTCCACGAGGTGACCGCTCAGATCCCAAAAAGCGAGGTGGGGTACTTTGTTCGAGGGTACGAAACAGAACACACATTAGGCTAGCTGGGATGGCTCCCACCTAAGGCCCTCCGATGCCTAAGTCGAATCGGGTAGTTGAGCTACTTAGAAAGCTAAAAGCGAGGTAATTTAGAATAATAAAGTTACCTTTTACCTTCATTTTCGTGTCGATTTATAGATCGTTTCACCGTAGTGTGATGCGGATCACCATACACGTGGCGCCGATCGACGGTGTGTGGTTTTGGTGACCCGACCCGGACATTCGGGTCGGCCGGGATCCATATAAACGCCGCAGATCCTGGGGGCATCTTGGTAATTTCAGCGAGGCAAGGTCAAGATGGTCAATTCTACCTAGGCGAGGCTATAATAGTAATTTCCACATCGTTTCCTTATTTAAATAAGTTGTCTTTTTAATTATCCCCACACTACATTCAACTTAATTGACCTTTGCTACACTATTGTTTAAAGCATATAGAATGTGGAGTCATCTTGGTAATTTCAAATGAGGCGAGGTCAAGATGGTCAATTCGACCTAGGCGAGGCTCTAATAGTAATTTCCACATCGGTTTCCTTATTTAAATAAGTTGTCTTTTTAATTATCCCGCATACACTACATTCAACTTAATTGACCATCGCTACACTATTGTTTAAAGCATATAGAATGTGGAGTTCAGTTGATGCTTGCAAACATAAATATAATATTTTGACTTATATTCTTCCTTATTAATTAAATATTGAGTAGGTCTCTTGTAGGACCGTCTTACGGATCCTATTCCGGAAGACGGATCCTACCCGCCACCCACCCCCGATCGCCCCACCCCAGCCATGCGCCCCACCGCTGTGCCCAGCCCCTCTTATTTCACGCGCCCCACCCACCAGTGCCCAGCCCTCTTCTTTAAAAAAAAATAAATTTTTACAGGGAATTGAACCGCGACCTTATTAAATTTAAGATAGTGTTCTACCACTATACAACTTGGACTTATTGTGTAAATTTAGTATAACAATTTATATAAACCCATTCCTAAATATGTCCGTAATTAAAAACTTTAAAAACGCCTATAAATGTAAAGGCTAATAATCGAACCAAGTCTATTAAAATAAACATGATGCATTATATCAATAAATGTTACTTATAAAAATGTTACTTTAACTACATCATATTTATTTTTTATTTTTCTTTTTTTTGTTCCTAGTTTGTAATTGTATTAAGAAATTTGATACTTTATCTCAACAAATGGATATTTTTACTTATAAAAGTGTTACTTTAACTATATCATATTTATTTTTTTATTTTTCTTTCTTTCTCGCATTTCTAATTTGTGACTATATTAAAAAAATATATATTAAAAACATGATACTTTATCTCAAAAATAGATACTTTAACGTATAAGGTGTTACTTTAACTCTGTTATATATATTTATTGTAATATATTCATAATTTGTGACTATATTAAAAATATTACTTTATCTCAAAAAATAAATACTTTTACTTATAAAAGTGTTATTTTAACTATATCATTTTTTTTTTATTTTTTTCTTTCCTTCATTTCTAATTTGTGACTATATTAAAAAATATGATACTTTATCTCAAAAAAATAGATACTTTAACGTATAAAAGTGTTACTTTAACTTTATCATATTTATTATTCACATTTCCTTGTATTTATCTCAAAAATATGATTTTTTTATGTACTCATTCAAGTTCACAACTAATGGTTTTTACACGTGAAAAATTAATACTTGTGCGGGAAATAGTGATACTCTTGATGTTAAATATGATACATTTATGATTCTTCAATGTAATTATAATATGTGATCGTATTAAAAACATGATACTTTATCTCAAAAAATAAATACTTTTACTCGTAAAAAGTGGTACTTTAACTCTGTCATATTTATTTTTCTTTTTTTCACCGTACTAAATTCATAATTCGTGATTGGATTCCAAAACATTATATTTTATCTCAAAAATGGATACTTTTACTCATAAAAGTATTACTTTAGCTATGTCATATTTATTTTTCCTTCTTCAATGCAATGAATTTCTAATATTTGACTATATTAAAAAAACATGATACATTATCTCAAAAAACGGATACTTTTACTTATAAAAGTGTTACTTTAACCATGTCATATTTTTTTCTTCACTATACAAAAATTACTAAATCGCAAAGAGAGAGGTAGAAAAAGATGGGAGGAAAAAAAAAGATGTGAGAAGGAAGAAAGAGAAAAACAGAGAACCAAAGAATGAAAATATGGCTCGGATCAAGGTCCACGAGCTTCTACCAAGAACAAGTCGGAGATGTTCAATTATAAATCAACCATAGAGTACCAAACACAACAAATTTTTACAAATCCATTCTTGTATCACAAAAGAAACATAAATAGCGAGAACATAATGACTACTTTTCAACAAGTTCAATAACTATTAAGAGGAATTAAAGTTTAAAACATTCAACATTCAACAAAATATCCCCTCGCCTCACATTCTCACTAAACAACCAACAACAATCTGTGAATGGCTAAAAATGGTGGTTCGCACAAACAAGCAAACGCAAACACACAGATCAACAAAAATGAATTAATAAATTTTTTAAAAAAAAACTTTCATCCGTCTCTCGATAAAAGTTTTTAATATCCAGATGCTCCATTCAAATGCCTATTTTGGATATACAAAAGCATGATAGAAATATGAGGGAAACACCAAGTGTTTATGAATAACTTGAATAAACTTCAAAAAAAAAAAAATGAAAAAGAAAACTTCTTTGAATCAACTACACTCCATGGCAAACTTGAATAAAAAGCCTAATAAGATTTCCCGTGTATTAAGCTTATACTCCAAGAAAAAGTCCAAAAACAAAGAAGACACTCCTAGCGTTGTTTGCTCAACATACCGTAATCTCATAAGACTGGAACCTTGAATCTTAAAGCCTCATAAGTTCCATAAACAAGACGATAAGCGCGCCGACGACGCGTAAGCCCGCCGTCACCCGGGCAGACGGCTATCCCTCTCCATCTCTCCGCTTTATCTCAAGTGTTCGTCTATCAAAATCTACTAATTTGACAAAGAGTTTTTCATCCGCGGTGCAAACCGTAGTTGCTCGAGAGAACCATCTCTAATTCGAAAAATGGGCGCAGTGGATAACCCTAGAGATTAAAAGAAGAAAAAGAGCCGCACAAAGGCCACAACTGAAGAATGGAGACTTGGAGTGGAGAAGAAAGAGAAAAAAATAAAAAAACCCTATAACCTTAAAAACCGGGTTGGATAGATGCGCGGGGCGGGTACAACCCGTCTTACGAAAAATGATCCGTAAGACGGTTTTTATACAAGTTTTTGCCTTAAATATTTATAATAATTTAGAAATGATGAAACTAATTGATTTTAATAAAAAATTACCAGTAGTTCAAACTAGGAAAAAAATGCCTCATTGTTATATCATATAATAGTTTCCACAGAACCGACATTCATCTACTACGTAATTAATTATCTAATTAAGATAAATAGAATTGGTCTAAAAAGAAAATTAAGATAAATAGAAAAAATGCATAAATAGACTAATACTTCATCATTACCGTTGTACATGTAAAACTAATTCAACTAACAATTATACAAATTGGTAAAAGATTGATTTTTTTTTTCACATAATCACAATGCATATTGAGACAACAAAAACTAATATTAGAATTTTAATTAATGATTGTCGTAACAAATGTAGAAAGGTTTTTCTTAACGAATATCATTTTAACCTTTCAAAAGATAAATATTTTGTAATAAACAGGGAAAGCGGAAAGATATAACACGGTTGCAGTAAACTTTGTTGTGACTTGTGACATTCTGGTTCTACAAGAAAAAATGGAAAATACTAATTATATTATTCTTATATCCAGTCCTATTGATTAAAAATTTAAAATGTTCGTACTAAAATTAAATTTTAATCTTTGCGATCTTAAGAATATGAATTTCACGAAAAGTACAACAATGAGATGTTTCTTAATATAATCACATCTTTTTGATTCAACACACTTGGAATCAGTGGCGGATCTATGTGCTATACCCCCAAATTAAAAAAATCCAATAATTTTTTTAGTAAAAAAAATGATAAATTTGTACCTCTATTTTTAAAAAAAATAGAAAATCCAAATAAAACAATACAAATCCCCACAATAAAATTTCAAAAATTAAAAGATTGGCTTAACAACTTTAATAAATAAATCCTGGCAAAAGTCAAAACCTACAAAACTAAAAATATCAAAAAAAAATCTAATAATATCAATAATGTTACCAAAACTATGTTTTGTTGTCTCTTGTTTTCTTAATTACTCTAATTATTTCTTTTATATATGTGTATTAATTTTTTATGTACCGTTACATGATCAACTTTTACAAAATTTTAGACAGTATTTTGTTGTAGGACTTTAAATATTAAATAATATTTATATGCATATTTTTTTATTATCTATCGTACCCCCATTTTCAAAATCCCTGGACCGCCATCGCGGAATATAATGCCAACATAGGATAACCAGTAATGTGATTGCGAAGATGAATTGCAGTTTTGGTATTACGTTTTCCTGAGCTTGCAAAAGGCTTCTCCATTTGGAATATGTAATTCACTTAAAATAAAAATATAGATTGCTTTATTATTTCAAGTAATTTATTCTATCAAAATAAGGAAAAAAGATAAATAAAAAAAAATGTAGAAATCAGTGCAACATGAAAAGTAGTCATTTAAATTGCTTAATTTCTTATTATGAAAAAAAAACCTATATGCCCTATTAGCCACCATGCCAATTCCTGTCAAAGCTACAGACATATTCAAACATAAACACATCAGTACTAATAAAATTTACTGACTTTTTTGTTAGAGAAAACACTGCAAAACGATGGAAACGCCTTGTACTTGAAAGAATTCCCAAATTGTTCAACCCATGGTTCTACTCTAATTTAGACTACATTAATTATGTTGTAAAAAAGCTTTTCAACATAGTTTAGTTGCAAGTATTCCAAGATTTCTTATTTTATTAGATCATGTTATAATTACCTTAAAAATTCATATTCACTGAAAATCAATGTTGTAAAAAGCGCTAGGCGCCGCTAGGCGGCAAGGGCGGGATTAAGCGGCCTAATCAAGAAAAAAATCGAGGCGGACAAGGGGGCTTAACGCTGCAGCGGGGTTGATCCCAAGCAGTGGGGATTTTTACAACAGAAGTTTGAAAATATATATCCAAGGAAGAAAAGAGAATATAAGTGAAAAAATTAATATGACTAAAGTAAAAACAGTTACTTTCTTTTTCAAGATATATTCAACAGAGGTAACTCTTCCACGCTTTTCGGCCAGAGGTTGGTAATCATGGTAATTCGTTCTCTCAAAAACATAGCCTTTTCTTTTTATAAAGGCTAATCCTCCTTGAACCCCAGAAGAAAACCTAAGAAACGCTCCATTCATCAACTTCACTTTTCCGTGAAATCCATCTCTTCTGCAATGTTCTCTAGCCTCCAAATCT
This sequence comes from Rehmannia glutinosa, assembly GCA_016081115.2. Classification (NCBI taxonomy): domain Eukaryota; kingdom Viridiplantae; phylum Streptophyta; class Magnoliopsida; order Lamiales; family Orobanchaceae; genus Rehmannia; species Rehmannia glutinosa. Next base: position 67,291,590 of record CM071934.1, on the reverse strand, counting down.
CTTTCAACTCAAAACCCATGAAATCTGAATTGTTGTATTGAGCAATGACAGTTTCTTTGCCTGTTGTATTGAATAAGTGCATATTCTTTGCCGCTCCCAGTCTCCTTTCTCCTCAAGTCTCTTCGGATCTCCTTCTAAAATCATCCAAATGCCCTTAAAACATATCTCAATTTGTGAATTACATTTTTGCCATTAAAATTACAGGTATCGAGTCCAATCAAAACTTTGCATAAATATTCATACTTTTATAAAAGGAATAGATAGATTAGTCTTTGGTATTTATGATATCTTGACATATAGGGTTTCTTAACATATTAAAATGAACCCATAATTTATAAAACACAACAAACAGTAAATATCGGACAAAAGAGAAAATTGTTCTTTTAGTCCTTTAAGTGGAGTTTGTCGGAGATTTGGCCTTTAATTTTTTTGATTTTGATTCAGTCCTATAAATGAATAAAATTTGGACTTTTATTCCTATGATCTACTATAATGGGTAAAATTCACTTGTTTGCTGATGTGGATTTTTATTTTTATAAAAAAATTAATTTTTTTAAAAATATTGAGTTGGAAGTACATGTAGACAAAATTGGAAATTGACATGGATAAATATTTCATTTTCCAATTTTTCTTTTTTTTTTTTTCCTTTTATTCTTTTTCTCCCTTCTCCATTCTTTCAATTTCTGCAACAGCACAACCCCTTCCATGCCACTGCGTGCACAGGCACCAATCCCCTCCCCTTCTTCTTCTTTTCCTTATCCTCTCCTTATTTCTCTAAACCCAGTTTCACCCTCGTGCGACACTTCCTCCTTCCCCTCTTCTTTTTTTCGCCCATGGTATCCTCTTCTTCTTTATCTTCACCCATGGATTTACACATACCCCAGTCCCAGTGGCTGCCGCCGACTTCCCGGAAGGTTCAAGTGCCGTTTTTTCTTCACCCACTTTATATATGCATATATGTGTATATATACACATATATGTATGTATATATATATATATATATAAAAGTTTGATTTAAAAACAAAAGAAAACTATAAAATAAAATATAATATTTAAAAATGTAAAAGTAAATAATGGTGAGCCAGATTAACTCACTTTAATTTACATGTCAACTATGAATTTGTTAATATTAGCATATTTTTAATTTAAGTATATATTAATTTGAAATATAAAATAGTTTTAATATTATTTTTCTACAATTTTTGTTAATAATTTCTATATTTAGAAATTATGAAATTATTTAATATTGTAAAGTATTTTTGTTTTCTAGTTGAATTACATATGTGAATTTTATAATTATTTGTATTTTTAAAATGGAAAAGAAATTTTTTTCTAAACATTATAAGAAATAGTTTTTTTAATAAAATGTTATAATGAAATAATTAAGTTTTTTATATCATTTTTATTTAAAATTTTATAATGAAATAACCAAGTTAGATGCATTTTCATCATTTTTATTGAAAAACTAAGTTTTTTTAAAAGCAAATTCCACATCATCCTAGCAAGTGACATTTACTTGTTTGAAGCAGGTCACATGACTAAAAGTCCAATTTTTTTTTTTCATTTATAGGATGAATCCAAAGTCAAAAAAATTAAAGGACCAAATCTCCACGAAGCTCCACTTAGAGGACTAAAAATAATTTTGCCGACAAAAGATGGGCTAATCGATATAAAAGCGATTTTATGTTGAACGATCTATAATATATATGCATCAAAATCAAGTAAACGTGTTCATATCAGTATAATAAAGTCATGCATAATATACAAACCAAACCAAACAAAAGAAACCATAAATACAGATTTATAGGTCTTGTTTGTTTATGTTTTTTTTTTTTTCTCTAAATAACACCCGGGGGTGGGGATTGAGGCGTGATCCCCACCGTAGATCAAATAATCAAAGTATCATACAATGTCATGTCCCGTCATGGGGGAGAAAATCAAAAAGCAAGAAACCTATCACTACGACATCTATACGTACTATCATAATGAGATATCTAAAAAAATACACGGAGAACTAATGCGCAATCAAAATCTAAAGCTCGGATATCCCATTTGGTCCATCCGAATGAGCGCTAGAAGGTGGTGAGAAGTCGTGCCCTCATAAACAATATGACTTCCAAGGCAGCGAGCTCCCAACTCATTTAGATGATCTATTTGGTCGATTCCCTCTCTATGTATGTGGGAAATCGAATCATCAAGGTCCTCAAAGATGTTCCGAATGCGAATGTCGGTGATATATTTGAACTCGCCAAGAGCTGGGTGCAACTGACGGATGTGATCGTGGTGACACCACCGCTGCGTCGGCCCAACTCGATCCAAATCGCAATGAAAACTGTCGGGCATGCTGCAGTCCCCATCTCCGATCTAGTAGCTCGGCATGAAAGCTAGACACCGCCCGAAATGAGCTTATGAAACGCCAACATGATCCGCCCGAATGATCTCGTATCAATCCCCGCCACCAGCCTAGATGTGTCCCGATCAAATGAACCATCCGTGTTCGCTTGATCCGAGGAGATCGAGGTGCTCGCCAAATTACCATCATCGGCTGCGTGGAACCTGTGGTGGATCACTCCCTTGCAAAAAACTCATGTAGGGAAGCGGTCGGACCAATCCGAGGGGCTCAAACGCCGACTGAAACAAGAATCCGGAGATACCGCTCCACCGCCAAATAATGTGAGATGCCAAGAAAGGAAGGTGTCGATCTGACACTTTATTCCTTTCCGTCAAACAAACCATAAAATCAAGCAAGGAACCAGAAACTCAAGTGCCTCGTGTATGATCTATGTGTGCGATTCCTCCAAAATGTGAGGAACAATATCATATCGGTGGTGTGTGGAAGTGTAGTGTCAAACCAAGGAACAAAGTGATTCCACACTGACCAACAAGATCATTCATCAAAAAGAGGTGAGGGATAGATTCAACCGGGGACGAGAAGAATGTGTATTATGCAAGCAACAACAAAGAACGTGAAGCAAGAGAAGTGCCACGTGCTTGAAGCTTGATATCCACAGGAGACGACACGAAGGAGACGCAAAGGAAAATAGAAATAGTAGGAATGAGAGCATCGTTCCAAATGGCACCGCATGAAGGTTCCGAGGATTTCTTTTCCGGATAGAATCCCAAGCATAAGACATCGAAAACCCACCATGAGAGGTAAGCATCCACCGCATAATATCCTCCGACCCCAAAAGAATCGGAACCTCGGATATATCCTCAATGAGACTCGCATTTAAGCCCACATCCGGAGACCAAAACCCGATACAATCTATCCCGATCCCCACACCATCACGAATGAACCAATCCACTGTCATATGTCCCAACGGCCGATCCAAACAATAATCCGCAACCGCCTATGCCCAAACCAAATATCATCCGAGAATCGACCCGGCTACCACCGCTAATAGACCAAAATCCGCTCTTGGGCCCGAATACCGACCCGCCTCAATCGCTTCCATCGATGACTATCATTATTTGTTACAAGGGTTCTACAGAGAGAGAAGCCCATTGTAACAATACTTGCGATCAAGAATCGAGCCCACAACGAATGGCCCTCGCGTAACCTCCACCACAACTTGAATCAAGGCGCCGCAATATCCAAAGTCGGCGCAACCCCAAACCACCCTCGAAATAGGATGGCAGATACTATCCAATCGATCCAATGAGTCTTCTTCTGTCCCGCATAGGATCCCCGGAAGAATCTAGCCATGATCTCGCTTCCAATCGATGTAAAATCTGTCTTTGGCGGTGATGACTTGAAGAATATGCAACGGAGAGCCATTAGCGTGCCGAATAAGGCGAGTCTACCACCAAAGGACAGACGCAAGGCGACCACCAAAGAACTTTATCCAAAGATCTCTCGAATCACCGGGAGGAAAAGCTCTTTCTTCATTTTCCCCTTAAACAAAGGGACACCCAAATAAGTCATCGGCAATTCATCGCGGACAAAGCTCGCAGCCAAGATGCACCATGTGCTCCCATCCGTCCACATATCATGGGGCGGAAGAATCTATTCTTTCGAACACTAATCGGTGACGTAAGGCAGTAGAATAGTGCTCCGAGAAAGTGTCTAAGCGTAACAAGACCATCCTCGACGCCTAGTGAAGATAACCACATCATCAAAGATAGGGCAAATGTGTAAATCGAAAACCCGCCGAGTCCGATAAATCATATGTTGGTGCCGTTTAATAATGGAATCTAAGCACCGGGATAAATACTCGCCGCCAGACAAACAAAGCGAGGAGATAGAGGATCCCCGCCGCAGATCCTCGAGTCAAAGGAAAATATCCGAGGCGGCTACCATTAACCGCACGAAGAAGCCGCAATGCTCAATACAACCGCCTATCATATCAATCCACCGAACGGGGAAGCCCATATGAATCATGGCAGATACAAGAAATCCCATCGCACTCTATCATAAGCTTTAGCCATATCGACTTCATCACCACATTAGGAACCTTCGCCGCAATGTTGATATTATGGATAAGCTCTCGCAAGCAAAATGTTATCCGAGATAACACGCCTGGGGTGAAGCCACCGATTCGGTGAAATAATCAATGCGAGAATCAAGACCAACCGCGCATTCATAATCTTCGAGATAATCTTATTCGTCACGTTGCAATGTGCTAATCGGTCGAAACTCGGCCCACTTCCGAGGTGAGGAACTTTTGAATGAGAACTATAGAGGTAGTCGTGAACGTAACGATGAGATTTCGAGAAGAAATCAATCACGGCATCCTCAATATCCGTCCGATTTAAATCCCAACAAAGGTCTTTGAAAGAACAACGATGAAAATCCATCAGCCCCAAACACTAGACGGATCAATCAATCCCAAAACCGCATCACGGACCTCCCGAGCGTCGGCATAACACAAAGTCCCTCCAAATCAACGGAATCGGAAGCCGAGGGAAGAACTCATCGACGGGAGTGGTCGGATACTCCAAGTCGAAGTCATTAGGGATCGAAAAACCGATGACCGACTTCCGACTTCTTAATCATGTGTGATCGTCACCCCATCTTCATCAATCGAGTGGATCATAGCGACACCTCTTCTTTTAACAAACCCGTGGAAGAACTGGTATTGCGCCCTCAATCGCCCACTTAATCGCAGACTTTCTCGGGCGCCAAAATTCCTCCTCCATTTTTAAACGTAGCTCATACTCACCACACAACGATGTAGCTCACCCGATGAGTCGGAGAAGGATCATTGTCGACGCACTGAGCCACAACAATCGCATCATCCGCTAATCTAACTCCGATCAAGAACATTACCAAATGTCCGTAATTCCAACTCTTGAGTCAAGGTATTTGACTGTTCAATTTGGCCGCAAGTTCCTCATCCCAAAACAAATGGGAAGCCCCCATGCTTCTTTGACTACCGCAAAAAGTATGGTGACGTATCCACATATCTTTGAAATCGAAAAGAAGAACGAGGCACATGCGATAAAAATTGACAAGATATGAGTAAAGGAGCATGATCGAGCGAACCACGAGATAAATGCGTAACAATGTGTTAAGTAAACACATCACCCGAGTGTTCATTATACAAAGCTCTATCAAGTCTCTCCCGAAGCCCACCTCTAGCCCAAGTAAAGATAGGCCCCTCACACCCCGCATCAAATAATTCACGATCCGCAATCATGTAGGCAAAGTCAAGCATCTCATCGACCTATCGAGGTACCACCTACCCTCTCGTGATCATGTAAGAAAATGTTAAAGTCACCACTAACAAGCCAGGGTATCCCCTCCATACTAATCGCAATCTCACGAAGTTATCCCATAAATCGTATCTAGCTACTCTATTACATTTAGCATACACAAAAGTCAAATAGATAGCCGAGACAATAGAGCGAATGTCAACCTACAATGCAACAATTGCGCATGATCAACAAGAATGTCAAAATGCAAATGAGCAGATACATAATCCAAATATGATTAGAGCAATTAAATAAGCCATGATCAAAGCCAAATCTACGACAATAGAAACTAAAATCCGGAGAGGTCATAGGTTCTAAAAGCGCAACAAAAGGCAATTTATAACGATTAATTAACGCGTGCAAATGACGTTGACTACCCGGATTAGCAATACCCCTTCACATTCCACGTTAAAAATTAATCGACATAATTAACAATTAGAATGAGAAGAGGATTTAGAAACACCGATCGATTTGGAAGCCGCGTTCGCCTCCTCCTTTGTTGAGGAAATTATGAACCAATTTGCCCGTTTTTGTGCTCTTTTTCACGACTTCGAAATTTATCCAAAGACAATTTTTTAACGGTTGCGACATGTCCATCAACATTCAACTGGTTTGGGTCTATAGGTGTTGGATCACAAAATCGGTGAATTACTATCCAAGCGGGCCACCGGAATTTGTCAAAGATCGAAAGCATCACAATTAATCGATTGGGCTTAACTAGTGTGAGATGAGATGTTATTCACTTGGATGATTGACTTGGGTGGATAACGAATCGAACACGAGAAGGGACTGAGTTTCGAGATTAAAGTAGACGCGAATTGATAAGCTTGATTAAGCAAGCAAATTGGGTCAATAGATGTTGCGACCCTCACGTGCGGAGAACAATCATCATCAAATTGAAGGTCTTGATATACATGGGCTTGAGAAATGGGCCCATTACTTAAATAAAGCTTACCGGCTTTAAGGGAAATTGATGGGCTGGAAATAGATTGACCCACATTTGCATGCAAATTTGCATGCGAATAACCATGCAAATTACGTAACCGAGTGGGTGAATTTGAGGGACTCAAATCCTGCGCCCAAGTCCAAATTTGATGGCAAATTATCCGGTATAAAGCCACTTTTTCCTTCCATAATTTCACCTTTCTTCCAACGTGGGTATCCTCCACTAAAGCCGCTTCATTAAATATATTATCACCCACAATTTCTTCCAAATTCAATTCAACGGCCGACAAAGTAGGAATAAAATGAGTGGGACACTCGGACCCATTAATATTGGGAGGAATAATATCTCCAATTTCAAGGTCTTCCGATGACCGCCGACGCTCATCCGACAATTTGTCCTTATTAGTATTAAAAATTGTAGAGCACCATTCTTTTTCATTCACACATGAATTATGCTCCAGGTTTTTTAACGAATCTTCTTTATCAAGTATATTATTCTCAGAACTTGTCATCCACTTTTTGATTCCTAAAATCGTGGCCCTTGATTTTAGAAACATCCAAATCGCCCAAAATAAATTTTGATTTAAAAGTAGCGCCCTTATTATCCATCGGTTATCCTTGGTGGCGTCAATCGCATGGATTGATTTCCACCCTTGATTGTTGGTGATGAAGGATCTAATGACTCAAAAGATTGATTATTCAAAATATCAAATGGGTTATCCGAACCCACACCTTCTAGATTAATATCATCTTGAGAGTCAAAATAAATGTGCCCCAATTTTTTAGCCGATCGCATCAACTCCTTAGATACAAAACCCGTCTCCCTAACCCCTTTTTTCGGACCATAACCCAAGCTTCGGTGCACCCCAGGTACTCGAATTAATAAGCTTTGTAGGGTTCTTGGTATTCATATTATCAAAATTTAAATCCTTGAAATGTCATTTGTACCCCTTTTTGGTTTCTTCTTCGCATGCTTTTTGAGAATTAGTATCTTGAACTTTCAAAGCCTCCCTTCCAGTGGGATGTCCGACCGGCGGTGGTGGTCGAGTTTTGTTCCCATTCATGTAATGGACATCAACATTGTGTCCAATATGTTTGCAATGGAGACAATAATCGGGCACCTCTCGTAGATTATCTTCTCAACATGTCTAACTTCATCAAACTCAATGATGATTTCATCAACCCTTTCTTTTAATAAATCAATTTCAACACAAGCTCGAGCATGGATAACCTTGTTCGCTTCGGGTGGAGAGTCAACTTGGAGAGGATTTCCTATCTCCTTACAAATTGCAAACAAGACATGATAATCAAACAAGTGGATTGGCAAACCTGGTAAGCGGATCCAAACCGTGCAAAGTGGTGCTTCCATTCTTGGATTAAAAGACGGTGTCCATTTAAACACACGCATGGGACAAGATCACCAAGCGACCACAAAGTGCCCATCCAAAGTCCGTTATAGTCTCTTCAAGTCAAACTTGATGATTATATGTGAAGCATTTGCAAAACTCCATGAGAAAGGCCCCTTCAATCTCAAAGCCGATAAACCGTAATCAATTCCTTTGGGGCTCGGGATGGCAAACGAGAACTTTCCAATCAATGTAAGTTTCAAGCGGCCGCCAGGCGTTCTCTCTCGAAGAAGAAATGCAAATAACCTTTTTTCCATCTTCATTTCGGAGGTGCCAAACGAACGACAATCTTTGGATCAAACGAAAGTTGAATATGATTTGAAGAAGAAGATCGGTCACATTTGCATATGACTTAGGATAATCAGTTGTCGAGGAAGGAATATGGGCTTAGGTGGAGAAGAAATAGGAATCCGCCATGAACAAACCGAGCAAAATAGAAGAACACAAAAAGATTAAGGAAAAAAAAAGAAAAAGAAAAAGAAAAAACAAAGATTGAATCCAAAACTCCTCGGAATGAAGAATAATCGAACAAACCGAGCGAAAATCACCAAGAATGGCCAAAAATGTGCAAGTGTGTGTTGTTTGTTTATGTTTCCAACGCCTATTTCCGATTTTTAACTATTCAAAGAAATAGAATCATGTTTGTTTATAACTTTTCCAATCGAAATCATCATTTTTGTCACTCTTCATTTTTCACATAAAACAACATTTCAAATCTATAATTTCAATTCTCAATCCTATATACTACCCCGCATCACTCATCAATCAATATTCTCACGTGGGACCTCCATTACCATTTTTATCTAATTAAAATATTATTTTTTAATTATATCTATCTAATAAGTGACCCACCACCTACAATCTTACTAATATGATATTCTATATTCAATTAAAATATTCAACAATTATCAACTTTTGAGATTATTATATACATAAAATACTACTTCAAAACTACTCAAACACACACATCTCATTTCCAAACTTACATAAAACTCATTATCATTCATTCATCCAAACATAATCAACGTTTCCTTCAAAAAAAAAAAAAAAAATTCTAGTTTTTAAAAACCAATAAATTCTCAAAATTATTTTCCAACACTAAAGCGAAAATGGTCATGAAACATTACCATACAAGACCATACCCTCCCAAAAAAATCCCCTCATCTCAAAGATTTAATTATAACAATAATAACAATAGTAAAACGAAGGAATTGCGAGCCTGAAACGACCCACTGAAATAAAATAGAGCTCAAAAAAGCGTATGAGAGAGAAAATTAAAAGGCACAAATCCTCATGAAGGGATGGACATAATATTAAAAAACCCAAAACAAATTTCCATTTACTAACAATAATTTAGGCATAATAACTTCCTCTTCACTTATTTATCCAGAGAAATTCTAATGATTCATCGAACATAAAAGTCATTTTCTGCAAACTTATCACGTAGCAAAGGAAACAAAGCAACACTTCCATAGTTTTATGTTATACGAACTTGTTAAGTATAACAACACATCACAGAACTCCTCTTTTTTCTATTAAGTAAGCAGGAACAAATAAACAAGGACTAAAGAAAAATAATCATAACAGAAGACAAAGAAATCCCACCAAAAGTCAACCTTAGTCAATCTCCCTCTCGGCTCTCTCCAAATACTCATCTCCAAATCGAAGTATTGTAAATTTAACATGCTGGTAAATGCAAGTACAAAGATGATGCAAACTGTCAAATTATCTCGAAATAAAAGGCAGAGGCGAAGAAGAATAACTTTTAACAAATCAAGATGTCGAAAGAAAATCAAATTTCAATTCTAATTTCAAATTAACCCTAGAAATCCAATTTGTGATATTTCAACAAATTAAATGGACATCACTGTATGTGTAACACCCGTATATTATATTATTTTGGGTTAATGATTTTGGACTTCTAAGGTTTTTCATTTTGGCCTAACATAGAAAGGCCTAACATAGAAATTCTCGTAATTGTTTATTGATAGTAAACTGCATTTTTATGAGCCAACTTTATTAAATCTCATATGTGTATTTTATTTGATTTTAAAAATCTGCAGTATTTTTCTAAAATTGAATTGATTAGAGTCCTTGTTTTACAATTTGTTTCATACAGAAGCTCAATCTTTCATTGAGCATATCTAATAGGCTTAACTTAATACATGGCCTAATAGGACTCTCAAATTTAAATATATGTATATCTATATTTTCAGATATCTCCATCCTTCACACAAATCTCACGTCGTTCACTCCCACATCAGCCAAATATGTTTCTGTCAAATAAGTTCCAACAAATTTTTAAGTCCTCCATTCGAATCAAATCCCTAAGTTTACAGCCCAGGTAATAGTTGCAAGCAAAAATTATTTTTCTTCAGTTTTCTATCGATTTTGAGACCCAAACACCCAAAATCAGTCCCTTCGATTCGAGAACCCATAGTTGCCGAAAAATAGCTCGAGCCTTCGCCGCCGTTCAAAACCCAGAAGCCCGAAACCCAGACGTCGGAAATCATTCGGCCCAAACCAGAAAAAAAAAAAAAAAAAACACAAAGCCAAAATCACTCAGTTGGAAATCCCTCACGAAACCAACCCCACGAGTTGCGCCGCCTTACCGCTTCCCCAGTGAGAGTTCCAAGAGAGAGAGTGAGACCAATGAGATATACTGTGTGAAAGATAGAGTTTTGAGAAGAAGAAATAAAAAAAAAGAAAGAACAGAGATTGAGAGAGAGATCGAAAAGAGAGAAACAGAGAGGTGAGAGAGATTGAGAAATAGAAAAAGAAAATGAAGAAAAGAAAAAGAAAAAGAGAGGAGATGGGGGAGTTAGGCAGATGGATTTGAGAGAATGGAGGTGGAGTTTTGCTGCAAATGAGGATTATTGATTAGGCTTAGAATTTGAGATTTGTTTCTCGTAAATTTCCAAACTATGCTACAAATCACAAATCTAGTCCTTCAAATTTCTAAGCTTTTCAAAGCAGCCAATTGACCAATGGACCCAAATATTGACAAATCCTAGTTTTGACCATCCATTCAATCTATTTCTTTCCTTTTTCTTTTTTTTTTTTTAAATCCTAATTTTCCAAAGCTATGTATTAAGTTAAGTTTAATTTTCATGTATAGGAAATGATATTTTGGAGGTTCAGGATTTTTAGGCTCAAGTAATTTTATATTTTTCCAAGTCACGATATTAAAGGTAAGTTGGAGTGGAGTCGCTTATTTTCTATTTTAAACGCCTCTTGTTATGGTTCTATATGACAGACAAGACATTAAACATTTATACGCGTGAAAATCTTAATTATATCACGAAGGTACTTAATTGTAGAAATATGAACATACTTAATTGTACACCCACAGTTAGCCTGGGGCTTAGCTACTTTGCTTCCGATCAAACCATGAAAACAAAAGGTGTGTATATAGTGATGATTATGCTTTTGCGTATTTAATTTAGACAATGCCATTCACTGAAGTTGTTGATAGCTCACCCCTTTCATTTAACAATTTTAAGATTAGGAGTTCGATGTGGCATGGAGGTGGATGGATGTGATCAGTCGAGGCAAAAGTTTATTTTTGGATTTTTCATAATTATTGAGAGTTTTTGGAAAATGATGTTTACTATTTTAAATTTTCCTTTGCGCATATGGATTACGATTTAATATTTTCTTTAGTACAAATTATTACTTTTCCTTTAAGTTAAATTTAGTTGTCTATTTCTCTTAAAACTGTGAGATATTTATTAATTTTTTATTTAGAGAAAAATTTGTTCATGGTTGCACTCTTTACAAAATTAGTGTGTTACATTTATGGTATCGGAAAGCGGTCTCATGTTTTGTAGATTTGAAAAAAAGTGAGGGAATATTATTTCTTAAAAAAATGTATTCTAAAATGTCTATGATCATGCATCTCAGATGTACCACGTCGACTCTAATGTATGCATATTTTGTTTTTATATAATGATCATGTCGAGTTATAATTTGAGCTTTGTCTTGTGTAAGTATACAGCGAGTTTATCACCCGTTATGATCATGTTAATCCAGATTCTCAGAGCAGCAACATGTAACCGAAACGAAGCACAACGC
>CM071934.1:67079734-67279371 GCA_016081115.2 Rehmannia glutinosa | reverse complement strand
TCCTCTTGATGATTTTGCAACTAACTCGATTTAACCGCTTTGGTTAACGGATCCGCTATATTATCCTTTGTGTCTCTGACGAATATGTCTAGACTTACCATTATACATATTGCTCTATGCCCCCTTATCGTTGATTGACTATCACAATGTATACAAATTGTCGGGCACTGGCTTTGGGCCACTTTGGAATATCTTCTAAGAAGTTCGAGCCATTCAACTTTCTTCTCCACACTTGTCTAAAGCTATAAATTGAGACTCCATTGTGGATCTAGCTATAACAAATGCCTTAGAAGATTTCCATGATATGGCCGCACCTCACAAAAGTGAATACAAATCCACTTGAAACTTAGAGTCTTTAATATCGAGATATCAATTAGCATTGTTGCATCCTTCAGCCAGCGAGGATATCTTGTATAGTGCGGTCAAAGTCTGCGAGTGTATCTTAAATACTGAAAAGTATTACTCCTTTATACCTTTCCCCAGTGTTCATGCGGCCAAAATTCACTTGTACGTATGCCTTTCGATTTACTCATTGCATAAGTAATGGTTGGTTCATAGCAAAGCAGCAAGTTCACGGGGAAGGGACCTCCCAAGAACTACCAAAATCCATGGCGCCAATCCTCAACGACAACGGACACCAACAACGACTCCCCCGAGGAAAAAGACCACTTACCGTCGAGGCAATCGGAAAAACGATCGAGGAGAACTGGTCGGACGGCGAAGTCCGGCCCCGGCCGCCCTTCGAATCGCGCAGGCTAGCGCGCCGCGAAACCTCCCACAGGTATCCTCGGAGATCGCGTAGAAAAGAAGTCGAAAGAGTCGGATAGCAGTGGATGGATGTGAGATCCGGTCAGATCGAATGCACCACGTCAATGTGATAGATGTTGACTCGTGTCTATAGGATTTCTAGCTAATGACGTGTCATCCTTACTAAACTTTTCTAGAATCTTATCCATATAATGTGACTGATCAAGTGTCACCCATTTGGAGTTCTAGAAATCTTTATTCTGAGGATCATGTCAGCTAAACCCATATCTTCCATGTCAAACCTCGAGTTCAACATATCTTTTGTGGATTTAACAATTTTATCATTACTTCCAACGATAAGCATGTCGTCAACATAAAGACACAAAATGACATAGCCATTTTCAGTGTCTTTAACATAAACACATTTATCACATTCATTGATTTTAAATCCACACTCTTTCATGGCATTATCAAATTTTTCATGCCATTGTTTTGGTGCCTGTTTCAAGCCATATAATGACTTGACCAGTTTACAAACCTTGTTCTCTTGCCCAGGTGCAGAGAATCCTTCAGGTTGTTCCATGTAAATCTCCTCTTCTAAATCTCCGTTTAGAAAAGCAGTTTTTACATCCATTTGATGTACTTCAAGATTTCGCAATGCATCAATTGCAAGTACCAATCTAATGGAGGTTATTCTCGTAACTGGAGAATACGTATCAAAGTAATCAAGACCTTCTTTTTGTCTGTAACCTTTAATTACAAGTCTATCCTTGTATTTATCAATTGTTCCATCCGCCTTCATTTTCTTCTTGAAAATCCATTTATAACCTAGTGGTTTACTTCCCTCAGGAAGATCCACTAGTTCCCAGGTATGGTTTTGCAAGATGGAATCAATTTCACTTTTTATGGCTTCTTTCCATAATGGTCCTTCAGAAGAAGTTATAGCTTCTTTGTAACTTTGAGGTTCACTTTCCAGCATGTAGGTTAGAAAATCTGGACCAAAAGATTTTTCTATCCTAGCTCGTTTGTTGCGTCTAAGTTCTACCTCTTCTTCTTTATTTCCTTGCTCTTGTTCTATTAAATCATGTATCCGTTTAGAAGAGCTTGATTCTTCTCTCGATCTGCACGGAAATACATTTTCAAAGAACGAGGCATTTCTCGATTCAATTATCGTGTTCATGTGTATATCTTCAACTTTAGATTCATGCACAAGAAACCGATAAGCAGATCACTGTTATGTGCATATCCAATAAATATGCGAACAATCAACTTGATTTTGGGACGTACCTTCACCTTCTTTGGTATAGGTATAGCCACCTTAGCAAGACACCCCCACACTCGTAAGGTTTTGTAGGATGGCATTCTTCCATGCCATAGCTCGTAAGGGCTTTTGTCTAATTTCTTACGGGGTACCTTATTTAAAAGGTAATTAGTTGTCAAGACAGCTTCCCCCACATGTTTTGAGGCAAGCCAGAACTTAATAACATGGCATTCATCATTTCTTTAAGTGTACGATTTTTTCGTTCTGCAATGCCATTCTGTTGAGGTGAATAAGGTGCTGTTGTTTCGTGTCTAATTCCGTGTTGAGCACATAATTCAGGAAATGGTGATTCATATTCACCTCCACGATCACTTCTTAACACCTTAATTTTCTTATTGAGATGATTCTTAACTTCATTTTTATAGAGAATAAATTTCTCAATAGCTTCATCTTTACTTTTAAGAAGATACACATAACAAAACTTTGTGTTATCATCTATAAAAGTAATGAAGTACTTGTTACCACCACGTGTTTGTGTCGATTTTAAATCACATACATCGGTGTGAATTAAATCAAGTGGTTCATTATTTCTTTCAATATTTTTAAATGATGTCCTTGTTAACTTTGCCTCAACACAAGTTTCACACTTGTGCTTGGAATCAATATGGAATGTTGGTATACAATTCAAGTTAATTAATTTACGTAGAGTATCATAATTAACATGTCCTAGTCTACCATGCCACAAATTGGAAGACTCAAGCAAGTAAACAAAAGAGTTATTCATTTCATTGATTTTTGGTTTAACAACCATTACATTGAGCTTAAACAGCCCATCAGAAGCATAACCCTTGCCTACAAACATCCCATTTTTCATCAAAGTTACAACCCTTGACTCAAAAACAATGCGAAAACCACGCTTATCTAAAACCGAACCAGACACCAGATTTTTCCGAATATCTGAGACATACAACACATTGTTGAGAGTCAGTTCCTTCCCGGACGTCATCTTCAAAACCACTTTTCCTTTCCCTTTGACCTCAGAGGTAGTTGAATCCCCCATGTACAACTTCTCGCCGTCTTCAGCTGACTCAAAGGAACTAAATATTTCTTTGATAGAGCACACATGTCTTGTAGCACCAGAGTCAATCCGCCACTGTTTGGGGTTTGAGCCTACTAAGTTCACCTCAGAGACCACTGCAGCCAGTTTCATATCTGACACCTCTTGAGAAATTTCCTCAACCATGTTAGCCTCTCTGTTCCTTTTTGGTTTCTTGCAGTCAGAAGCCTTGTGACCCTTGCCGCCACAATTAAAGCACTTTCCTTCAAACTTCTTCTTGGAAATGCCTCCTTTGGGTCCCAACTTAGCCCCTTTTCCCGCTGGCCCAGGTTTGTTATTGCCTTTAGAACTTTGCCAATGTTCAATAACATTGGCTTTAGCCACCTCAGGATTGAACCACTTCTTCTCATAACTTTTGTTGTCTTCTTCAATCCGAAGTCTAACAACTAGTTCTTCGACGTTCATTTCCTTTCGCTTATGTTTCAAATAGTTCTTGAAGTCTCTCCAAGCTGGTGGCAATTTCTCAATAATTGTAGCCACTTGGAAAGTCTCACTAAGAACCATTCCCTCGGCATGAATATCATGTATGATCATCTCAAGCTCTTGTACTTGGTGATGACCGTTTTTAGTCCACCATTTTATAATCCAAGAAGCAGCCTACGATGAATTTTTTCGCACCCGCATCCTCAGTCTTATACTTATGGTCCAAAGACTCCCACAGTTCCTTTGCAGTTTTCTTAGAGCTGTTGTAAAGCGAATCTGCAAGGCCATTCATGACATAATTTCTACACAAGAAATCAGCATGATTCCAAGCATCCAAAGCGTTAACCGCTTGTGCATCAGTCTCATCCTCACTAAGCTGTGGAGGATCTTCTGTCAAGAACCGCGCCAAGTTCAAGGTGGTCAAGTAGAAGAGCATCTTCTGCTGCCACCGCTTAAAGTTCAAACCGTTAAACTTTTTCGGTTTTTCGCCATGATTAACCGGCACATTAAGCATGGGGTTGGCTAAAAAAGCCAGAGTTGGTGCCACGGGGCTAGACCCACCACTGTTTGAATCAGATGTCATTTCTGAAACAAATAACAAAAGAAGTTTAGCACTTCAATCTATCGGAACAAAACCGGTAAGAGCAAATATATAAAATTTGTTCAAGATTTATTATAGGTTTCAATTTCCTTCCACTCCAAAATAGCACGGGTATAATTATCCTCAGTCCAAAATAATATTCGAACCACTTCAATCCACAATTAATGTACGCAACCAGACAAATACATATATCTGTTCAAAATCTTAATAACAGAATGTAAATGAATTTGAATACTGATTTGCCAAAATACTTAAATCAAAGCATGTTAAAAGTTATAAAATAATCATGCCAATTTAAGATGTAAATATAACATTTGATGGACAAGGAAATAGAGACCAAGATCCTGAATCTGTTGATAAGCAAAATTTGATTAACTAGGTTGATTAGAAAATTTAAAGAACCGTCTTCTGTCACCAAACTGATATACAATATCCAGAGTTAAAGTTGCTGTCCAAAACTAGTCTTAATCGTAAAATCAAAAATGCCAACAGAATGAATATAAACCAAGCATTTAAAACATTAGAATACAACAGCCAATCTACAGAGGTTATACGAACCATCAGCAACAAAAGAACTGAATGAATTGTATTAATCAAAAACTATGAATTTAATAATATCAAGTTTTAGAGATTGTAGTTTTCCAGTTTGAACACAGAAGAATGCATAATCTGAAATTATCTAAGCATATAATCCTAGATATATACTATACTAAAAGTTATAAAATCTGTTTTAAGTTTGTAGAATAAATATAAAGTATATTTCTAGTACAGTTTGTATTACACAATGAAAATTGAATTACAAATCAACAGAAATTTGTAATAAACGAAATTACATAAGCACAATATAAAATTGGCCCGAATCGTGTGTTGAACACACTATCCTTAAAACAGATTCGTCCCCTATGCTGGACGTTTGTTTCCCCGGATAAGACGGAAAACCGGATTACCTCAATTCCGGCGAACTGAAGACTATGCTTGGAAATCACCACCAAAATGCAATTGGAAGCCAAAGAATACAAGGGCAATATGCAAGAACTTTTGTTATGCAAGTGTAGGAGTTGAGTTGTGTAGATTGTGAAAACCATGGACCTCCTTTTTATACGCTTCAAGATCAAGCCACATTAACTCCCCACTACCCCATGACTTGGGGGCATTCACTTCCCACTCCTCCATGACTTAGGAGTTTCAAGTGCCATCATTCTCCCACTACTCCATTGGGAGTTTCAAGTGTCATCACTCTCCCACTACTCCATGAGTTGGGAGTTTTAGGTGTTACAAAATTAAACACCATTGGAGTTAAATATTGTCCAAGAAAATTATGTCAAAAGCACAATTTCCATTCAAGTTTTCCAACACATCCGCCCTCCTGCAACCCGTCTGTCCAGCTTAATTTATATCCTCCCGTGCCACCGTTCGGAAACCTTTCACCCAGCCATAGTTCCTGGAACAGCTTTTACAAAGTTGTGGGGCGATATTTGATGTTATGTATTGGGAAACGTGTGCATTAATAATGAAATATATCAGGAAATGCAATGTATATTTAAATTAATGGTAAATGATGGAAGGAATAAGAAAGAAAATGTGATTGAGAAAGTTAAACAAAATATACACTTGTAATCCCAAGAAAATGTTTCAGATTCTTTAGTATTTAGCCAATAAACCATCCAAATTTCTGTATTCTATTACCAACAATGGAACTCGTAATTTTCTTCCAAAACAGAATAGACATAATCTTTAAAATTCTTATATTCTAATTAACTGATATCTGAAACATTAACTACAGAATCCGAGAACATCTCAATTCCTTTAAAACTGAATCCTCATAACCAAGGACGGAGCCAGGAAAGTAAATGGGGTGGGACGATACACGAAACCGAGGTAGGCCCATACACAAAAATTATATAAACTATAATTAATTTTTTTTTAAAAAAAATTACAGTGTAAATTTTTTTATTTTTTTAAAATGGGGGGGGGGGGGGCGGGGCCGGGGCCCGGAGTGGCCCCCCTATCTCCGCCCTTGCTCATAACTGAATACAAAAAACATTAAACCCACTAAAAAAGATAACAAGTCTGAACACAATTAGAGAAAGAACAAATAAATTGTTCTTGATAATTCAACATGATTTGCTTTGATAGCATTTTTTTGAATTAATAGAACTAATTCATACTCCAGAATCATCACGTGAATTATCAAAAAAAAAATAGAAAGTTGAATCTAAATCGAAGCGTCACCTTTAATTCTGACGATCCGCGTTGACGTGTGAATACTTATTTGTGTTAGCGTCTTCCACAACCAAATTTTTAATACTCAGTGGTTCCTCTCTCTAAGATTGGGAATATCAGATGAATGAACGATTGATTAATTTGACTTGGGGACCTAACCCTAATAAGAGAATTGTTTATGTACTAGGTCAATTAAGAGTCCGTCGATCCCAATTAGTCCAAACACATTAGATACTCCTAGAGTTTTACTAGATTAGGCCACTTATTTAATTGTATTAAATTAGATATCCCAAAATATAATTGTAATTACATAACTAAATCCACACAGAAAATAATAAAGTTCAAACAATTGAAGCATAGAACAAACTTTCAGCCACTAATTAACTTCCGTAACCTGACTCTTGTGAGATGATAGAGATATTGTCTACTTTAGTCGGCCAAATGATATTGTAGAGGAAAAAAAAATTGAAATTAGGTTGCATATGACACGTCCTGATTAAAATGATAAATTTTCAATTATTATCAGCAATATTATGAATATTTGCCTCATTTTGTTCTGATCAAATTTAGTAAAGGTTAATGCAGACTTTCATGTAACTATGTAAGGTTCTGAATAACTTTTTTTTTGAGTGAAGGTTCTGAATAATAAGTCATAAGATAATGGGGTAATTTATTATTTATTATTTGATAATTCGTAATTGGTGGTTGAGTTTTTTATTTTTTATTAATTAATATTTATTTAAAGATAGTAGACTGTTTCATAAGAAAAAAACGAAGTTGATCAAATCAACCATCCCATCTCTACCAACCCCCATGGTGGGATAACTTGCAGCTTGCTTTTTGGTCATTGATGTACGTAATAATTTCACAAAGAGATTTGGGCGACTTACCAATATCCATTAAAAGAAATAGAAAAAGTTGTGATCCATATTTTTTTAGGAGTAGTAACGAAATTGTCTAACCCTGTTTACTTTTCAATTTCACTTGTTCACGAATGGTCAATGTTTTATATTGAGATGTAGGGGAAATATGAGGGGAGAATTTGAAGTAATTATTTTAAATGTCTCCTTTATAAGATAAATTTAAAACCTATCATAAAGACTCAAAAAGGTCTAAAATAGGAGTTCATAATTTGAACTTGATTTTTTTGAATGAATCAAAGATATATTAAAAAATAAAAAAGAGTGATCCTGATCACAAGCTGATCAGGTAGCCAAAGGAATAAGACGAAAATCCAGATCGAAATAAAAACGAAATGGTCACAAGCTGACCAAATAACTAAATGGTTGGGTCCTCGTTAAAACCTCCCAAGGTAAAACTCACCATTGTGGGAAAAATCTTTGCCAGGAAAAAGAGTACCCCCCATAGTAAGCGTCCAAAGATAAAGAAATAAAGAACATGACGCATTATCTAACAAATCTATAATTGGATTGACCAATATAGTCTTCCGTGAGAAAATGAACAATATCCGCAGAAGGGACTCCCCACCAAATCGCCGACTGCGACTTCCTGCTCAAAAGGTCTGTCACTCGATTACCTCCACGATAGATATGCGAAACCACTAGATTCATCTGTGAAAGCAAATCATAATTTGAACTTGATTGTATTGAGATTAATCAAACAAGGTCAATACATTTATTTTTATGGATATAAAAAGTCGTTATTTTGAAATCAGTGAATCCAAGTAAAACCTTACTACTACAAATCTTAAATGATATCGCCAAAATTTAACTAGTTATTATTGGAAGAAATAAACGATATGATATGCTTATATAAAAAATTCATCATCTTTCTCAACTTGCAAAGATGCTTTGCTTGTCCGCTCCTCACATCTACATCGGAATTGCTAATTTTAACTTTTTAATAAGCTGTATATTTGATAAGATCGATGCACGGATCATAAAGATTGTTTAATCATACAATTACTAATTTATTGTTTCTGGCTATAATGGAAATGGTATCATAATATTGTTTCGGTCATTTGGGTGTATGTCATGATTTATGGAGTGTCGGCTAATTCCGCTCTCTTGCGATTTGGCTTTATGAATTTAGTCCTACAAACTTTCAATCACTTATATAATAAATTTATCACTCTTTGATGTTGCTGTGGTTTCTGAGTTACTTCATTTATTGCAGGCCAAAATTTCATAACCGGACTGTACGTATGTGGATAGATAGAGCCGGTCCTATGTTTCGAGGATCGGGAGCGAATAAAAAAAATGGGATCCTTATATTTACATAAACAAATTAAAAATAAAAAAAAATCAACGGTACAAATAAAATTTCATTTATTTAACATTAAAAATAAGATATATAATAACAAAAATAAAATACTCAACCTTTAACATTTCGGTCTTATTAAAATAAATTACGAAAAAGATTGTTCAATATAATTTACCATAGAAAAAAAGACCAAAAAAAAACCTAATAAACTAGCTATGAAAAATTAATCTTCTTGCATTTTTAAATTCTATAATTCTATTTTTCGATTTTGCAAAAATAAAAAAATGGCAAATATGAAGAAAGGAATGAAGACTTAAAGGTGGGCGACTCTTTCAATTCTTCAATTATATGTTTTGGTTTTGCAAAAAGAAAAATGTATAGTTAGATCAAAAAAAAAGTTTGATAGATAGGCGGGAAAAAATAATTACATAGCATGGCAAAAAAAACCTCCACTTGTGTTTTTTTGCAAAAAGAAAAAATATAGTTAGATAGAAAGGCAAAAAAGAAAACGAAATAGTTAGATAGAAAAGCAAAAAAAAAAAAAAAAAACTGATATTTGCTTCTATTGGGGTTTGAATTCATGACCATGAGTAACATAAGAAGCATCACAACTGATGTGTCAAGTCAATCTTTAATACACAAACTAAACATTTGATTAATATATCCAATATATAGACATATAAAATAAAATAAAAATTCGGGGCCCTTGCTGGCAGGGGCCCTGTGCGGCGGCACCACGTGCACCGCCCCAGGATCGCCCCTGTATGTGGATTCTAATTGAACCAAAATAATATATTTCTTTTACATAGTTTTAATTAGTAACATATATCCATTTTCACCATAGAACATGATAGAAACCAGGAGAGAAATATAGAGAAGCATTATGAGATTGATATTGATATGAATGATACAGTACATGGTATTTATACAAGTTGCTCTTCAGTAACTACCTCTAACAGATTCATAACAAACTCTCTAACTGTGTAAACTAACTAACAGACGTAACAGACTTACAACAGCAATACACCCCACTCAACTAGAACGGGTGGAAACAAACAGAGGCAGCTTGTGCCTAAGTAAAAGAAAACGAGAATTGGACAAAGGCTTAGTTAACAGGTCAGCCACCTAATCTTGAGAGGGAATAAACCGGACATCAAGCTCATGAGCAAGAAGCCAAGAACCTTATTGCGAATAAAATGAATGTCAATTTCAATAGGATTTGAAGCCAGAGCAGCAGCACTCATGCTGTCACACCAAATTATAGAGGGAGATGCAGCCTATAAACCAAGCTCATGAAGAAGAGAAGTCAGCCAGGTGAGATCAATGGCAGTGTCAGCAAGGGAGCGGTACTCAGATTCGGCACTACTTCGAGAAACAACAGACTGTTTTTTGGAACTCCACATTAACATATTCGAACCCAAAAACACAAAGTGTCCACCAGTGGATTTTCGGTCATCCAGGTTACTAGCCCAATCGGCATCGGAATAACTCTCAAGGCTCATTTTAGAAAAATGAGTAAAGGACAGACCAAGAGAGGAGGTTCCCTTAAGATAACACAGTAGATGCTTGCAGGCACTCCAATGATTAATGGTTGGAGCATGAAGGTATTGACTGAGCTTGTTGACTATGTACGAAATATCAGGCCTAGTGACGGTAAGGTATTGAAAGGCGCCAACCGTGCTGCGATACAAAGTTTCATGTGGAAAAGGGGCACTGTCATTAAGAGAAAGTTTATGTGATGTACTAATAGGAGCTGCAGCAGGATTACAATTGCTCATATTTGTTTTGACAAGTTAGTCATGAAGATACTTGGACTGAGTAAGGGTGATGCCAGAAGAATTGCGAGCAGCCTCCAAACAAAGAAAATAATGGACCTCTCCTAGAGTTTTAAGAGCAAACCGATCACCAAGAAGCTGAATAAAAATGAAGAGCCAATATGAGATATATCAAGTTTGGAACCATTACCAACAGTAAGTTTTTCTGAGCCTTTGTAGTCAGACCTGAGGAAGAGGTTTTCCAGATCCGCAGTAATATGGTTCGTGGCACCACTGTCAAAGTACCAATTAGGATCCTGCACAGAAGAACTGCTAACAAAACTTTCCAAATCATTAGAGAAGGTAGCTGAACTAGGAGAGGAAGTAGTGAGCATACCCTGAGGAGAAGGCGAAGGACCAGCACCAAGAAGACCATGTCCAGGGGAACCATTTGGAGTAGGACCAATAAAGTTAACATCAAAACGCTTGTAGCACTTGAGTGCAGTATGTCCAAGTCGACCACAGACTTGACAGAGAGGTTTAACATTATTTCTGTAAAAACGACCTCCTCGGCCTTAGGTCGTGAGAATCTACCACCACCACGCATATTGGTGTTTGGAAATCGATTATAAGTAGCAAAAGCAGATGGTGTATGTTCAGAAACTGAGGTAGCAGTGTGAAGAGCAGTAGGTAAGGAAGTGAGAGCGTAGGTTTGATTCGGATTCTCATTTCATGCATTTGAAGCATATATTGAATATCCGTGAGAGATAAGGAACCAGATCGAGCAGTAAGAAGAACAATAATAGACTCAAATTCAGATGGCAGACCTTGTAGAATATAATCACAGAGAGCATCATCAGAAATGGATTCACCAATCGTATTTAAATCATCAGCCACACTTTTCATTTTAAGCACATATTCATCCACAGATAAATCCCCTTTTTAAGAGTTCAAAGCACAGATTTCAAATGCATCGAACGAGCTCTAAATTGTGTGCGGAAAAGAGTTTCAAATTCCTTCAAAACTTCATGAGAATGTTAACAGCGGCTGACATAACCATGTAGAGATTCAGAAATAGAACTAAGCATCCAAATGAGAATAAGTGGTCCTTGAGCATCCAAGTAGTATAAGCAGGATTAACACCAGAATCCTGAAGAACTTCCGCCGGAGATACTTCACTACCAAGGAGAATGCCATCCAGACCATATGCTCGAACGGTTGAAAGAATTTGCAATTTCCAGCAGGAGTAATTGAGAAGATCAAGTTTGAGAGAGAGAGAGAGAGAGAGAGAGAGAGAGAGAGAGGTGCAGAACCGAGAAAGAAAGAGAAACCATAGATCAGAGATGAAAGAGAGAAGAAGAGAAAAAAATAGAGAAGAGAGACACCATTGCTGGCTCTCAATACCATGATAGAAACTAGGAGAGAAATATAGAGAAGCATTATGAGATTGATATCGATATGAATGATACAGTACATGGTATTTATACAAGTTGCTCCTCAGTAACTACCTCTAACAGATTCATAACAAACTCTCTAACTGTGTAAACTAACTAATAGACTTAACATACTTACAACATCAATAGAACATGTGTGTGACCCTCGGTGTGCGCGAGGAGTGATCACTGGTGCAATAGAAGTATGAATAAGGAGCGGCTCCTAGCAGACTTCTAGGCAAAAGGAAACATAAATAAACCATTCCCACATTCGATAAGAGTAGATTCTGAGATTGTACAGATATGTGACTGTATAGTTGAGAAGATATTAAAATATATTAATAGGTACTACTCATACCAACAAGATGAATCTTTTTTTGGTGCTCATTTATATCTATTATAAAAGTGTGAATAGATTTTAAGGTTTCTTGAAAATTTTGATTTGCCAAAAATGTCCTCATAGTAAAGTTAGCTTTAAGGGTAATTAAGTAGTTTTTCATTTTGATTTTGATTTATTTGTTTAATAATATTGACAAGTGTCTCTTTATATTCCAAACCCTTCTTATATGATTTATTTCAATTTTAATTCTTAAAATAATTTAAATTTTTAGATAATATTTATTTTATATTAAACTAGATATCGAGAGCTTTCCAACCATATGTCATAAGCATATATAAAAGACTTCATATGAGAGAATTTTAGCCATTTAAAGTTGAGTGCAATGTAAAATACACATTTATAATATCTTTCTTTAATTTTCTAAATAATTAAATACATCAAAAAATAAAAAAGAGTATGAATTTACAGCAAAATGAAGAGAAAAAATAAATAAAAAAATATTTAACATTATTTTATTCAAAATAAATAGCAAGACAAATACATTTTTAACTTCACTATTGGTTAAGAATATCCATACTATAATAAATTTATCATCTATCACACACTCCAAATTGTGAGATAATATTATTTTTGGTTGGAGTAAATTATACATTTTAGGTATGGAAAGATGGAAATTCGCAACTATTGAAAATTTCAAGAAATTTTATGCTTTTCCCATAAAACATAATTAGTTTTTAATATATATAAGTTAAATATAAATTTTTACTAAAATTTTGGAATAAATATTATTTTGTTTCTAAGATCTATTCATTAATCTTTATGTATTTTTTTCGTAATAATGGATATACGGTTCAACATGATTTAGATTCAATTATTAGTTTATTTTATTCATGTATTCCTTTGACAAAAAAAAAATCTTTCATTGTGACAATGTAAAGTTAAATTTGCAAAACAAATATATTATAAGTACACACTCTAAAATTTAAAAATAAATTAAACTTGGCTAAGAGTTATGTGTTTGAAATTAATGAAGTAGATGAGATGAGTAATATTTATTTAATTTTTATCCACAACTATATATTTATAATTTTTTACTTTTTTAAGAGTTGAAATATATATCTCTATTGTAAAACTAAATAAGTAAACAATGAAAGAAAAATAATTTTACAGCAAAAATTACAATAATAATATAAAACAGTTAATACTTGGAATTTTGGGGTTAAATTGAAAATTGAGAACTAATTTTTCTTTAACATTTATTTATGCACTTATTTTTTTATGGATGCACTATTTGAACTTTCAAATCCTATAATTTAGATTCTTTTATCAATTTTAATAATATATCATTGTATATTCTTTTAGTTAAATACGCCCAGTAAATATGATAATACAAACATGAAATTAACTATAAAAGATACTTAAAAGGATAAATATTTATTCTCAAACTTAGCGAAATACAATTATAAATTATATTTTAATATGGAGGTATAGAGAGCAGAAAATTTTATTTTTTAAATTTAATTTATTTTTCTTGGTATAATAATTTTTTAATTAATAGGATGAAAGGTCTAACAAGTTTGGATAAAAAAAGAAAATAAGTTATTTTATTGTAGCAAAATAATTTATTTTTAAATTATAAATAAGAAGTCAATATGACTTTTAATAATCTTATTCTGTTTTACATATGAGGGATTTTAATTTAGATTGAAATTATTGTTCCTATTTAGTCTTTCTATTTTATGGTAGTTTTTTTTTATTTATTACTTATATAGAGGTGTATTGGTGGAAAAAAACTGCATCAATAAATAGACTTTGATTTAAGAAACTAAAAACTAATATAATAAATTTAATTAGATTTAAATAAAATATAGTTAAAATGGTATATATGTATATGTATACTATTGTAAGAATGGCAGAAGAAATATTGAAGAAAAATCACTTAAATATGTACATTTTAACATGTATGACAATGCTTATCTTTGCTTAAAACTTACATACACCTTTAATAAATTATATAATTTTAGGTAAAAAAAGTATGTATTATATTATTTAGGTAGTGAAATAATCTAACTTAACAAAAAAAAAATAATATAATATGGAAACAAGAATCAAAACCTGAAAATTTAAAGAAGTATATATATACATATATATGCTAAGAAAAACTAAAAAAAATCTGACATTTATATCATAAGTACATATTTTATAACATACGTGTTGATATGCTAATCTTTTACTTAAAAAATATTGTATTAAGTTATGCACAATAAGTATAAAACTTACTTGATATTTGACTTTTAGGCCGCGACCACAACATTATATTTGAGTGAAAAATTTTATCAAAAAGTTTATTTATGGATCAAAGTAATTATATTCCTTCTTATTTCAAAAATAAACATGATTTGGAAAATAAATTGTTCATTATAATTTAAATATTAATTTCATTAACAAAAGTAATTGATTTTAGTCACCTTTAAATCTTGAGTCTCTTTGAAGATATAAGCACTATACTTTAATTTTCACATATAAAAAAATAATTATAATTTTGATCTCACATTTTATAGTGTACATATATATGTATTATTAAAGTAATAATTTAAATTTTGGTCAGACGTTATTTTCATAGTTATGCATTTTAAAACATGCCCCTCTCTTTAACAATTTAATTATAAAATGTGTATTTTTCAAGTGCAACCAGATTTTATCGTAAATGTTAAATTATCAAAGATCTAAATAGTATTTTTCATGTTTTTCTTCTAAATTTTACTATGACGGACATACCATTTTTTAATCTTCTTTACTTTTAACATTTTTTCTTATTTTTTCATATTATATTTTATTTTGTTAAATAAAATTCTATCTATGAATAACAATATACATACATACAATTAATAAATAAAAAAGTTGTGATGGAATATCAAGAGACAAAAACAAACAATAATTTGAATAAGATTTGAAAAGTTATATTTATTCCCTTCTTTGGAGTTCAAAAGTAAAATTCTAAACATTCATATATAAAATTATATATATGGACAATAATAATCATTTAATCAAATGCTCAAATATATATATTGACATTTTTCAACATCAAATTCATCATCCGGTAAAACTAATTTAATATTAGGTCGAAGACTCAAATTTATGAAGATATTTATTTTTAACATTTTAAGCATTCAAATACATGCATTATACTTTTGTGAATTGTGTTGTAAATTTTATGCTACATTGAAAGATGCTCACCGACAAAGATAAAATGAATTTTATTATGCTTAAGACAGTAAAAAGACAGCCTATCAATTTATATATGATGTTTTTTTTCTGATTTTACAACAACAAAAAAATAATAATAAATTGAGACCTATATTTTGCTCGAAAATGTTACATGCATAGAACATGACAACTAAAAAGTGAGGAGCCATTTTTATAAAAATGTTATTGCTTAACCTATGTTTTACGGTTATTTGACACACTTCTGGATTATTATATTCTATATTTTATAATTTTGTTGTAAAACTCTGAATGATGGATTATACTTTGGATATGCTCAATTGGATGGACTATTAGAATGTAAAGTGATTTTTTGAAAGAAAACAACATAAAAGACGTAATTGAGGTTCTTCATATAATTTAGGGATAATTACAAAAAGTACCCCTGAGGTTTGACCTAACTACAAAAAAATCCAGCTAACTTTAAAACTTACAAAAAGTACCCCTGAGGTTTGAAATATATTTCAAAATCCCCCTTCATATTTGTAAAATTATTGCAGATTACCCCTTAATTTTAACACTAAATCAAACCTTAGGGGTACTTTTTGTACGTTTTAAAGTTAGCTGGGTTTTTTTGTAACTAGATCAAACCTCAGGGTTACATTTTGTAATTATCCCTATAATTTATTTCAATGTACTAATTAATATTTTTTACTGCTATTAAATTCGTCATTACTATATTACATAACTAATTTTTGATACAAAAATTAACTAGAATAACAATTAATCACATCAGCACACTCAATAATAAAACCTTATGTGGAAAATAATAAATTTATGATGTCGTGCATGCTCTTAATGATACTAGAATAGAGCATAAATATTGTTAGACACTCAATAATCTTGATTTCTATGATGTGGTTCTGTCGTTTATTTGATATATAAATGTGAATATTCATTCAAACTGAATCAATTTATTGATTGTTTCAATTACAATTGATTAGTCTATTTTATCTTCATTTCTGTTATATAAATAATTAATTTAATCATGGAGAACATGAGAAAAAATAGATAATGGTCGAGTTGTAAATACTTCCATCCCAGCTATAGATGTGTGATTTGATTTCCATCATGTCACGCCCCAAGCGGGACGTGACGACGATCCACAACTTAAATATAATAACCAAACAGTCCAGACAAATATCAACGAGAACCCAATGAAACAGAGTCTAAATAGCAGCGGAAAATAAAATAACAAGTATAATTACAACTTACAGTCTACAATCCATAATCCATATTACATCCCCAAAATCAACCAAATATAGCAACTTAAAGTCAAAGGGTCCTACGCCCTTCAGTTACAAACCGGAAATAGAAAGAAATATAAAAGTCCAACAACAACAAGAAGAAATAGTAAATCCAACAAGCGGAATACAAGATCTCAGTCCAGGGCCGATTCAACATCTTCAACGAAATCCTCATCTAAGGTTAGAAAATAGGTGGGGATGAGACAAAAATCTCAGTGGATGGGGTGATCGTGTGCAAGTGTGGCGCAATATAGTTAATGCGAGAAACAGTTGTAAGAAAACACGTGAGTATGATGCATGAATTCACACACAGTTCGCAAGCGTCGTGATAAAATATTTAAGTAATATACTTATACAGTTTGAGAAAATAGTTCGTGGTCACACAGACACTATGTGATTCAGGCAAGACAGGTAGGATTGCGTACAGAAATGTAACGCCAATCCCATGCAAGACAAATAATGGTTGCGTACGGTTTATAGCGCCAACCAATGCAAAACAAGTAGCGGTTGCGTACGGATTTGTAGCGCCAACCAAACGGGTCCAATAACTCCGGAATCGTGTGGATCAGACAGTGATTCCTTCGTTCTTCCTTGTAACTCCCCAGGCAGGATGGTCCAAGACTGGTCACCTTATCGCTCCATAGGCAAAGACAAAATCCACAGTGGAGCTTGCAAGGCTCGGATCTGTCATAATCATGATTATACCTCAAGTACTACGACCCGCTTCCCTTGGACACTCCGTCCCTTAGTTGCGGGATTAGGACGATGGGGCGGGAGAGTGGAATAGCAGCCGAGCTGCCCGGTTCCATCCCCTACGTATCCATTCTGACTGTGAGCTCGATACACCAAGTTGACTCAGGCAGGAAAATAATTACAAGTACAGGCAGTCAACCAGGCAGTCGAGTATTATTGATTCAGGGAAGCAGTTTAGAAATTTTTTAAAAATTCACGAGTAGAAATATGGCGTTGGTGGAGTTATTTGGATGAAGATGATCATAGAAAGGATAAGCAATCTTCGATATCTTGAAAGATTAGGTTGAACATAAGTCCCGTTATAGATTCAAAATCGCAAGGCGAGGAAGTCGCTCCGCGATTGGGTATTAATCGGTCAAATTGATCTGATAAGTTAAGGGTTTTTGGGAAAGTAAAATCCTTTAATTAAATCTTCAAGTCAGAGGGTCCAGGGCTATTTTAGTAAAAGAGAAAATAATTTGAGTTAGGTCCTTTATAAAAGAAAAATTGTAATTTAGCCCCGTTTTGTAAAAAAAACAATACTTTTGGGGTTAAATTGAATAAATAAATATCCCGACCATGAAAAATTATGAGGTCAGTTCCTAAATTCTTTAAATTGTCCAGATATTTTTAAAGTTTGGAGGTCGAGTTTTTATAAAATTCTCACATTGACCCCAAATTTGTAAAAATTGCCAATTCGGACCTTAAGTTTAAAATAATCGGAACTCACAAACCGGAAGGGCTTTTAATGTGATTCTAGTTGCAAAATGTCATCAAGTTTAGTGGGATATTGGGACAAAAGCAGTTTTTAAAAGAAATATGTGTAGGTCCTTTAACTTTTGAAAATATTATTTTTGTCCCATTTTGAAATAATTACCTTTAAGGCTTTTAGGGGTCCAATTGTTATGAAATTTGAACCTTGGGTCCAAAATATAATTAAGTTATAGTTAAGTTAGTATTTCCAGGTGCATGGGCAGATGGGCTACATAAGTCCTGGAAATTTCATTTGGGTCCTCAAGTTTAGTATTTTACACATTAGTCCCTCAATTTTTGTAAAATTGCTTTCCAAGCCCTAACCACTTGGATTTTTGGAATACTTTTAAAATATGTAATTCCCAGTACCTTAAGAGTAAAAATTTCAAATTTTAAAGTTTAGGTCTGGTGCAGTTTTAAAAATTGCAAAGTAGCCCTTAAACTTTCAAAATTTTACAATCTAGTCCTTGGGCTTTTAAAGGTTGATTTTATTTATCTTAAAACTCTTAATACTTTATTAAAATGTCCAAAGGTCATTTTTGAACCTGAGTACAGTCCCAAATTTCGAAATTTGCAGAGGGGTCCTTTAACTTTTATTTTCTTGCAATTTAGTCCACCAACTTTCCATTTTTACATTTTTAAGTCCAAAATTGAAATTTAATCAATTATGCTCGACTTTTCCAGGTTATAAGACATCTAAAACATAGATTTTAAAGATCATACATATGCATGTCCAATACATACAAGAATTCATCAATTAAAACATTAAATTGCACATGCATGCACCTAAAATCTAATAAATAGCAAATTTGAGCAACTCTTGAGAAATTTCATGACTTGATACATAAAATTGACATGCAATACATAGATTATATATATCTCAAGGCTCATGATCAAATTTTCTACATGCATTTAATAAAAACACCTAATAGTTGGAAAATATTTTTCCACCCACTTTAAAATTGGAAATTGTGAAATAAAAGGATAAATTTCACAATTTTTGTATGAGGCTTCTTAGGTCAGCCCCTAAGTCAAGAAATATCAAAAATTTGAAGTTAGAAAAATGAGAGAAAAATTAAGGAGAAAAAAGAAGGAAATAAGGAAATGAGAAGGACTACACTTTACCTTATGTAGTAGGTGTTTGGAGACTAGTTGAAGCTTAAAAATTGGAAATTTTGGTTCAACTCCAAAATCACCTAAGGTCAGCCCCTATTTCTCAAAAATGAAAAAGGGGTGTTAAAATTTGAAAAAAAACAGAAAGAATAGGAAAGAACGGGGTCTAGTACTCAATTCTTACCTTGTAGTCCAAATTCCTCTACTAATTCTTCTTCAAGTTTGAAGTCCTTCTTCAAAAATGATGTCAAGCTCTAATCTTCAAAGTCTTCTAAATGTACCTCCAAACCAAATTCAAACTTAAGTTAAGAAGGTGGAAGAGATGAACTATGTGATATCAAAAATGGATTGAAGATAAAATTTCTTACCTTGGTATAGTGATGGTTCACATTTTCTTGTTGATGTAAGGGAAGTTCTTGAATTTTTTTGGTTAAGTCTTTAAGAAAGAAGAAGAAGAATTAAGTGAGAGGGAGGAGAATTTGCAAGACTTGGTGTAATTTGTGTTGGTGAAATGTTTCAATTTCTTGCAAAAATCAGCCATATGGCCGTGTGATAGGGAGTGAGAGGAAGGAAAACAATTTCAAGCTTGTAACTTGCTCCTTGCATGGGAGGCAAAATGCTAGTCAAAGGTATGGGCACAAGATGGGAGGTTTGAATGGAATGTTTGAATGGAATAGTTAAATGTGAGTGGGAATATGTTGGGGAATTAATGATAAAAAAAATTGTGGTGTAAGATGATGTGTATAATGTTTGAATTAATGGTATAATTATACACAAGATGACTAATATAAGGTGTAAGTGTACAAGAGTTGGATGATATTTCTACACCAAAATTCATCACCATGGCCGTCCACTATAGGGGTATTATGGTAATTCCATATTTTTTTTTCCCAAATTTGATGATAATAGATGAAATATATCAATCTCCAAATAATTAGTGACTTCCTTGATCACTTGTAAGTCTCATGATCACTTAATCTAAATCAAAATCTTAATTCTATAAGGTAAAAGTCTCTAAAATAAATAGTCTCTTAAAATTCTAAGGTGACTAATAAATACAAAAATAGTAATAATGATCAATCAAGTGATCATAAATGCAAAATAGAATTAATGATGATCATGATCACAAGTAATTAAATAAATGAAATAAAGTACAAAATGTATATATTATTAATACGGTAAAATAGTCGATCAAATGTATAAACGACAATAAGGATCAATTATAAGCTCGGAAAAATCGGGGCTTCACACATCATCCCTCCCCTCCCAATATATATACTTAAATATAAAAAAAATGAGAACATGAATCAAAATATATACGGGAGATAAGCTTCTAAACATAAAATAGAATTTTACTTTCTCATTGTTCATAACAAAATAGGCACATGTGATGAATGAAAAACTGAATCTTGTAGTCAAACCGATTTAAAAGATAATACACATTAGAAAATAGAATAAAAGAGAAATACATCCATACGTCAACCAATCATGCATGGGCTAAAAGTGTATTAAAAAGAAATTGCAAAAAATCTCAAAGCTAAGTATGAAGAAGAAGTAGACACTCAAAAAATAAACAAGATGCATTAATTTAAAACTCATCTTGAATATATATTTTTTAAATTTTTATATAGATTACTCATTAGTTTTTTAATATCCATTGTACTTTGTTGAGCGATAATATCATTTAAGTATCATGTTTTTTAGTCCAAAATGTCTTAACCATATTTCACCGACAAATAAGTTTAAATTTAGTTTTTGCAAATTTTGTTTTAAGATCAAAATATATGAATGGCATTTATTATAAATACAAAAATATAATAAAAATTGATTCCAATTTATAGATTTAATTTGAGTTAAATTAAAAAATTATTTGGTTGACGTGCAACGCACGTTCACCTTACTAGTCTCATGCAAAAAAATTATATAATTATATGTGTTTGACTTCAATGGCGGAGTCAGGGCCAACCTCCCCCACTCTTTATAATTTTTTTTGTGTGAAATGGTTTTTAGATTTTTTTTAGTTATGATTTATATTATTTTTCTTGGGTCCTTTTAACTGACTAAACTCATTTTATGTATCGACCCACTTTATTATTGTGTCCTAATTTCGCCGTTACTTAACTTGGTGCAATAATATGATGGTGACCCTTGAGTAGCTACACATAGGGAGCACATATAACATTTAATGTATATCATATCCCTCTCTCAATCCTAAAATCTAATTTAATAATGTATGGGAAAATATGAGAGCAGTAGTCAAAAGACGAGCCAGCATGTAATATATTAATTTCTACTCACTTGGGATCCTTACGGACTTTGTTTGACCTCACTCTAAGTTCGAATGATCATTTTCATCCTAATTTATATTTTATCGTATATATCAATTTACGATCGAGCACGTAAGTATAAAAAAAATCTATAATTCAAACAATTTTTATTATATAAATAAAAGATACAATACAAATTTGAAATAGAAGATGTGGGCAGTAAATATGCCCTTCTATGTATTATGTTTTACAGAAACTAATCTTTTACCCGTATAATGCACGGGATGTATATTTGTTAGTCCTCTGTTTTGTACTTCTATTTAATTAATTATTGTTTTACACATAGACGTGATTATAATTTGATAATTAATGCTGAGA
This sequence comes from Rehmannia glutinosa, assembly GCA_016081115.2. NCBI lineage: Eukaryota > Viridiplantae > Streptophyta > Magnoliopsida > Lamiales > Orobanchaceae > Rehmannia > Rehmannia glutinosa. The sequence continues at coordinate 67,257,495 of CM071934.1, read as the reverse complement.
ATTTGGGTGTATTTTGTGCCCTGCAGATTCCATTTCAGTAGGTTCTTTGTTTATTGACTTGTGTTTATTATTGTAGCAAATAATTATTTTTTTTACCTTTGGAAGTCTCATTCAAACTGAATCATGATTTTTTTATAATACAGTTAAGTTTCTAATTATCTATTGTTCTATTGTATGAGGATCATAATATTATCTCTCTCTCTCTCTCTCTCTCTATATATATATATATATAAAGAGGTCGCTGAAATAGTAAGTTAAATTTTTCTCGTCTATTTGTAGTTACTATAGAAAGTAATAAAAATATATATAAAAATAAGAAGTGATAAATATTTAGTATTTCATTATTTTTGGTAGTCAATTTTCTTTAAATTATTACTTTTTAAAATCATAAAAAAATATAATTATATAAAATCAGCTTTCCAAATCTGTATGTGTACTGCATTAATTATTGTATTTATCTTTTTCTTTTTTAAAAAAATTAATAATTTTTTTTGTTTTTTTTATCCATTTTTGACATAAAATATATAAAATAACCCATTTTTTACGATTTTCTGTTTGACACCTATATTGCATATATAAAATAAAATAAAAGCGTAATAAAGAAAAATATAATAAATATTTAAAGAGCTTTAAAAGCAGCCAATCTTTTCTTTATGCCCAATGATCTTTCCTAGGAAAGCCTAATATCAGTCTTTTCCTAATTTTTGGCCTAATTCTTCTTCTTATGAGTTGTTAAGGAAACACTCAAGGATCGAGTGACCCAACTTGATGGCAAGGTCAACCATTTGGCCCGGATCCCACAAGTGAATCGAAAGTTGGTATGTGCCAGAATCTTTTTACAATCAATCCCGCTCACGCTTCACTGACCTATCGCGTGGTAAAAAGACACCGGTATAGCAACTAAAAGAAAGCCAATCCGGCATTCGTAATGCTGTGACCTTATGAGACCACCTATCGTTTGATAGGAGCGGAGAGAACAACCATTCTGTTGGGCTTTGTTGGTGACCGAGTGTTGTTTTGCCAGTTCATAACTGACCTCTGGAACACTAAGGCATGGAAAAGACTCAGAAGCAGAGATGGGAGAGAATGAGACAAACAGACTAAGAAAGGTTCCTTTGCTTGTTTGGCCTACTCTTGCCGACTCCCCGGTTAGCTTCTTTGCTCTCTCGCAACTTTCTTACTTTTGTATTGTTTCTATATTCTCCTATATAGACCAACCCGGGGAAAGAGAGCCTCCCTTTTTTTATGTGTAATTTGTAATCTATATATATATATATATAATAAGAGACTATTCTTAGAATAGTAACTCTTACTTTTCCCGCCAATTTTTCAGTTTCTAAAACAATAATTTTTTTTTCTTTTCAGATTTAACTAATAAAATGAGATTTTATTATTTTTGGTGGTCAACTTTCTTTAAATAAACCACTTTGTAAAGTTATATAAAAGATAGAGTTATATAAGCTTTACAAATCTGTTTGTGTACTGCATTAATTATTATATTTCTCATTTTCTTTTTATTTTAAACTTCAATAATTTTTTCTGTTTTATATCCATTTTTGATGTATAATATATCCAATAAATCGTCTTTTTACAGTTTTCAGTTTGACACCTATATTGCATATATAAAATAAAAAAATAAACATAATAAATATAGAAAATATATGATACATTTACTCATTATTTTATAATGGGCTTTAAAAGTTATGCATTTGAACTAATGGACATCAATTTGTATATTCATGTATTTTGACTATCTATAATACATGTATAATTTATATTTGAGCTTATCTCATTTCTTCATAATTATATAGAATTGTATTTAAGTTGATTAAAATCAATCAAAAATATTTATTTTAATTGAAGAAAATATCTCAAAATATGTATCCAAATATTATTTATATATTATATATACCCATACATAGCATTATAATTATATATATTCATGTAAGAAGAAACAAAAAATTTATTTAATATGAAATTATATTCATAATAATGTATATAGAAAATTACTTCTTATGTTTATTAACATACTTTTCATGTTAATAGATAATATTTTTAATATTTATCAGTGTATTTTGATATTCAACTTTTAAAGTTTTACATTTTGACGATTAGATATGAATTTGTTTTTGATATTTTTTTGATATATGTACATATATAAAAATAGAATAGTGTTTATTTTTTGAAATGTTTCATTTTCCCCTAAAATTATGTCGCTAAATATAAAACAAGATTTTTATTTAATTCCTTTAATAATTCTAACAACTGTTTAACTTTTTAAACCATAATAAATATTAGAATTTGAAATGACTTTACCACTACAAGAAAAATGGTCTATCGCAACACAAAGTTAACGACGCTACCAAAAAGCGTCATTATAAATAAGTATTTAATGACACTTTTTAAAAAGCGTTGTAAATTGTAAAAATTAGTGACACTTACTAAACACGTTTTTTTTTTGTAGTGCATTGAAAATATAATACATTAATATTTAGCATTGGGAAATTGTATTTTTTTCAAATTGTTACTTTCTTATAGATAAACATGTTCAATAAACAGATACAATTCACAGTCACAAAAATTAATTATCAACCAAATTTATATATATATATATATATATAAAATAAGAGACTATTCTTACAATAGTAACTCTTACTCTTTCCGCCCATTTTTCAGTTTCTAAAAATAATATTATTCTTTGCTTTTCGAATTTAACTAATAAAATGAGATTTTATTATCTTTGGTGGTCAACTTTCTTTAAATAAATTACTTTTTAAAGTTATATAAAAGGTAGAGTTATATAAGTTTTCCAAATTTGTGTGCGTACTGCATTAATTATTATATTTGTCTTTTTCTTTTTATTTTAAACTTTAATATTTTTCTCTGTTTTATATCCGTATTTGACGTATAATAATCCAATTAATCATCTTTTTACAGTCTTCAGTTTGACACATATATTGCATATATAAAATAAAAAATAAACATAATAAATAAAAGAAAATATATGATACATTTAATTATTATTTTATAATAGGCTTTAAAAATTATGCATTTTAGCTACTGGACATGATTTCGTATATTCATGTATTTTGAATATCTATTATACATGTATAGTTTATATTTGAGCTGACCTCATTTCTTCATAATTATATAGAATTGTATTTAAGTTGATTAAATTCAATCAAAAATATTTATTTTAATATAAGAAAATATCTCAAAATATGTATCCAAATATTATTTATATATATTATATATATCCATACATAGCATTATAATTATATATATTCATAAAAAACAAAAGTTTTATTTAATATGAAATTATATTCATAATAATGTATATAGAAAATTACTTTTTATATTTATTAACATACTTTTCATGTTAATAGATTTTTTAAATATTTATTACAAAGCAACCACAAAAGAATCCTCTACAATTTCGAAAAACTCCAGGCGCCATAATACATCCTGGCACACTCAGAGCACTTCCATCCGTATTCACCTTAGTCCATCCGGGGAGAGGTGAATGTCAATCAACCTGAATTATATTGGGAGCTTTCCTGGGGCGCCCCATGACATTAAGTCGACTAAGCTGAAGAGGTGCAGCTGATCATTATTCATGCGATCCTTATCGAATGACGAGGACTTAACAATGAAGCACCACGGCCGAATTATAGCCGCTTCCACCGTCCCATAATTTATCATTAAAAATCACCTCATTCTGAATATGTCAAAGGAGCCAAATACGGGAGATCACCGAACCCCACCATAAAAAAAAAAATCTGGTCCGTCACTGAATCAAAATGTCATAAGATGTGCCAAAAATTCGTTAAAATCGTAAGCATGTTGATAAGTAAAATCAAATGAGCGAGAAATCTACTACCAAAGAGTCCTGCAAAAGCACAAGAAATAAATAAACAATCAATGGACTCGGGATGAGCATGACAAAGCGCAAATGAAGGAAGGGTCGATAAATCCACGATGCGCGATAAATCTAAAACACCAGGTGGTTGAGGATAGCTCTCAAACAACAATAGAACGTCTCTCGGGATAAAAGGGACGGATCGAGAACCCCATTTAATCGGCCTGAAAACAGGGCGTAAATAAGCATAACCAGCTTTGGAAGAAATTTCCACATCCAACGAATGAACCCAGACCCGCTTATCCACTGAAGAACGGCAGTATAGACTCGAACAATATCGCGAACAATATCCAGGTAAGATTCCATAAACGAGACCGTGAAATGACAAGAGTTATCATAGAAATAATCAAAGATACCGTTTGAAAATGCATTATGTGCTCTTGGGGGATTCCAATTCTGTCAGCAATAGAGTATCCCAGCCAGTTATAAGTCCAAAATAATACCTTGGAATTAAAGCCAGAAATATAGTGAGAGTTATCCAAACAATCATCTAACAATGGCCTTATCCCAGCCCTGATAGAATATGGCAAAAAGGTGCGGCGAATAGTCCCGTCAGATAGAAAGTAGCGACAGTGAAGTAAAGCAAATATTGTCGAGTCTGTTGTCAAAACCTTCCAACTCTATTTCATGAGAAAAACCTTATTAGCATTTAGAACAGAACGAACACTAAGACTCTCTTCCGTCCTAGGCATGCAACAGCGTTCACGACCACCGAACCCTTCAAATGAATATCCCCAGTCTAAATAAAGTTATGCGTAGCTTTTTCCATTTGCTTGAGCATAGTGGTCGGTCATTTGTAAACCAACATAGAATGAACAAGAGAACTAGTGATCACTGAATTCACCAAACAAATGCGGCCTGCAATAGAGAGAGAAGATCATTTGCAACGCTTGAATATCAAAAGGATCTTGTCAAATATGGGCTACACAACTGTTAAGTTGGTTTTATACCGATATATTGAGTATTCTAGACTGAGATTTTGCGTTGGTTTTGGGTATTTTTAGTGTCGTTTGAGTCAAATTCATGTAATTAGTTATCGTTTGAGAGTCGAGACTGGTCTTGGTAGCCGAAATTGAGAAAAAATGGTGAAAAACGTGTTTAAGGTGAAAATCGCAAGTTAGAAGCGGAAAAATGGAAAAATATCGAGTAAGATCGAAGGCCGCAGTGCCAAAACCCCCGCGCCGCAGCGGGGGGTCAAAACGGTATAGTAGCCATATTCTAGTGGGCACTGCAGCGCCCAGAAACAAGGGCTGCAATGCTCGATCGATGTGCGGCACGCAATGAGCAGGGCAAAAGGGCGCGGCTGCGGCCAAGCCGCCAAGGCCAAAGTCACGCCAAAGACGCATACAAAGAACAGGGGCGATGTTCAGGTAGGCGCTTCATCGCCCAGGCAAGAGACACAGAGCTAGGGTTCAGGACGGCAATTGGAGGCACTTCTCGTCTGGACATAGAGAGAATTCCTTCTCTTTTCTTCTCAATTCTTTCTTTGCTTTTCTTTGTCAATTTTTAAGATGTATAATTATTTCTTTACGAGTTTTTGTACATCCATTATGAGCTAAACCCATCTTTCTAGGGGATTGGTGTAACTTACGTTTGAACCTATGTTTTGATTTCCAGTTTATGAAATTCGCATATTTATTAATCTATTTGTGCTATTTGATTTGATTGCATTTGAATTATCTGATCAATAGTTTAGATTGTTTGGCGTGTTTGATTTGACACTCGAGAGAGGTAATTGAACGTCGGGCCATAGAATAGCACAACCTAGGGTTTCATAGAACCGAGAGGTTTATGAATCTTTTGAAGCCTGTGATAGAATATTCATTGAGCGTATTAGGGTTTAATTTATGATTTTTTATAGAGATATCGAAATCAGAAATTGGAACCTAAAATCACTTGGCACTCGAGAGAGGAAGTGATAAACGGTAGGAATATTGGCTTATAGATTGATAACTTGTGATTAATAAACTGGATTGAAAACATAGGGGATAACTAGGTGAAATCAACCCTCTAGAATTCACATCTTAAGTGTTTGATTAATTGTTTGAACTAATTGTTTGCTTATTTTTAGTTTTATTTTTAGTTTAACAATAACTCATCTCTTTTCGATTCTTAGATAGAATAAAGCTATTTTAATTATAGTACTTAGTATAAAATTCGATAACAATCCCCGTGGAGACGATAACCCTACCTTCAAAACTATACTACCAGAAAGGGCAATCCGGGATTACTTTACGCCGGCCGTCAAAGCAATTACTCTTAATTGTGCGCCAGCCCATAAATGCGAATAATTTTGAATTGAAACCGGGCCTCATAAGCATGGTTCAGCAGAATTAGTTTGGTGGGAGTCCAGTGGATGATCCGAATACACATCTGACCACATTCTTGGAAATTTGCGACACCATCAAGATGAATGGTATGACTGATGAGGCCATTAGATTGAGGCTTTTCCCATTTTCACTCTGGGATAAGGCCAGACAGTGGTTACAGACGTTCGCTCCTGGGAGTATTATGAGCTGGGATGATCTGACTCAAAAATTCTTAGCAAATTTTTTCCCTCCTAGCAAGACACTCCAATTGAAGAGCGAGATAAGCCAATTCCAACAGATTGATTTTGAGCCGCTATATGAAGCTTGGGAGCGATTTAAAGATCTGTTGCGGTATTTTTACAAAGGGCTGAATGGGCATACAAGGACGATACTAGATGCGGCATCAGGAGGTACATTGATGGCTAAAACCCCAACTAAGGCCTTACTTTTGCTTGAAGAAATGGCCCCAAATAGTTATCAATGGCCCTCCGAGAGGTCAGCCCCAAAGCCGGTTGCCGTTGTTCTTGAGCTTGATACAATGTCAGCTTTAGCAGCTCAAATCTCGGGTCTGACAAAGCAATTAGCAATCATGAATACTGGTGGCACACCAAGCAAGCCGCACTCCCACCCGCAGCCATTCACGCAGCCGCCACTCACGAGGCCGAGCAAGTCAATTATGTGAATAACTGGGATTTTAATAACAGAGGTAATTCATTACCAACTCACTATAACCTGGGACTTCGCAATCATGAAAATCTCTCTTATAGCAACAATAGGAATGTATTGAACCCACCTCCAGGTTATTCCAACCCATCAAGTTCCAATGCATTCGGAGGTGAAAAGAAGCAGTCGCTAGAGGAGATACTCGGCTCATTCATCGGAGAGACCAGGAATCGAATGAATAGGAGTGAGGCACAGATTGATGGTCTGAATACTAAGATGAGCACAATGGAGACGCATATTAGGTCGATCGAGACACAAATGGGTCAGTTGGCTACAATCGTGAATTCATTGTAGCAGAAGGGAAAGTTCTCAAGTGATACAGAGGTTAATCCGAGATAGCACTGCAATGCAGTTTACGTGAAAAAGGAAGCAAAAATTCAGTCTGCCCTCGAAGAATCACCTATTTATGCAAAATCGGTGGAATCAAGTAAATGAAGTTGGAGGAATTTGAGGTATCTATTTGTGAGAGGAATGTAGTGCAATAGTCTAAGTAAACTACCTCATAAAATGAAGGATCTAGGGAGTTTCACTATTCCTTGTACTATTGGAGGAGTTTTCTTTGAAAAGCCACTTTGTGATCTTGGGTCCAGTGTGAATCTTATATCTATTTCTGATGTGACGAAATTTAGGCTTGGGGATGTGAAACCGTCCAATATCACGTTGCAGTTTGCTGATCGATCCATCACCTATCCTTGGGGAATCATTGAGGACGTGTTGGTAAGAATTGATAAATTTGTTTTTCCTGTGGATTTTGTAGTGTTTGACGTGAACGAGGACAAGAAAGTACCTATAATCTTTGGGCGGCCGTTTTTAGCTACAACACGGGCTTTGATCAATGTAGAAACGGGGGAGCTAACTATGCGGGTAAATCAGGAGAAAGTCGTATTCACCATCCATCAAACCAACAGGCTAAAATTTGAATTAAATGATGGTAAGCGCAGGGTTGGGAATATAGCTGAAGACATTGGAGGTTGGGAAGTTTCTAAGGGAAACGTGGATAACATGCCTATTGGAGCCCCAACTTAAGGATAATCGGACAAAGTCTGGCTGAAGACTGTAAACTTAGCGCTTCTTGGGAGGCAACTCAAGCCCCTTTTATTGCTTTCATATTATTAATATAGTTTAGTAGTTGTTTTTGTTTTTCTGAATTTTTTGCATTCTTAGGAGTAGTAAGTTGCATCACATCCAACCCCTATTATGTGCAAATCCCACATATCTCACTCCATCTTCACAAAGGAGCACTCTAACACCACACACACCATCTTCATCTCATGCACTCATTATTTGGTAAGTTTGCAACTCCCAAACCCCACCCCATGGTTTTCCCCATCTTGTGATTTTTTGTGTGATTGGCTTGTAGTAGTGCTAGGATAATTGTTGTTGATTTGTGGATTATGGATTGGTTGCTCATGCTAGACTTAGGCTTGGTGTTGAATTTTGGGATTGAATTGAGTTATCCATTGTATTTACCATCTTTTCCCATATTGATGCACACGAGGTGTTTGATTAAATGCCCCAATGACATTTTCACATTTTTGAGTGTCATCTTGCATATCTAGGCTTATCTTCTTGACATGACACTATATTTTCCACTTGGGTGCATTATGTCGTACTTTGATTGTCGATTTCTCACCCATAACCGAATTCCATGGTTCCACGAGTTTTGTTTTCTTGTCTACCTTGCTAGATTACAATGATGCGAAGCCAAAAAGGACCGAGCCAAGGTGAAGGGGAGGAACAAGACCACACCTCGGAGGCATACAACACCCAAGGTCTTGTGCGCTTGGATGCATTGTGAGCTTATGCGAGATACCTCATACACGTAGTAGTACCACATGACTTAAGGAACCTTCGGTCCTCGGCTACTAGGAAAGTCCTTTTTCCACCTCTCCATTGGGGACAATATCGGTTTAAGTTTGGGGGGGGTTAGTCTGTTTTTATTCATTGAGTCGAGTCTTGAGTCAAAATAAAAATAAAAATAGAGTCCAGTGTCGAGTTGGGTCATCTGTAAAACTATGAAACTGCATGATTAAGTGAGTTTGTCGAATATGAGTTGAACGGTCAAAAGAGCATGTGTTTGAGCTGTGATCCATTCTTCTTTCCATTAATTCCATCTATGTGCTTAACTCTATTGATTTATTTGGGGACGATTTATGCAATTGAGTGGTTCCTTTATGATCCCATCGGATTAGAACTTGTCGATCACTAGTCGAGGCGAAATCTAGGTGAAGTAACAGGGAAGTGATTTAGGCCATCTTTGATCAAGCTAGAGCCTAAAATGCCTACTTTAATTTGTATTATATTTTCCCTAGTGTCCCTCTTTGAGCCTTATAAACCGTTTCTTTGGCAACCAATCGAATACCTAGAGCCTAAATGTGAAAATCCTAATTACGCATCACTCATACACACAAAGCATAGAAAAATGGTGAAGGTTGAGGAGGATATGATTTTTTTTAATAAGTGCGAATATATATATTAAAAATGAAAAAAGAGTAATCCTGATCACAGGCAGATCCGGTAACCAAATGAAAGCCTGGAAATAATGTCAACAACCAAAAAACGAAGTGGTCACAAGCCGACCAAATGGTGAATGGTTGAGGAGGGTATGATGAGAAGGGTATGTGTTTAATTGCACGAAGTTGCCCGAGAAAAGAAAATATGAAACTCCATATATGCAAAAGAATAAGTTTAGGGGTTCCGGAAAAAAAAAAGAGAAACATCAGCGGGATTGAAGGTTCATAAACACCGCGGATGTCAAAAAGTGAAGGGTAGTTGCTAATTGATGATTCGAAGTGATTATTGTGTGTTTGGGTGATTAGCCTACATTAGTGGAGATTAGTGTGAAAGACAAGCCTATGGAGTCCGGTAAGCATCTCATCTTGATATTCAAAAAGTGGATCATTTTGAAAACACTTGATTGCGTGATTCTATCTGAATAATTGATCGCCTATATTTTTAGCTCACCGCAAGTGTACGGTGTAAGTTATAGAATAGGGTAGCAAGGTCGTATCCACGGAGACTATTAAATTAATATGCTAAGTATCGAACTAAGATAGTCTTACTTTTATTTAGACGATCGTAATATGATGATTGTTGTGAGATTATGACAATTAAGACTACTAAAAACACAAGATTAAGACAATGATAAAAATAAAAGTATCAAGATGATGAAATGGATTTCGGGTTAAGGTTTCGATTAATATCCCTCTTATTGTCCGATTTAATCAAAGCCAAGTTATTATAAATATTCCTATAAGACGATCACGAAAGTATTTTATCCTCCCTCTCGAGATGCATATAACATGTAGATTGAAATAACTATGCTAACATCTCTACTCAACATGAGGTATTCAACTCCCAAAAGTTTAAAAGATCAAATGTCCTCACAAATATTTACAACCCTCTCGATTTATGCAAATATTTGTGTCAAGTACTCAAGATCCAATATTGAAACTCATCTCTCAGATTATGAATCAATATATCAAACATGTTAAATCATTGATCAAGCGATAAAACAAGAATAAGAACAAAGTACTCAAATAGGCTTCAAGACAATAACTTCAACTAAGATTAAAACATTCAACAAGAGTTCATTAATCTACTTCCAAAACCTGGAAATCTAAAGAGTTTAGCTACACATGATGTCTAAACAACTCATAAACAAATTGTTCAAAGCCATGACAACTAAAAATGAAAGATTGAAACTACAAGAGAAGCAAGAAAACTTAGGAAAGTCAACAATCTCTCGATATATCTTCGTTCCTCAAGCTCCCTTGCGACCCGATTATCTCCTTGATGTCTTCTTCCAAGAATAGAGCTTTGTCTTGTGTGCTAGAGCCAAAAGTGTCAGAATATCCTTGGTGTGCGCCCCAAAAAACCTTTTTATACCCCTTTCAAGTTTAGGGCAAAGTGCTGCAGAAAATGACATTCCAGCACAGACGCACGGGTCATGCGCCCCCTGCACGGGCTACCCGTGCGTCATCCCATGGCAAAGGCCATGTTTTTCGCCAAACATGCACGGGTCGTGCCCCCCAAGCACGGTCTACCCGTGCGTGATGCGTAGGCATCTTAAATTTCTCCAGTGGCGCACGGGTGGTGCATCGACGCACGGGCTACCCGTGCGCCATGCCGTAGCCTTCAGTTGCCACTTGCCAATGCCTAGGGGCGCACGGGTGGTGCCTAAGGCACGCCCTACCCGTGCATTCCCTGTATTGGCCTTATAAGCTCAACTTCATCTCATTTTGGCTTCCGTTCTCGTACATTCACTCAATTCTTGATGTTTCCACCTCGCGATGCTCGTATTTGTATCCAAATTGCTTCAAATATCATTAAATTCCGACAAAACAAGCAAAGCGTAATATCTTTTCCACAAAGAGTGAATTTACATTATTCTACATGAGTTTATGCATGCTTAATCACCATTTTTATCATAATTATACCTCAAAATACATGCAAAACTCACACCTATCAATAATGAAAATGGAGTTGGCACGAACATTCCACCTTCATGATCAAATTGCGAAAACACGTGCTTGATTGATAGTGAAACGAAATTTGACGAATGAGTTTGGTTGTGAAGTTTCGGAGTCAGTCTATTGAGTCAGTCGTCTTTATTTATGTTTTCTTCATGTTTGTTGATTTTATAGAGTCTGTAATTGCTGGAAGACAAGCAAACGTCTAAGTTTGCGGGTATTTGTTAAGTTGGTTTTACTTTTATACCAATGTATTGAGTATTCTAGACTGGGATTTTGCGTTGTTTTCGGGTATTTTTAGTGTCGTTTGAGTCGAATTCATGTAATTAGTTGTCGTTTGAGAGTCAGGACTGGTCTTGGTAGCCGAAATTGAGAAAAAATGGTGAAAAACGTGAAGGTGAAAATCGCAAGTTAGAAGCGGAAAAATGGAAAAATATCGAGTAAGATCGAGCGCCGCAACGCCAAAACCCCCGCGCGGGGGTCGAAAACGGTACAGTAGCCATATTCTAGTGGGCGCTGCGGCCACTTTGCGCGGCAGCGAGGAAGCGAGGAGCAAGAGGGCGCGCTGCAGCACCCAGGCCAAGGGCTGCAGCGCTCGGGCATGCAACAGGACGATGAGCGTCTTGTTTCTTTCTGCTGTGACGAAGGCTGAACACAGGTCGTTTTAAGTCATGGGCTTTTTGACGAATTTTTGAGGGTTTCAAGCCTATAAATACAAGAACTCACGTACAAACGAGGGGTCAGACATAATTTTGAGCACAACGCAAGACAAGAGACACAGAGCTAGAGTTCGGGACGGCAATTGGAGGCACTTCTCGTCTGGACACAGAGAGAATTCCTTCTCTTTTCTTCTCAATTCTTTCTTTGCTTTTCTTTGTCAATTTTTAAGATGTATAATTATTTCTTTACGAGTTTTTGTACATCCATTATGAGCTAAACCCATCTTTCTAGGGGATTGATGTAACTTATGTTTGAACCTATATTTTGATTTCCAGTTTATGAAATTCGCATATTTATTAATCTATTTGTGCTATTTGATTTGATTGCATCTGAATTATCTGATCAATAGTTTATATTGTTTGGCGTGTTTGATTTGACACTCGAGAGAGGTAATTGAATGTTGGGCCATAGAATAACACGACCTAGGGTTTCATAGAACCGAGAGGTTTATGAATTTTTTGAAGCCTGTGATAGAATATTCATTGAGCGTATTAGAGTTTAATTTATGATTTTTATAGAGATATCGAAATCAGAAATTGGAACCTAGAATCACTTGGGGACCCTTTGAACATAAGGGCGCCCAAATAAGAAGTCGGGAGGGTACCCAAAGAAATGCCCGTAATATGTTGAATACGTCCTGCAATACGTGAGGAGACCCAAGAGCCGAAGAAGGCCGTAGACTTATTGGGATTAAAAACCTGCCCAGAAATATCAGCATAAACCCCCAAGATCTCAAACAGATGGTGTGCATTTGAAGAGGTGGTTGCACAAAATGACAATATAAGTTGAATATTTGGAATTAGATATGAATTTATCCGTTTGATGAAATATATTTACTAAAAAATATATAATTGTTTTATAATGGACTTTAAAAATTATGAATTTGAGCTATTGAACATCAGTTTATATTTTGACTATCTGTGAATGTATAATTGTTATTTGAGGTTAGCCCGTTGCTTCATAATTATATAGAATTATTTTTAAGTTGAATGAATGTAATTAAAAAAATACTTATTTTAACTGAAGAAAATATGTATCCAAATATTGCATATATCCATACATAGCATTCTATATATATATATATATATATATATATATATATATCAGAAGACAAATACAATCTTGAATGTATTTTTTATGATTATGATGTATGCTATTTTTTTTACTTCACCAATAAAATACATTGAATTGTATTTTCCACCGTGCATTGCACGAGGCCAAATCCAATATCATTAACAACTAAGATAAATAAACTATTTTATTTGCTTCACACGATTTATATCAATCTAAATATGATTGTCATCAAAATTCATTAATGTATTAAAATTATAATTATAATTATAAGATGCAAAAAATATGAGATCAAAAAAAAATCTTGAAATTGCACTATTTTTAAGCCCATTTATAAAGAAAAAAATTGACAAAAATAATTGTAGACAAAATTAGTATAATACAGTTTATAGATTAGATTCCAAAAATATGTAAAGTGACAACAATAATTAATTTTAAACATGTGAGGCCCCAGAAATTTCAACCGTAAAGACACGATCACAGACATTTTTTTCCGGATAATTTATTCTTACATTATTTATTTATTTTGCGGTTCGCATTATGTTAATGAATTTAGCATCGGTTATCTATTTCACCTTAATTTTGTAAGAAAAAGTATTATTAAAGGTCCATTCTTTATGCAAAACTACTATTTTGATTTAAACAAACTTACTTTTAATTTTTTGTAATTTTGACATAAAAATACAACTGAAAACATTCTATACGATATACTCAATATCTCTACTCAAAATCTACTATCTTGGTTTATAAATATTGTGTTATGAAATTTTAAAATTCTTAACATACTATAGTAGTGCTTAAAATTATTTCGAAGAAAAATGATTTCGTGTTTTACGAACAAACTTTTTCATCTTTAAAAACTATCTACTACTAGTTAGTAATCTTCTTGTAACATGAAAAATCTTTTTCTATCTTATAATTTTTGAAATTTATCTTCTGGATAATATCACTGGTTTGGGTATTGCTGATTTGGTTTTGATGGGGGATTTTAGTGCTATCCTAGGTAATCATGAGAAGAAGGGTCAGGGGATTGCTTCTTTCGCATCATGTCAGGACTTTCATAATTTTATTGATAATGCGAGGTTGACGGCTGTTCCAACCATGGGTCAATTTTTTACGTGGTGTGCAACGAGGGGTCGACATTACCTCATTCAGGCTAGGTTGGATCACTCTATTGCTACTTCTAACTTTCTCTCACTTTGGCAGAAGGTGGATAACTATTTTCTCCCTCGTATTTGTTTCGATCACCATCCCCTGTTGCTCTCATGCTCGACTTAGGCTATCTCGAGGTCCGGGGCCATTCCGTTTTCGAGTATGTGGATTAAACATCCGGGTTTTATTGACGAGTTGCCTCTTCCGAACTCTTCCCTCTGAGACTTTAATCCTTTGATTAAATTGATGTTTAAACTCAAACGGTTGCATCCGGTGCTTTGTACTTGGATTAGGGAGATTTTTGGAGATGTCAACCGTGCGATGGATGCTAAGTTGGAGAGAGTTCAACAAATTCAATCGGATATAGAGACTACGGCAACAATGACAATCTCGGGGAGCATGAATTTGATGCTCAACGTTCTCTTAATCACGCCTTATTCTTTGTCGTCGGAATTTCTTCGGCAAAAATCGAGGGCGGCCTGGCTTGTTGATGGCGATCGTAACACCTCTTTCTTCCATCGTCCATGTCAAACCAAGACCGCTTGATGCCTGTATTCATGGTTTGATGATGAATGGCCATTTTTTCTACGACCTTGTTGCCATCGGTGGTCATGTAATTCACTTCTTCGAGGAATTATTCACGGCCCGATTGGCTCTCCTATCGATTTCTCGCCCTTCATTAGATTATTACTCCGATAGTTTCAACTATTGATAGCGCTGTTCTTCACTCTTTGCCTTACGAGGCGAGATCAATGAGGCGGTTTTTGATCTTGGTGTTGTGACTCCCCCCGGTCTGATGGTTTCAATGGGGTGTTCTATCATCATTGTTGGGATATTATTTCCTCGATGTCATTGATGCGATTTTGCCACTTCTTTGTGTCCGGTTCATTGCCAATGGACTCAATTCTAGCTTTATTGTTCTTATCCCTAAATGCAAGGATGCTATTATTATTGATGACTTCAGGGCCAATTGTGATGGGTAATTTCATCTTTAAGACCATTACGAAGATTCGGCTACTCGATTTGAGGAAGATCATCAACGATGTTCTTTCCCCCACTCAGTTTGGGTTTATTCTGGGACGTCATATTCACGATTGTATCGCGTTGGTCTCGAAAGGCTTCAATATTTTGCATAATAGGGCTGATAAGAACATGATTTTGAAGATTGACATTCATAAGGCCTTTAATACTTTGGACTGGGAATTTTTGCTTTATGTCTTGAGCAGGTTTGGGTTTTCTGAAAAATTCATTGGTTGGATTTTGGTGATTCTTAATTCTACTCGTATCTCGATCTGTTTGAATGGTTCGCATGTGGGTTACTTTGCATGTTCTCATGGGGTTAGACAGAGGGATCCCCTATCCCCGCTTCTTCTTTGTGTTGCCGAAGAAGTGTTGGGCAGAATCTTCGCTGACTTGGTGGTATCTCATCGCCTAATGCCATTTGTTGCTCCGCACAACATTCAATTTCCTTCTACGATGTTGTATCTTTGATGATAGCGTCATTCTCTGTGTGGCGATAATGGCAATGTTAAATCATGTTTGATAGGCTTTTGATTCTATGCTTCTGTTTCGGGGTAAGTTTTCAGTCTTAACAAATCCAAGGCATTTTTCAGGGCTTGTGTTTCTAGACACGTTAGAAATCAGGTCCAAACCATTATTGGGATTCAGGTGGGCGATTTTCCTACAACTTACCTTGGTGTTCCTATATTTAAAGGGTCTCCTAAGCAGAGGGTATTACAAGCCGCTTTTGACAAGGTTCTGCTCAAGTTCAAACGATGGAAGGGATCTTGCCTTTCGCATGCTGGAAGGGTTTGTTTGGTGAACTCTGTGATCACAAGTTCACTAGTGCATATTATGTTTGTTTATAAATGGCCTATTACTATGCTTAAGCTCTTGAGACAGCTATGCGTAACTTTATCTGGACCGGTGACATCAATCAGAAAGGTAATTATGTGGTCAATGGGCTCGTTGTTGTAGTCCTAGGAAAGAAAGGGGCCTTGGGGTTCGTTCTATTATCACGGCTATTCAAGCTTACCTCATGAAATTGGGTTGGAAGATTATCACCTAAGATTCCATTGTGTACACTACCCTTCGCAATGTTATTTTTTGGCGAATGAGGCAATCCGTCACACGTTCTTACCTTCATCGATGGGATGGTCTTCGACCTGCGGTTTAGAGTCGCTTAACGAGTCTCGTTGGGTACCGAGGGCGCAATCGTCTGTTGATTTTTGGATTGACAATTGGCTAGGTTATGTTATTGCGGACCGGATTGGCATTCCTCAAGAATACCGGATTCACTTTCAAGATATGATCTCTGATTTCTATTATGATAACACTTGACATTTTACAATATCATTCGTGGGGGCTTACTTGGATATAGTTCATGATATTGTCCGTTGTTTCATGGATTTTTTGTTTCTACTCGCTTTTGTTGGACTTTATTTATTTAAGTTTGTAACCTTAAGGGCGTAGAACCCTTGTACAATGTTAAGTTTGTAATTGTGTTGTACTTTGGTTTTATTTTGTCATTTTGGACTATAACTTATTCAAATTAGCAACAATTTACTCTGTTTGGGATTACTTTTGGTGACTGACTAGACTTATTTGGCTTAATTTCTATTTAAGTTATTGATCACGTCAGGGTCCAACTTCTCTCTCTCTCTCTCTATATATATATATATATATATATATATATACGTATTCTAAAGATTAGATGCCAAAAATATAAGATTCCAATTAATCTTATTAACTGCATTTTTAAGCACAATAATAGGGGAACAAAAAACTGAAGAAAATATTCATTGCTAAAATTAGATAGTCTCATTAAGGCGGGAAAAACCAAACTTCTGCTATTATTATATAGACGGGAAAAACCAAACTAATAAAATTATCACATAAATAATAGAAAAAATCTATACTATAATAATAATAATAATAATAATAATAATAATAATAATAATAATAATAATAATAAATAATCATAATAATAATAATAATAATAATAATAATCAAAGAGTACTATCATGAATAAGAAAAAAATATTTTTTTATTAAACTCCCTAAAACATATCCATACAAATCTACAATATAGTTTATACAAAAACTCTTGGTTAGTGCGAAATCCGAGTTCGATTGTCGATGTTGGCGGGACATTTGATGAAGATGGTAATAGGGGGAACATGAAGATGAAGCCATATTTGGTGGTTATGCTTCAAATTTAGGATCAACAATATCGAAATGTCTCTCTAAAGCAATTTAATAAGTAGTATAAATATAAGAGGATCCAACATAAATAATAAGGTGCCAAAAAGTCTCTCAACAAAATCAATTGTTAATTCAATGGTAAAAGATACGAAGATATTACCCTTTAATTATTTTGCGAAATAGAATGAAAAAATAATTATCCATGGAGCAATTTAGGATAGTTTGAACATTTATTTGAATAAAAAAATAATTAGTACATTTAAAACTTGATTAACAATATACAAAAGAAAGCCACCGTCCACTATTAAAAACAAAGACTAAATGTTTTTTTTTTAAAATAAAAATAACATTACTGAATAGAAATGATCATCAAGAATCATAGTAGTAATAATAATAATTCTATTTATAATATTAATTAATTATAAGCAAAGACTATATATTTTTAAAATATGTATAATATATGCCGATAGAATTGATCGTACACAATCACTTTTGGTATAAAGTAGGAATACCATATATAATATTTTTCTAATTTATATACATATAAAGTAGGAATACCATTCATAATATTTTTGTAATTTTATATATAAAATCTTTGAATAAAGAAAGATCAACGATTAGGATTGTACAATAAAATATTTCCAAATATAAGAAGTAAAATGAATGGGAAATTTTTTATTTTGGACTTTTGCTATTATATATATATATATATATAACACATACCATTTAAGAGTACCTATTTTTTTATTTTTTTAGTGTGTTTCATCGATATCTTTTTATATTATGTACGACAACATAAATGACATAAGGTAATACATGCAAAAATTATTACCTAATAGCCATAAAATATTAATATAGACAATATGTAGCATTTTTTATGGTGATACACTTGTTCATGCTACTATAGTCTAAGATATCACTTTTAAAAGCTTTTAATGACACTTTTTCTAAGTGTTACATTAATCCTCTATTGTAACATTTTGAAAAAATATTTCTAAAATATTGCATATAAATCTTATGTAACACTCTTTGTCAAAGTATAAAACTTTTCCTAATATTTAATAAGTGATGCGCACAAAATGATATTTATCATTTTGTGCACAATGAGCTTCGCATCCAAGACCGATGTTGTTTGGAGGTGGCAATTTGACATTGAGTTAAGTTGATTCTTATTGCATCTCTTACTTTGATTTTTACACACACACACACACATATACTTGTATAGACTAGTTATAAATAAGAGATTATATTATATACTACATGTATTAAAAATCATATTATACACTATATATATGAATAATCATATTATATATTATATATTAAATAACATAATAAGAAAAATAAATATAAAATATAAAATAAATTTATGGAATGATTGATTTAAATTCATTGGTAAAAATAAAAAAAAAGTATAAACTAAAAAATTAATTTACCTACATATTAAAAGATTCTGGCGGTAAAAAATAAAAAATAATAAATAAATAATGTAAAAGTATACCAATGGAAAAAACCCGTAACTAATTACCGACGACATCAACTTTTGTTGGTTAATTTGTTTAAAAAAATAAAAAAGGTTATCAACGAAATTAATTTATGTTGGTAAAAATTGGAAAAATTAAATAATAACAATAAACCATTCTCAATATCTAATTAAAGCGGCATAGTTTGTATTACTAAAATATAGCTAAACAATTTTTAATTAAATACAATGTTACCTAGAGTATTGTTTAATAAAGTGATATCTATTTGTGTTACCAAAAAAAATAAAAAAATAAAAAGTAATATTGAAATGTGTTACTTATTTAAAATTATTACATATGTGTGTTACATAATGATAAAATACTTTAAAAGTATTACATAAATATTATAATCTAAAAAATGTAACAAATATGTATTACATAACGCGTCTTATGTGAAAAATACGACAATTTTGTGTGGCTAATTTATTATTTCCTAAATAGAGTAATTTGTTTCAAATTTTAACTACATAATATTATTTCTAAGCTACAAAATTGTGCAGAAACATTAAAAGTGTGGGGCAGAGGTAAGCAAAATAAATTTCGAAAAGCTAAGGAGAAATGCCAAAATGATATTGCTTATCTACAATCAAAACAAGATGAGGAATCAGCTACATTGCTTGGCATTACGAGGAATAAGTATGCAAATTTATTAGTTCAAGAAGAGCAACATTGGCAGCGAAGGGCAAAGCCATTTTGGTTACAAGATGGAGATATGAACACCCGATTTTTTCATGCAGTAGCCTCGACGCGCCGTAAGACGAATAAAATTATAAAATTGAAAGATGAGACACGGGTCAATGGCTAGACAAGGATTCTGAAATTTGTAATCTATTTTGTCTCCTTTTTACTGCTAATCCCGTTTCGGTTGCTAATGTTTTAAATTGAATCACACCGTGTATTTGTTCTGATGATAATAACACTGATATTAAGCCATTTACAAAGGAGGAATTCACTTTGGCACTACGAGATATGCATCCTAATAAGTATCCGGGTCCTGATGGGTTTAACCCGGGTTTCTATCAGCGATTTTGGAATATTTTGGGTTCTGATGTGTTCGACTCGTGTTAAATGGCTTGGAGAACTCTACTTTCCAGTTGGGCTCAATGATACAAATGTGATTCTTATTCTGAAATGCGATAAACTTTTTTCTATAAATGTATTTGCGGCCTATTTCTCTATGCAATGTCATTTATAGGATCTTAACCAAGGTGTTGGCGAACCGGTTGAAATATTTACTACCAAGAATTGTTTCTCCAGCTCAATTGGCTTTTGTGGGGGTGGGGGCGATCGATCCTTGACAACGTACTTATTGCCTTGAAGCAATACACTTTTTGAAAAATAAGAACCGTGGAAAAGAGGGAGATGTTGCACTCAAAATAGATATCGATGGGCGTATAATCGGGATTGTTGGGATTTTTGTGAAAACTTCTTCCGAAAATTGGATTTCATTCACACTTTGGTTTTTTTGATCAAGGTTGTGTTACTTTTGTCCATATAATATCATTGTAAATGATTATTGGACCGGGAAAAGGATTACGACGGGGTGATTCACTCTCGCTTTATCTATTTATTTTGGTGTCTCGAGGGATGCGCCTTAATCTCTAAAGCGACATTATCTAATTCTCTCATGGTGTTAGAATTTGTCGACGAGCTCCAATCATCACTCATTTACTATTTGCAGATGATAGTATTTTATTTTGCCGAGCAAGCAGTGAAGAATGCAGTGTTTTGAGGAATATTCTACTTCAGTTCGAAGAGGTTATGTTAAGTTGGTTTTATACCAATGAATTGAGTATTTTAGACTAGAATTTTGTGTTGTACTTGGATGTTTTAGAGTCGTTTGAGTCCATTTTGCTTCATTAGGTGTCGTTAGAGAGTCGATACAGGTTATGGTAGCCGAAATACGATGAAAATGGTGAAAAACGTGTTTGGACGAAGGAAATCGCACTTGAAGATGAGAAAATAAGAGAAAAATGCAACACAACAGGAGCGCCGCAGCGCGGGGGTCCAATATTTGGCAGAAGGGCAACTCAATTACTGCAGCGCGCCGGGGCGGGAGGCCCAGCACAACGTGATGGGGGGAAGTCGGTGCGATCTTTGCAACGCTTGCCCGGTCTTGCTGCGAAAGACGCGTAGGAGTACCAGGTTTTACGAGATTTCTATTTTTTGCGCTTTCGACAATTTTTGGCTTATAAATACAACCAATTATACACATGACAAGAGTTGGACATTTTATTGAGCACACGGGACGACTTTGAGCAAGGAGAAAGAGTTCAGGACGAGATTCGGATGCATCTATCTTTTGGAAACAGAGAGGATTCTTTCTTTCGTTATTCTGATTTATTTTTCCATTATCTTTGTTGAACCCTTGAGATGTATAATTACTTTTTCATGAGTTTTTATACATCCATTATGAGCTAAACCTATTTTTCTAAGGGATTGATGTAACTTACGTTTGAACCTATGTTTTGATTTTTAGTTTATTTTGTACATTATTAAATCTATTTATGCTATTTGAATTAATTGCATCTGAATTATCTAATCAATAATTTAGATTGTTTGGCGTGTTTGATTTGACACTCGAGAGAGGTAATTGAATGCTTGGCCATAAAATAGATGTTCGCCAAAAATATTTTAGATCTTACAACTGCAAGTGTATAGTGTAGAATAGGTCGTATTCCTCAGGGATTGACTACGAAATACTTAGGCTATAATAACATCATATTCCAATTTTACTGAAGCGACCGAGTCTCAAGTTGTAGAAAAATCAAAAATAAAAAGAAAACAAAACAAAAGAAGTAAATTTGCGAACTCCACAAGTATTTTCAACAACTACGAAAGGAACCTTAGGCACATAATCTCAACATGTTTCTTCAATATTAAATCTAATTAATGTTTCACAAAACTAATTCATGCAATTCTACAGGTTCAATTCCTAAGTTAGTCTATTTCCCCTCCCGGGCGGCGCATAAACAATAGATTAATAACAATTGTAGGTCTCTCGACTCGACACAACTATTATTAACTCCTAAAAGATCTATGAATTGAATGACTTCCCACAAACAATTGTAGGTCTCTCGACTCGATACACCCATTTATGTTTGAATTCGATTTCCGTCTTTATTAGAACTCTTCTTCCGAATTTCGCACTAACAAATATGACATGCTAATTAATGATCAGATAAAAAGCAATTAAGAATAAGCATTTGAATTCATAAAATAGAACACATGAATTAATTAAGAAAATAATTAATCAAGATTTAACATGAATCCACAGCTTTGATTATGCCCTAAGACCCAAAAGATTAGCCAAACATTGATAACAAATTCATATACAAACTTGAAATCAACATTGCAACATCGTTTAAGCATAGATAACAGATCTAAACTAAGAAGGAAAACCCCTTCTTGTCAGGATGGATCTTTCTTCCAAGCCTTCGAAGCTCTTGTGCTTCCGTAGATGTGAAAGGCCTTGTGGTGTTCTTCGTAACGTAGCCATACTCTCTTAGAAGACCTTTGATCTTGTGTTAATGTGTATTTTGATGTGTTGTATGGTCTATGGATGAATATGAATGATGTAATTTTCGTGCAGCCCTTGGGTCCTTTATATAGATGCTTGAAAAGATCACTTGTAAAGTTTGAATGGGAAAAGGACACAAAAATCTGCCACAGACTTGTCGTCGCACGGCCCATGTGGCTTGGTTTCATCCTCCTTGTTTTCTCCCAACACTTCACAAGGACATATCTCTTCACATGGGCAGGTCACACGACCGTGTGGTCCCACATGGTCCGTGGTTTTTGTCCAGTTTCTTCATCTTTTCAATCTTCTCTTTGCACTCATCAATCTTATCTAGGCCTTCCAACTGATATCTTCTCAATTAAGCTCCACTTTCTGTAAAAAAAAAGTTACAAGAATACGCAGTATCATGCTCTTCTAAGGAAACCAAGTAAAACACACTAAATATACATTCAAATGTATCAATTATATACTATTTTAATCCCCTAAATGCACGTATATTTTACACGTATCAAAATTCCCCAAACATAAAGCATTGCTCGCCCTCGAGCAAATTAAGAAAAATAATATCAAGGGGTAGAAAAAACACACAAGAACACTATAAACATTCAATCTCATTTGACTCCATATTTAAGTAAACCGCGCAATTTATTATCAAGAAGTCATATCATAAGTTCGGCATAATTAATACTCTATCGGGTACTTGACATCGCGACTCACAAGTAGTAGTAGTGTATCACTCAACTCTCAAAGTGTATGGAAAGTGTTTACGCTCAAAATCAATTCAGTGAAAGTAGAACTACCATAGGCTTGCAAATCGTCTAACATATCTACCACTTTTATTTGCACAATTTAAGAATCAAAAAGGATGTTTTTATTTGGTTGTAATGTAGGCTCTGTGGTAGGGGTTGGAAAAATATGGATTAAGTGACTTGAATTGAGTAGATAGAATTTAAGCACACAGACTTGTAACTCACCAACCCAATTTTATCATGCAAGTCATTCTTTCAAGATATTTTCTTTTTCAACTCAACTCCACCCTTTTTTCCTTTTTTATTCTTAGGCGCCTTTTTTTTTTCTTCTTTATCCTATAGCTCTCAATTTTTTCTCAAAATTTTCCAGATTGTTTCTTTTTTTTCCTTTCTTATGCTCGATTTTTCTCTTTCTTTTTTTTTCCAGAGATTTTTGTTTCTTTTTCGATCTTTATTCTTCTTTCATTCACCTAGATACTGCTCATCCCTCTTTCTTTTGCCAACTTTCTCTTCTTTTTTTTTTTTTTTTTTTTTCACCACATCTCCCTCAAACTTGTTCATTTCCTATAATCTCAAAAAAGTTTAGGGATAAAATCATTTTTTTCAATTTAAAGATCAAAACGTGGCTAACAGTAAAAAGTTAAGGCTCAAAGTGGCTAACTAGGGAATCATGAGTTCATAGGTAGGCTTTTTAGGCTAAGTAGGCTAAACAAAGATGGCCTTAAATCATTTTTAAAAATTGCACACGCACATGGCTTCAATGAAGATACCAAATCAAGTTCTAGAGTTCTAACAACCATGAATGATGTTAGTCCAAGTGGCTACGATAATCTGGGGGGGTGAATAGATTATGGCGATTTTCCAAATTTTGCCCTCTTTTTCGAATGTAGAAATGATAACACAAATGAGTGCGGGAAAGTAAACAACACTCGAGATTTATAGAGGTTCAACCCACCTAGGACCTAATCCTCTACCACCCCGGTATATCCGAAGTGAATTTCAAAAAACAAAAAGAATGTTATTAATAGATACCAAACTATTACACCTTCACCTTGAAGAGCACCTCGCTCTTCTTACAACACCACCTATGAAGATTACCATAATCTTCTTACACCAATGAAAAGTACCACACACTTAAACACCTAAAATTACCCAAGTGTGCTCTTACCACAAGAACACTTAACAAGGATGTCTTGTTTTGGATGATTGAAAATAATTCAAGATTACAACTCAAATGAAGTATACAACTTTGAAGTGCAAGTGTAATCAAGAATCAAACCTACTACTCAAGATGTGCAAGTGAAAGACTTAGGCTAAACACAATAAGAATATGAAAGTGAAGCTTAGATTGGCGAACGAAATCGTCAAGTAATTCGCTATCGGAAATTTTCCGCATCCATTTCAACCATTAACGGAACCAAGCCGAGACCGACCACCAGTTTTGCTTGGTGGGCCGAAAATGAGCGTGATCTCTTGTTCAGTCAAGTAAAATGGCTTGTTTCAAAAAAATATGCCGCCTGGGGGCTTTACCATATTCAACCACGGATTAAGTCGACATAACATCCTCCTCAACATAATGCCTAGCAGAGGAGCGACCAGACAATATTTCTTGAACAAAGTCAAGTGATTGCCTAACGGATACATCCGACGCATCTTTTCATTCAGAGCTTTCCCCCCTATGCTCCGGTCGAGCGGTTGACAGCTGCGCTCACCACCCCATTCATAGATCCCAATCTTTTTTGCAGTTCTTAGGGAACCAAAACACCACAATGTTGCAAGCTTGGTTCACAGTCAATAACATCTTCACCATCGAGAGTAACAATCAATTGCCACACGATTCTTTCGCGAAACGCTCTATCAAAAAAGTGTTTGTGATTGTTCCAGAAGATTATATCCGTTGAGCGGGGCTCTTCTTGCGGCTTGCAAGCCTTGTCTTATATGATAGTTGTGGCCTTTGCATCGAATTAAACCACATGCTCGTATCGGCTTCCGTCTCTCTCTGTCCCTGATCCTTTCAAGCATAGAATGAAGCTCTTGCCGAGTATAATCAACTTCCCTCCTGTGCCAAGGGAAAAGGAACGAGGAAAAGAATCAAAGATTTCAAGGGGGTGCAACACTTCTTAGTTTGGATAGAGAAAAAAACTTTGTGTGAACTGGCGAGAACCCGGCGTGAGTGCTTAGAGCCCCTCTTCCATCAATAGGTACTCCCAAGGCATCGACCACACGCCCAATTTCTTGAAGCTCGATCTCTCCCCCCAAATAAACCATATAGCCAAGAAGTTTGCTTGTGTTTGTATTGCTTGTATTGTTATATCTTGTGGCTTCAATCCTTCATCTATTTATAGGAGAGGTCTTGGATTTGATTTTCAGACATAGGCTCCTCCTTGAAGATTGAAATCTGTAAATAAAATCACAAATCAAATGGAGGTTATAGCTTTTAGAAATCAATCCCTTAAAATCATGAAAAGTTGTCTGCTGCGCAATGTATAGTTTGCTGATAAAACCTTAGGTCGACCGGTAGACCTCTAACAAAGAAATTCGAATTGTTCTTCAAACAATGCAAGGTGGATCGGTCCAGGGGTTGCTCGGCCGGTCGACCATGGGTTCGGTTCGACGGTCCAACCCATCCAAATTGCGAGAGACAAAGTTTGATTCAAGTTTTTGTTTC
This sequence comes from Rehmannia glutinosa, assembly GCA_016081115.2. Lineage (NCBI taxonomy): Eukaryota > Viridiplantae > Streptophyta > Magnoliopsida > Lamiales > Orobanchaceae > Rehmannia > Rehmannia glutinosa. The sequence continues at coordinate 67,231,469 of CM071934.1, read as the reverse complement.
TTGAGGCTTGGTCGACGTGGCGACCTCCGTGAAAAATCTCCCGTCTCATTTTTGTTTCAGAAATCAAACTTTCAGGCATGGGTTGCCCCCTAGGGTGACCGGTTGGACCCGAAACAGAAATGTTGTCCAATTTTTGTCAAAAATAAACTTCAAGAAATACTCCGAAAAATTAGTAAAAATAATTTAAATCGATTAGGAGTATTTGGACATCATTTAGGGACATTGTTTTGGTGAAAACTCAATTAACTAAAATCATCAAAATTACGATAAAAACATTTATCTAACAAACTCCCCCTTTTTGATAATTACAAACCAAAACAATTTTAAGAGATCGATTTTGAAAACGAAATAAATTTTTCCGGTAAAAAATAACTATCCATTTTAAGCGACACTTTTCATGCATAAGAATCATAAGTATGGGAGCAAAGATTTTTCAAAATATTTTGTAAGAACTCCCCCTATCAACATGCACAACAAGAGTAAGTGTAGAAGCAAATAATTTAAAAGCTAAAAGCTCAGCTTTTACACTTTGAACTTGAATTACAAGAGCTTAGAAGCTCCCCCTGTCAAAAATAAATCATTAGTCACAATTAAAAGTCCATTATGCATCCATTGTACTAAGGTTTATCCTCGACTTTTGATTTTTCATCCACAACTTATAACTTTTTTGGCGAGCTTTTTCTAGCTTTTTCGATTTTATGAGCTTATTTCATGTTTCTCCCCTTTGGAATCATCAAAAAGACAATTAGCGTGATAAAAACATCATAAATTCATATCAAAGTGCGCATTTGAATCGAATTATCGAGCTTTTGAACATAGAGCTTAAAATTCCAAATAGTAAGAGAAATTGCTAGAAGAAAGTTTGTAGAAGCTCATTTGATTGATAAAATATGATCTCTATAAACATATAAGACATTTGAAAGCAAGATATTCATGTAAGGGATGAAATATTCATTGAGATATTTTATCGAACACTTGGCGTGCATATAATAAAATCGAAGTTGTATATGACATTTGTAAATGTAATGATGCCCAAAAAATCATCATGAATCCTACTTCTACAATCACAAATTATCAATATACATAATTCCCAACACAATGATATCACAAGTTCTTCAATCCATCTAGCAAAAGCACTTTCTTAAGTGATCAACCCAATTGAGATTAAAAGATGAATTAAACTTACCAATTAATCGGAGAAGTTGAGTAATATAGGTGATATACTCATAATATAAGTCCAATAATATAGAATTTACAAGAAATAAACCATTTTGAGTGAATTGTGTGTGAAATTTGCAAAGGGTGCAAAAATGGACGAAAGGAAGCAAAATAGTGACAATTGAGACATAAACCAATTTATCCAAAAAAGTGGCTAGGTCGACCTGTTGAGAGGGGTGTTCGACCCGTCTAGGTAGTGGTCGACCAATCGACTCCTCTTCATCCAGTCCCTGGATCTCATTTTTTGGTTTTGTCCGAATTGAGTTAACATTCCGATTTTTCACCCCTAAGTTTTAAAAATGCACAAAATGCAATCATAAACCTTATTCGATATGCATTATGCCTAAACAAGCTCGAATGGACGCAAAAGACTCAGCGGATAGAGGTTTTGTGAAAATATCCGCGAGTTGATCTTGAGACGGAACAAAGTACATCTCAATTTTTCGTTTGGAAATGCAATCCTTTAGAAAATGGTATCGAATCTCAATATGTTTTGTTCGGTTATGATGAACCGAATTTTGAGCAATGTTTATAGCGGACGTGTTATCACAAAAAATAGGAACATTTTCAAAAGAACATTTGTAATCCGCTAATGTTTGTTTCATCCAAAGAAGTTGAGTACAACAAAAGGCCCGAAAATGTACTCGGCTTCGGCCGTTGATAAGATACACTATTTTGCTTTTTTGAAAACCAAGATATGAGGCAATCACCTTAAAATTTACATGATCCGGAGGTACTTTTGCGATCATCAATATTTCCCGCATAATCCGAATCACTATATCCTTTAAGAGAAATTTTTTCTTTTTTTGGATAAAACAAGCTATACGAAATAGTGCCTTTCAAATATCAAAAAATTCTTTTAATGTCACTCATATGAGATTCTTTGGGATTGCTTTGAAAACGAGCACATATGCATACATCACGGAGAATATCGGGTCTACTTGTGGTTAAGTAAAGTAAACTACCAATCATACCTCGATATTTTGATTCATCAACCGACTTGCCTTTTTCATCCTTGTCGAGCTTGACGTTAGTTGTTATTGGAGTAGTAACAGTTCTCCTTCTTCAATTCCGAACTTCTTTAGAAGTTCTTTTGAATACTTTAATTGTGATATATATATATATATGTGTGTGTGTGTGTGTGTGCCTTCTTGGCATTGTTTTATTTGGAGTCCAAGAAAGAAATTGAGCTCCCCATCATGCTCATTTCAAATTCACTTTGCATTAACTTGGAAAATTTCTTACAAAGAGATTCATTAGTAGCACCAAATATAATATCATCAACATAAATTTTAACTAATAAGCAATATTGCCCTTTTTCAAAAACAAAAAGAGTATTATCAACTTTAACTCTTGTAAATCCATTTTGCCTCTATCATACCATGCTCAATTTTAAAACCCCGGAGGTTGTTTTACATAGACTTCTTCTTGAATAAAACCATTTAGAAAAGTTGATTTAACATCCATTTGGTAAAGCTTGAAATTTTTGAAACAAGATTGGGCAAGTAAAATACGAATAGCTTCTAAACGTGCTACGGGTGAAAAAGCTTCATCATAGTTAATACCTTTTTCTTGACAATACCCTTGAGCCACTAAACTTGCTTTATTTCAAACGATGTTGCCTTGGTCATCGAGTTTGTTTCGGAATACCCATTTTGTACCAATAGTTGTTTGAGATGGGGGACAAGGTACCAATTCCCAAACATCATTCCTATCGAATTGATTCAACTCTTCTTGCATTTCTAAAAACCAATCCTTATCTTCAATTGCTTCCTTTACATCATCTTCTTCATCACTTTCATCATTGGGTATCCTTTCAACACCCGATGCTTCATTGAATTTGACATGAATAGATTATTCAACCACCATGCTAGTCTTATTATAAACCCGATATGTTTTGCTCTTGGTTGAGTACCCCATAAATATTCATTCATCGGCCTTAGGATCAAGTTTGTCTAATTAATCCTTGGTAATCAGAATAAAACACTTACACCCAAATATTTTGAAGTAACTAATATTTGGAGTTCTTCCTTTCCAAAGCTCATATGGTGTTTTATTCAACTTAGGACGAAGGTAAACACGATTAATAACATAACATGCGGTACTTACGGCTCCGGCCCAAAAATATTTTGGAAGTGAAAATTCGTTGAGCATGGACCAACTTATTTCTTGAAGAGTCCGGTTCTTCCTTTCGGCTACTCCATTTTGTTGTGGTGTTCTTGGAGCCGAAAAATTGTGAGCATATCCCTTGGTTTCACACAAGACTCTAAATTCACCATTAAATTCACCACCTAGATCACTTCGTATAGACTTGATATTATCTTCTTTTTCATTTTCAATAAGTCTACACAACTTAGCAAACTCATTAACGATATCGCTTTTATTTGCAAGAAAAATAGCCCAAGTGTATCTAGAATAATCATCAACTATAACAAAAGTGTAATATTTTCCACTAAGACTAGCCATACCAATATCCCCATACAAATCAAGATGAAGTAAATTATAGAGGCTTGGTTTTGGAAGTTTCATGGGCTTAAAACTACTTTTAACTAATTTGTTCTTTTGACAAGTGTCACATAAACCAAGATTTTCAAAATTCAATTTGGGTAGTCCTTTTACATGTTGATTTTTGTAAATATTTTGAAATTTTTTGTATCCAGCGTGTCCAAGTCGCCTATGCCATAAACTAGTTAAATCATTATTGGCGACATGACAAGAAATATTTTGACTAACCAAATCACTTGTGCAAATTTTGTAGAGATTGCCTTTTCTATTTACTTCACAAACAATTTTATCATTTTTGAGAATAAGACATTTTTCTTTATTACAAATAACATTGTAATTTGAATAACAAAGTTGGCTAACACTTATCAAATTGAACTTAAGCCCTTCAACTAATAAAACATTACTAAGAGAGAAGAAAGAGTTACCAATTTCTCCATTTCCAAGAATTCTTCCCTTCCCATTCCCAAACATAACCTTGTCTTCTTCTCGGAGCTTGATGTTGGTAAAAAGTTCTCTCCTTCCGGTCATATGGCGTGAACACCATTGTGCACAAGCTATTTTGAATCTTCCGAAATGGTTATAGCCCCTAGCACTTACAAATAAATCATTTTTAGGTACCCTATTTTTGGGGTCCATGGGGTTTAGTCTTGAGACCTTTGGGTCTCCAAAAATGACTAAAACTATTTTTCAATTTGCAATCATTTGCATAGTGTCCATTTTTACCACAATAAAAGCAAGGTATAAGATCAGGACTACTAGCACGTATGAAAGTCGGACCTTGGTCATTTTTCTTAGAAACATTTTGAAAAGGTTTATAACCAAGTCCTAGTTTTCAATGCTCATTTCTTTGTGCATCAAGAATTTTTGTAACTTTATCCGTACTTAAATTAAAACGATGCACATCCTTTTTCAAATTTTCAATCTCTTTTGTAAGCATTTGTTTTTCCGAATAAAGAGTATGCATTTTAGCAAGAGTAATAGCATGAGCACGATCAAGAGATTCATAAGAAGTAAATAATTTTTCTTTTTCCAATTTGAGCTCTTTATACTCCTTTTTTAAAAATTTGTACTTGCAAATCATATCTCTAAATTCATTTTTCAAATCATCATTGTAAAAGAGAAAGATATAACATTGTGTAAAAGATAATGATTTGATATTGCAAGAGAGAAAGAAATGAGATAATTTCTGTGTGTATTTTCATTCACTTGTGCTTAGGTATTTATATACATAAGAAACCCTATAATTATGCTAATTACAATCCCTACAATTATGCACGCATTATCTCTATAATTATGCTAATTACAATTCCTATAATTATGCACACATTATGTCTATATTTATGTTAATTACAATCACTGTAATTATGCACACAATCCCTATAATTATGCCAATTACAATAAAGTCTTCAACACTCCCCCTCAAGCTGGAGCATATATGTCAATCATATCCACTTGTCACAAAGTTCGAGAATCGTTTTCCTCCTAACGCTTTAGTGAAGACATCAACAACCTGGTTGGATGATGATGTGAATGGAGTGTAAATTTTCTCGTTCATTACACACTCACGAATAAAATGACATCAACCTCAATATGCTCATCCTCTTGAAAAACATTACTTGCAATGTGAATAGCCGGGTTATCACAATACATAAGCATTGTAGGTGAACCCTAATTCTTCAAGTAGATTCTTCAACCATAACATCTCGAAAAGGTGAGCCATGGCTTTACTCAATTTATTGATCTAGCAAATCAAGTTTGTTTCTTACTCCGCCATGTTACTAGATTTCCCCCTATATAAGTTGCAATTTCCATTTCTCTTAAACGACAACCCTTTCCCGGTGATTTCTTGATATACCTAAGAATCCCGATTGCAAAGATCCCAATGAACTTGCTTCGGTTTATCCATAAAACGATTGACCATTCCAACCGCAAATGAGATGTCAGTCTCGTTATTGTTAAGTAGATGAGTTTCCCTACAAGTCGTCTATATTTTGCTTTATCCTCAAAGAACTCTCCATTGTCATCCCAAACACTTGGATTGATATCCACAGAGTATCAACAAAGCAATCCAGTTTCTTTGAGTAAATCAGTAGCATACTTTCGTTGGCATAATGAAACTCCAGATTTGCTTTGTGAGCAATTTCAATTCCCAAGAAATACTTAGGGCGCCCCATATCTTTAGTAACAAAGTGTTGCTTTTACTTTTTAACCTCAATTCCACATATATCAAAGCTAATAAGAATGATAACCCCCGTTCGTGCTATGTCGCACAAACACGAATGATCGATTTGAATGGCTGCTTGAAGTCAACACTCAGGGATATTCTCAATTTATCAAACCAAGCTCGAGGACTTTGTTTAAGACCATAAATAGCCTTCTTAAGTTTACAAACCATAGTAGCATTCTCCCCGAGCAACATATCCTGGAGGTTGCTCCATAAAAACGGTCTCGTGCAAATCGCCATAAAGGAAGGCATTCTTCACATCTAGCTGGTACATTGGCCAAGATTGATTTACAGCCAAGGAGAACAAAACTTGAATGGAATTCATGCGAGATTGGAGAGAACGTCTCAAAGTAGTCAACACCATAAGTTTGTGTAAATCCTTTGTACCAGGCGAGATTTGTATCGATCAATAGTACCATCAACTTTATATTTCGAGTAAACACCCAACGACAGGCAACAATATCAGCCAAGGTGGTGCATCCAAAGCTCCCAAGTACCACGAGAGATAAGGCGGACATTTCCTCATCCATCGCATCCGCCAAGCTGATAAGCCTCGAGTAGGAAGTTGGAACTTTTGTAGATGATATAGAAACAACAAACGTGCGGAAAACAGGACCAAGACAATCAAACGAGATATGGTTAGACAAAGGATGGGTAGTGCAAGAACGAATACCTTTACGAAGAGCAATGGGCAAAGTCAATCTCGGAAGGATGAGAAGCATCGAGCTGCAGGAGGAGAAGAAGGCGAGGGACATGAACCAAGTTCGCCGAGAACGCCTCGTATACACCGCAATGGTTTAGGAGGAGGAGCATCTCGAGTGGGAGATATTGATGGTGGGATTGGTAAGGGAGGAGAGGCTAATGTTCGACTTGAACCGGTTTGGGGAAAAGTATGGTTGTGACTAAAAAAATGTAACATCAGCACAAGTGTAACAACGTTTTGTGAGTGGGTCAAGGCAACGATACCCTTTTTGTGTACGAGAATATCCAAGCATGATGCATTTAATAGACCGAGGAGACAATTTATCCAAACCAGGGGTAAAATTATGAACAAAACAAACACAACCAAATATGCGGGGAGGCAAATGGAAAAGTGGTTTATCAGGATGAAGACACGAGAATGGGATATCCCCATGTAAAACAGTAGACGACATCCTATTTATGAGGAAGCAAGCTGTGAGAACATCATCACCCCACAAATACTTAGGGACATTCATATGGCAGAGAAGTGTACGAGCTACGTCTAAAATGTGTCGGTGTTTGCGTTCAGCAACCCCATTTTGTTGGGAAGTGTATGAGCAAGATGTTTGATGAATTATGCCATGAGAAGCACAAAATGTAGAAATAGTTTTCTGAGTGAACTCGAGTGCATTATCAGTACGAAGAGTGCGCAAGTTAATGGAATATTGGGTTTTTATTTCATGATAAAATGATTTGACATCATCGGGGAACCTCACTTCTATTTTTGAGTAAATATAACCACGTCATGCGGGAATAATCATCAACAAAAATTATAAAATACTGAAAACCTCCTCTAGATTCAACTTTACTAGGTCCCCAAACATCACAATGAACAAGTTCAAAAGCAAAAGAACTACATTTATCAACTCTAGAAGGAAAAGACGTACGATGGTGTTTGCAACTCACATGACTCGTGACTGAAATCAATAGAGATTAAACATTTGAGGGAGGAAGGAGAAGGGTGACCAAGACGACAATGCCACTCGATAAGGAGACACATTTCTTCGGGAAGATGCAGGTGTTACGGAATCCAAGTAGTATAGACCATCACGCTCATGTCCTCCACCAATCATCCTCTTTTCACGAATTGTGAGTTTTTGTGAGTTGGCTTATGGACAAAAAACTAACAGAAATTTAGGTGCGAAGAGAACATTATCAAGAGTGATATTTGTAGTAGGCACAACACCCATTCCGTGATTGGAGAATAGGTGCCATCGGCTAGACGGACGAGGGATAAAGACAAAGAATCAGAAGATGAAGAGAAAACAGACTTGTTACCCGATGAGCGTAGCACGAATCCAAAGATCAAGACTTACCATGAGACACAACAAACGCACCTTTTGAGGGCGGCAATGGTAGACGGACTTGTCTCAGACGAATGGAGTAGGTTCTCATAAGGCCACGAGGAACAGAGATCATTTCAACAACGAGGTGATGGAGGAGTAGTTGGCTCGGTTGATGCACCTTTTAGCCCATCCGCTTACCGAATTTTGCCTAACATTTTTGAGACATGGTTGGAACGACCACAGTGAATACAAGAACAATCACCCTTGGTGGCATCAGTTCCACGACCACGGCCACGACCACCATTACGTCCCCGAAAGGATCCTCGGCCTCGAGCAGACATAGCGGAAGTGTCGGAAGGTAAGGAAGAACTAGTGTCGATTTCGCCCGTGGCCACTCGAAGGACGCGATAGAGCATTAGATAACATGGGAATGTTATCACTAGCGATAGACTATCCCGAACCAGTTCTAACCCCGATAAGAACTTTGCGACCATAAATTCCTCCCATTGACTCTTTGGTCCCATCACACGATAGAGGATGGTATACCAAAATTTCATCTGCATCCCCCTTAAGAGTAGAAAAATAGGTATTAACAGACCATCTTGGCGGAGAGAGAAGAGTTTCTCATATAACTTTCGAACACACGAGAGACATTCTTGTCATTCGAATACATGTCCCTTAAGGCATCCCACATGGCTTTGGATGACTCTAAGAACATAATATTAGTGCCGGACTCTTCCATACTATTAAGGAGCCAAGTCATAACAAAAAGTCCTTGACTCCAAGTAGTATATTTGGCATCCTTAGAATCGGGAGGATCGGACAAAATGTGGTCTAGTTTATTTTGGGATCCCAAAATAGTTGAAAAGCACGAGACCACAAGAGATAGTTGGAACCATTTAATTTGATGGTGGTTCCTAAAGTGGGTTTATGATCTGATCCAGAGCGACATTATAGAAAATTCAAAGCAAAACCTTTTCAAAAATAGTAGTAGAAATCGACTCTTTTGGAGTTTCGAGAAGGGATTGTGCAAACAACATCGGACAGAATATTGAGCAGGCGAGTTGATAGTGAAGAAAAAAATATTAGGTTAGAGAAGGATTTGACCCTCTTGATACCATGTAAAAGAGAAAGATATAACATTGTGTAAAAGATAATGATTTGATATTGCAAGAGAGAAAGAAATGAGATAATTTCTGTGTGTATTTTCATTCACTTGTGCTTAGGTATTTATATACATAAGAAACCCTATAATTATGCTAATTACAATCCCTACAATTATGCACGCATTATCTCTATAATTATGCTAATTACAATTCCTATAATTATGCACACATTATGTCTATATTTATGTTAATTACAATCACTGTAATTATGCACACAATCCCTATAATTATGCCAATTACAATAAAGTCTTCAACAATCATAATCACATTGTAATTTTTCAACTAAAGAAGAAGATGAAGAATTAGAGCGTACCTCATTGTTTTCATCGTCTATGGCCATGAGACCATATGCGCTTCTTCTTCCTCATCGGATGTGGCAAGGGGCTCATCCCATGTTTTTGCTTCCACATTTAGAGCTTTTCTTCTTGGGAAAAGGCTTTTTCTTCTTTTGCTCCTCCTCCGCTAATTTCGGGCAATCGGCTATATAATGCCCGGGTTTTCTGCATTTGAAACATGAGTTGTCTCTAGACTTTTTTGCCTTATTTCTATTTACAAACTTGGCAAATTTCCGGACAAGAGCAACCATCTCCTCAACATCTTCATCACTAACATAATATGAATTATTAGAAGAAGATGCTAAGCCTTTAGGAATAATTTGCATACCCGATTGAGAGGTGGATGGTTTGGAATTTTTCTCTCTTTTAGATATACTTCGTAGATGAGGAGGTTTCCAATGAGCTCGTCAAAATTGAGAGTTTCGAGATTTTTAGCTTCCGTGATTGCCGTCACCTTTTCGGACCATGAACTGGGGAGAGCATTCAAGACCTTAGTCACACTGTCTTCTTTGGAGATGACTTTCCCAAGTGCCACAAGAGGATTGACTATGTTGTCAAAGCCTTTCCACCATTTTTGAAATATTTTCACCATCAAGCCTAATGAAGTTTTTAAAGTCTTTAACAAGCAAGGTTTTTCTTGCTTGTTTAACTTTCTTTGTACCCTCATAAATAGTTTCCAATTTTTCCCAAACTTCATCTGCGAACTTTATGCCTCTAATACGATTATACTCGGTGGCAGTAAGAGAGCAATGCAAAATATTTAATGCATTACCATTTAGAGAAAATGACTTCTTGTCATTATCGTCAATTTCTTGAAGCTCTTGAGGACCGAGGTGCCATCCTCGAATTTCTTGGTTGGTTAAGCTATCCCTTCAATAACCACATTTCAAATATCGAACCCGCACCCTTGTACAAAGTACTTCATTCGGTCTTTCCAAAAGGCATAGTTGTTGGCATCTAATAGTAGTGGCTTGTTGGTGGAGGCGCTGGTGGTGAGGTAGCTTTCGTTCGTAGCCATGGATCTTTTCTCTTTACTCGCAATGAAGAACGAGCTTGCCAAAATTTTTGGCTCTGATACCACTTGTTAGTCCAAGTGGCTACGATAATCTAGAAAGGGTGAATAGATTATGCTGATTTTCCGATTTTCACACTCTTTTTCGAATATAGAAATGATAACACAAATGAAAGTGCGGGAAAGTAAACAACACTCGATGATTTATAGAGGTCCAACCCACCTAGGGCCTAATCCTCTACCACCCCGGTATATCCCAAGTGGATTTTGAAAAAGAAAAAGATTTGTATTAATAGATACCAAACTATTACACCTTCACCTTGAAGAGCACCTCACTCTTCTTACAACACCACCTATGAAGATTACCATAATTTCTTACACCAATGAAGAGTATCACACTCTTCAACACCTAAAATCACCCAAGTGTGCTCTTACCACAAGAACACTTAACAAGGATGTCTTGTTTTGGATGATTGAAAATAATTCAAGATTATAACTCAAATAAAGTATACAACTTTGAAGTGAAAGTGTAATCAAGAATCATGCATAGTACTCAAGATGTGAAAGTGAAAGACTTAGGCTAGACACAATAAGAATATGAAAGTGAAGAATAAGAAGTTTGCTTGTGTTTGTATTGCTTGTGTTGTTATCTCTTGTTGCTTCAATCTTTCATCTATTTATAAGAGAGGTCTTGGATTTGATTTTCAGACATAGGCTCCTCCTTGGAGATCAAAATCTGTAAAAAAAAAATTGCAAATCAAATGGAGATTATAGCTGTTAGAAATCAATCCATTAAAATCATGAATAGTTGTCTGTTGTGCAACAGATAGTTTGCTGATAAAACCTTAGGTCGACCGATGGACTTCTAACAAAGAAATTCAAATTGTACTCTTTCTAAATTACACACAAAAGCAATTAAACATGCTAAAGCAATAAACGTGCTAAAAATAACAAAATAAAAAATCGAAAATTTTACAAAATATTTTATGCAATTTTATGCTCTACATGCAATCCTATATGCAATGCAAAAATGCAACAGTACTAAATTATTCATTATTGACAACCCCCCCAAACTTAAAACATACCTCGTCCCAAACATATGAGGAAATTATCAAAACAAAGAGGAGCGCGTAAAGAGTACTTACTTGGATAGTTCAGATGGCCCGTGTGCATTTCACATGGCCGGGCCATGTAGAACTGGTCGTGACCTCTGTTTTATTGTTGTATCCAGCCACACGGTCGTGTGCAACTCACATGGCCTGCCTGTGTGGCTGGTCTCTGTGGGTCGCACGGCTCCTATGGAATTCCACACGGTCGTGTGAAGTATTTTTAATCCAGGGGGTTTGTCGCGATGCTAAAAATTATTCCATAAATTTTAGTAAGTTAAATTGGATATTGTGGGTCTTATTTTATCTTATTATCATCTTAAAATTATATTTTCTATTAATCAAAATCTGGATTTCTCATAATTATTTGCTAATATATATTGAAAAGAAAATTACAAAAAAAATAATAATATTAAATTGTAAATGGTTTTCGTAATATACAAAAGATACTCTAAAAAAGTTATCTCTTGGGTTGCCTCCCACAAAGCGCTAAGTTTTACGTCTTTAGTCAGACGTCAGATTTCTAACATTACTATTGTTGAACTGTGTCGGTTGAAATCCTTGAGCACTCATATTCTGTACCATCCATCAGACAAATGGCATTTTCACTGTTTTCTAGGATTAAGTTGAGTATCGCTTGGGAATTTGCCCTTTTGATGTTGGCCTCTCACTGCAGTAGCGATTTGGGCTACTTGTGTGTCCAGAGATTTCAGTCTCGCATTCAACAAAAACAATGTTAGAAATAAAGCAATTAAAAAAAATTATTTACAAAAGAAGGAAAAATCGAAAATAAAAAATAAAAAAATTATTTACAAAAAGAAAAAAAAATATTTAAAATTCACAAAAGGAAAAAAATCAAAAAAAATAAAAAAATTACAAAAATCGAAAAAATAAAAATAATAAAAAAATATTTACAAAAAAAAATCGAAAAAATATTTACAAAAATTTTGCTTCAATTAAGATTGAACTACTTATTACTATATCTAAGTAGAATCTTTAAATTCCCGGAACTACTTATTACTATATCTAAGTAGAATCTTTGAATCCCTGGCAACGACGCCAAAAACTTGTTCGCCAAAAATATTTTGGATCTTACAACTGCAAGTGTACAGTGTAGTTTATAGGATAATGGCAAGTAAGGTCGTATTCCTCAGGGATTGACTACGAAACACTTAGGCTATAATAACATCGTATTCTAACTTTATTGAAGCGACCAAATCTCAAATTGTTGAAAAATCGAAAATAAAAAGAAAACAAAAGAAATAATTTGCGAACCCTACAAGTATTTTCAACAACTAGGAAAGCAACCCTAGACACATAATCTCAATATGTTTCTTTAAAACTAAATCCAATTAATGTTTCACAAAACCAATCCATGCAATTCTATGGTTAAATTCCTAAGTTAATCTATTCCCCCTCCCGGGCGGCGCATAAACTGTAGATTAATAACAATTGTAGGTCTCCCGGCTCGATACAACTATTATTAACTCCCAAAAGATCTATGAATTGAATTACTCCCGGCAAACAATTATAGATCTCCTGACTCGATACACCCATTTATGTCTGAATTCGATTTCCATCTTTGTTAGAATTCCTCTTACGAATTTCGCACTAACAAATATGACATGCTAATTATGGATCAGATAAAAAGAAATTAAGAATAAGCACTTGAATTCATAAAATAGAACACATGAATTAATTAAGAAAATAATTAATCAAGATTTAACATGATTCCACAGTTTTGATTATGCCCTAAGATCCGAAAGATTAGCCAAACGTTGATAACAAATTCATAGACAAACTTGAAATCAATATTGTGACATAGTTTAAGCACAAGCAAGAGATCTAAACTAAGAAAGAAAATACCATCATTGTCAGGATGGATCTTCCTTCCAAACCTTTGAAGCTCTTGTGCTTCTGTAGATGTGAAAGGCCTAGTAGTGTTCTTCGTAACCTAGCCCTCCTCTCTCAGAAGACCTTTGATCTTGTGTTCCTGTGTATTTTGATGTGTTTTATGGTGTATGGATGAATATGGATGATGTAATTTTTGTGCAGCCCTTGGGTCCTTTATATAGGTGCTTAGAGAGATCACTTGTAGAGTTTGAATGGGAAAAGGACACAAAAATCCGCCACAGCCACTCGCACGGCCCGTGTGGCTTGGTTTCATCCGTATTTTCTCCCAACACTTCACACGGACATGTCTCTTCACACGGACAGGTCACACGTATATTATATACATGCAAATGTATCAATTATATACCATTTTATATACCATGCAAATGTATCAATTATATACCATCTTAAACCCCTAAATGCGCGTATATTTTACACGTATCAATAGCATAACCTATGGTTTCATAGAACTGAGAAGTTTATGAATCTTTTGAAGCCTGTGATAGAATATTCATCGAGCACATTATGGTTTAATTTATGATTTTTATAGAGATATTGAAATCAGGATTGAAACCTAGAATCACTTGGCCCTCGAGAGAGGAAGTGATAAATGGTAGGAATATTGGGCTTATAGATTAAAAACGTGTGATTAATAAACTGGATGGAGAACATAGGGGATAACTAGGTGAATCAATCCTTTAGAATTCATATCTTATGTGTATGATAATTTGTCTAAACGAATTTTTAGTTTAATTTTAGTTTTATTTTTAGTTTAATCAAAGTCCATCTATTTGCGATTATCTAGATAGAATTAAGCTATTATAATTACAGTACTTAGTATAAAATTCGATATCAATCCCTATGGAACGATAACCCCACTTCTAAATCTATGCTAAAACTTGACAGCGTACGCTCGCAGTAAGAAAATCTCGAACAAGTTTTTGGCACCATTGCTGGGGTTATTTTATCTTATTTTGTACTAATACTGTTACCAAGTAGTCTTAATCCTAATCTAGATTAGTTTAGGTAATACTAGTTCGTGTTTCTCATTGAGTTGTCTGTTTATGCGGAATTCTAAAGATACTAATTTGCTTCCTATTGATCCAGAGATTGAAAGGACACTTCGAGCAATCAGAGCAACAAAATGAGCAAAAAAGCTAGCAATGGCAGACAACAGAGAGAATGAGAACAACGGGAACTTGATTCAAAATGTGCCACCATAGCCTGAGGCACAGGAAAGAGCAATTCGGGATTATTTCCGGCCACCAATGAACAAAAACTACTCCAGAATTGTGTGCCAGCATATAAATGCAAATAATTTTGAACTGAATTCGGTCCTCATAAGCATGGTTCAGCAGAATCAGTTTGGGGGAGTCCATTGGTGATGTGAACCGTATCAACGAACGTGCATACGACCCAAACAACAATGTGTTGTTAACCCTTGATCTTCACTAGTTCGGTTAAAGATGGTGGATTAACCTCGACCCGTTTCTTAGAAAAGCAAGAACCTCTGTATGCGAAGACGCCACAAGCAATTATGAATTATTACCTGACAAGTCGATAATTACAACAAGAAACGTAAATCTTGAAGCACTTGGAAAAACACTCAATTTGAGAGTAAATATTTGAATTTAATTGATAACTAATGAAAAAGAATAAGTGTTCACCCTTATATGGGATCCAAAACCCTAACCCTACTAGGAAATAACTTAACAATTAGAAAGGAAATAAAAACTGAACATACCCACCGAAACCCGGACAGACGCACGGGCCGCCCGTGCGTGAATTTCAAGGCACTCAATTTCATTTGCCTAGACGCACATGCTGTGCTATGGTGCACAGGCTGCCCGTGAGTCAAGTCGAACACCCCCCTTCGACTTTGTCTTTGAATTTGACCCCTGGTCGTCCCAAACTCGAAATATCAACTTAAGACGCGGCCTTAAAGGTTTATTTAGCCTCCAAAAGATCAAAATAACTTAAAATAAATCAAACTACGACTATCTAAGATAGACAAATACAAGACACTATTGAGAACATGATTACAAAGTCTTCATGACACAAAATGACTTGTATTCATGGCATCCTTCACTTGCTCAGTCTGAGGTGGACTCTTGAATGTTGATGATGCAAATCAACTAAAGCACCCGAACATCTTCCTCCATCGGCAACACACTCTCAGTCTTGTTTTGAATGACTTGGATCAACCCATTGAGTGCTTCCTTGAACTTTCTTGCTCGAGCCGTCGTCACCGGACCAACTGGCACTATTACTGGGTCTTTCATCATGGATTCTCATCATTCCCCTCATCTTGATTAGGATTTGTCCTCAAATCTAAATTTGCATCAAATGGACTAAGATCAGCAATATTAAAAGAAGCACTAATCTCATACTCGCCCGGCAAGTCAATCTTGTAAGCATTATCATTGATCCGCTCAAGCACTTGGAATGGACCATCTCCATGAGGCTGCAATTCGAACTTTCGCTGGGCTGGGAATCCTGTCTGTTGGAATGCCTCCATGTTGTTTCAGAATATCCATAACTCGGGCATCCATCTTTCCTTCCACTTCCTTCATCCCTGCTTCAACTATCTTTCTTTTTTTAGCTATGGGTACTGCAGAGTGTTGGAGTGGCAGAGCCACTGGGAGTTTGCTGATGATATCAGCTGTGACAAGACCTTGTTGGGGGGTTTTTAGCAATCATCAAGGTCATATCTTTCGAACCTTCCCCCTCAACAGATTTTCCTTTCTTCTCACTTCTCTCTGTTCTTCACTGTCTTTCCTTTCACAATCGTCCTCCTTTTCACTTTTCGAGATCCTTTCAACGCCTTTAGGTATTCCTCTTCCCCCTTTTTGGCATCATCAAAGGAGAGAGGAACCCCGAAACAAGCTAGCAATCATGAAGTCTAAGCGGTGATAGCCGAGTTATGCTTCAATTTGTCTGCGGAGTATCTTTGCACGGAATTGAGCGGGTGGCATTGGATTCACCGGTACCACCACTTCATTTCACCCATGAGGAGGCTGACCTTCCGATCCATGTTCTCCTCTACGCGCAAAAAGCTCTTTCTTATTATATTCACGCATCTTTGTGTGGTGAGCTTCATGCATTTTTGTGTGGTGAGCTTCATGCATTTATTAAACAAAGTCCTATCGATGGTTCTCGCGTTCTCCACCATTCCCGGATCGCAATTTATTGAACAAAGTCCTGAAATATCGAGTCTTGTTCGAGTCAGTCTTGGTGCCTCTCCATCTTCTCTACCTCTGCAAACAAGGCCTTGAAAACTTCTCGAACCTCACCGTCACTCCTGTCTCACCGGTGGCGGCCAAGCAAAGATCAAAGTCAAAGTCTCTTGGGATGATGGTGTCTGTTGGAATAACGGGATCGGGTTTATGGAAACGCTCTTGATCTCGGTGATTCTTCGGGAAGGTTAGGTACTTCCCGAGAGACAAGGCAAATGATTCTTCAAATGAATCATCACGAGCAACGGAATCTGGCTGAATGACAACTTGTGCTCGTGAAGTTCCCGGTGGAGTCGATCCTGCCGCTAGGCTTGGGAGCTGCGCGATTGACTGTTTCACCGTGGTCTGCATTTGTGAAGTTGACCCGACTTTGCCGAGCCTCACTATCCTTAACAACTTCGTCGGTCTCAAATGGTTTTTCCACATGAGTTGGTGGTCCTCGGCCATATCGCGCCATCGGACAATGATGAGATTTCAAGGAGGCTCATCATCAAAATTAAAGGTTTGGCGAGTAGCCTTAAGGTCGGACTTACTCGTGCTTGGGAGAACATCCTCAGCTGAGTCTTTTGCATTGG
Source organism: Rehmannia glutinosa (assembly GCA_016081115.2). Taxonomy (NCBI): domain Eukaryota; kingdom Viridiplantae; phylum Streptophyta; class Magnoliopsida; order Lamiales; family Orobanchaceae; genus Rehmannia; species Rehmannia glutinosa. The sequence goes on along the minus strand of CM071934.1, from coordinate 67,214,172 downwards.
CAATAGGGGATGACTCAACCGTCTTCACCTTCGATCCCGGAAAGGTTACATCGAGGATTTTCTTGGGAATCATGAAGAGCACTTATCTCCTTTTCAGATGGATCAATGATAGTAGGAGGAATGTTCCGTGCTTCCGTCTCGTTACCCCGGGAAGTCTCAACCTCCCGTCGGCCTTCATTACCTCCTGCAGTCTCAACTGCAACGGGGCCTTGGATATCCCCCGGCGACGGTGTCACTGTCTTGGGGTCTTTCGAGGTGGCATCCACCGAGTCTCAACTCCATGGATTGCACTTTCATTTGCCAGTGTTAACTCCCGGGGTAGTTCCTTCCTGTGCCTCGACTCATCATCGGCGCGTCATTGGCTGCGCAGAGCGATTGGCGATTCAGCTAGATAGTCTTAATCTCTTAATCGCCTGAGCCTCGTCAGTGACAACTTGCTGTGTATTTATTTGTTGTTCCTTTTCCACTTCGCCTCCAAGATGCGTTGAGGAGTCACCGCAAAGATCCTCCGACCTTGCGGCAATGGAGGGAGTTTCCCCTCACCGTGGCACACCGGTGAGTGACTTGGAATGGGGTCACTCGTCTCCAGACTCCCGACTGTTCCCTTTGAGTATTCAGCCGTTGGGGCAGGTGGTAAGACACCTTCATTAGGGGTAGGCTCGACTGGGGTCCCCACAATCCCAGTTTCATCGCCAGTTCCCTTAACACCTTCTTCTGAGTGAGTTGGAGAAGTGGTGGCAGCAACAACTGTGGCAATATGTTGCACCACTCCCATCGGATCGATCTCCAGCTGTGATGTGGAAGACTCCCCTGATCCTTCCAATAACCGTTGCTCATGCAGGTTCCTGGATTCCCGCATGGCTTGCCGCATCCGCAATTCTTCTCAGTCAGCAGCAGCGGGATCCGATCCTTCCTCATCACTCCCAGAGAGAATGTCGAGATGAGGATGTGTATGATCAGTGGTTCCAGTAAAGGGACAAATACTGGCCTTTTCACGAACTTCAACTTCCTCTGCCAGTCTCTGCTTCTCCTTGTCTTTGAATATCTGCAAGATGTCTGTGCAGTTTTCTTCATCGAGTGCTTGGACCACATTGGTCAATCCAAGAAAGTTCAACAGTTTGTCTTCTTCTTCAATAAATTCCAGTCTTTGGAACTGTTCCCTGGATCGACTCAGTTTCCACTTCCTCCATTCTCGTCGCATAATTTTGGATGTCTGGATATGGTGGGGATAGGATCATCACATCATCATCATTTTTTGTCATCTTCTCCCTGCTGTCCCTCGTGCTCAGGGATTGAAGGTAGCAAACTTTGGTGCTCCGCACCCTCGCAGCGTCATTGCGGGGAGGGGATACAACCCCAATCAACAGGAGAGTTTGCTTTGCTTTCTCGGCTTTCTTTTGTGTCTCAAATTATTCGGACTACAATCGTGTCTTGATTTGCCTCTGGCGATCGGTTTAAAGAGACATGGTCAATTTCATCTACAATTTCGAGACTCTACTTCTTCAATCTCCAGTATTTGTTTCACTAAGTGGCGGACTCGGCCGATTTCTCAAGCTCGAACGCTTGAAGATTCTTCTTCTTTTGGTCCTTACCGGAGGGATTTACGCTCGAATATGGTTTCTTCTAGTCCTGGGCGGCGGGGGGCGTCTTTGTTGTCTTTTTCTCGAGCTTGTGTCTCGGCTTATCAATCCTCCTTTTCTTGACAACCGAGAGAAGGTATTTGAGGTTCCTTCTTCACTAGCAGGCTGCAGGGCGGGGGCATCTTTTGTTTTCTTCTTCTTTGCTTTGCGGGGCAACAATCTTCTTTGCGATTGCGAGGGCACCTTCTTCTTCAGGAAGAGGAGGAGACATCTGTTTCTTTTCAGACCACCGATTCCCCCTCACTCGTGATCGCCTCTCTTTGCATATGCTCTCTATGTGCTCCCGAAAGGTTAGACCGAACATTTTCTTATTGACATGGAACGCCTTTCCATGCCAAGAGGGGACTCCTTTCACTTTCATTATCCGGCCAATCACCAGGCCGTACCCGAGATCCTCCAAACGTACCATCCTCCTTGAAGGATTTATTCCCAATATTCTAGCGAGTCTGCTTTGTATACAAACTCAGCCCATTTCACCTTTCTTTTCTTCAATGATCGCACCATTATGATCGACTTAGCTTTGGACAAATGGTCAAAGCTTCCAAATTTGATGTCTATGCATTTCACAACAATGTCCAACATTTTGTGGTAGTCCTCTTTCAACAGACTTCTTCTTAGTTAGTAGACCACCTTCAAAAGACAAGTCGGGCTTGGCTACTTCCTTCCAAGCGGCGGCCAGGTTAACATCGCCTTCATAATTCTCCCAAGACTCCTTCCGCCGACAACAAATGCGATGTTCGCGGATCCTTGGCAGTGATGGTGAAAGCTTTTCCGTGGACAGAGGACTTGATGCCCTCATCGTGAACTTCAGCGTTCACGTAGAATTGTGCGACCTCTTCCACGTAGGTCATCGGAAACTCCATCGTCAAAAACGGTTTTAATCCCGACTTTTCCAGCTTCTCTGCAATCTTCTTCACGAGGGTGTCGTCAGACCCCTGTTTGATCATGCCGTCGAAATCCACAGTAGACCCAGTGTGGATTTGCTTTCCCAACTTGATAAAATCATGAGTAGATGCCATTTTCTCGATGTTTTACCGAATGAAAGTTTGAAAATGAACTTGAGGATTTGTAGGGTTTTGAGAGAAAATTTCTTTCTTTGCCTTCGAGAGAGAGATGAACAGTTTTGGTAAAGTGAGAGAAAATCGGAAGAAATGGCATAAGTATGGGTTATGAAAGGACGTGCAGGTGGTTTTTAAAATTTGATCAAGATCAATGGCTCAGATTTTGCACGCCGATTAACACTTAATTTCTCGTATTTAATGCGGCAACATTTATATCCAATCATAAGCTTTGTGTGCAACTTTTTTTTGATCAGACACGTCATAATTATCTTTGGCGACGCATTCTTAAAAACATTCCCGCTTAGTAAAAACGACTACGTTTTTGTCACTTTGCTCATAAATGACTCAGCTTGTTCCTTAGCTGATTTAACTCTTCTCTCTTTGCACATAGGTACTCAGCTGTCAGCTAACTCGATGCAGCTGATTCTCCGATACGGCTGATTCACTTAGCTGATTTAAGAGTTCAGCTCTTTTTCATCTTTTTGTGTTTCATCTCTTTTCTTTGAGTCTTCTGAGTGTCAACTCAGCTCAATTAACCCTAATTCATGTTTGAGTTCTTCAAATCTTGATTCACATAATGGTTTTGTGAATATATCAGCTAACTGCTTATCAGTTGAGATATATTCCAAGGTGATGTCCTTCTTTTCAACATGATCTCTTATGAAGTGATATCTGACATCAATGTGCTTTGTTCTTGAGTGCAACACAGGATTTTGAGTGATTGCAATTGCACTTATGTTATCACACATAATTGGAATTTCTTTTCTTCAACTTCATAATCTCTCAGCTGCTGTCTCATCCATAAGACTTGGGCACAATATTTCCAAGCATTTGACATGTGCCTGAGGTACTCTTCCTGTCAACTCTACATCCAGCATAGTCAGAGTCTGAATACCCAATTAGCTTGAATCCACCTTCCTTTGGATACCATAAGCCAACTTCTTGGCTTCCTTTCAAATATCTCAAGATTCTCTTGGCTGCAGTCATGTGGCTTTCTTTTGGAGCAGATTGAAATCTTGCACATACACCTACAACAAAGGTGATGTCCGCTCTTCTTTGTAAGAAGATAGAGCAGTGATCCAATAAGTGCTCAGATCTTGTTTGATCCACAGGGTTGCCATCTCGCATCCATATCCATTTTGATGATGTATTCATTGGTATTTTCACAGAAGAATTATCTTCCATACCAAATTTCTTCATTAAATCTCTTGTGTATTTTGTCTGACTTATGAAGGTTCCATCCTTCAGCTGTTTCACTTGGAGTCCAAGGAAGAATGTTAGCTCTCCCATCATGCTCATTTCAAATTTGCTTTGCATAAGACTTGAGAATTTATCACACAGCTTTTTGTTTGTGGATCCAAAGATGATGTCATCCACATATATTTGAACAAGCAGTATACTCTTCCCATCTTGAATTCTGAAGAGTGTTCTATCCACTTTGCCTTTTGTGAATCCGTTCTCGATCGGGAATTGCGATAATGTATCATACCATGCTCTGGGTGCCTGTTTCAAACCATATAAAGCTCTCTTGAGTTTGTATACCTTATCTCCAAAAGTCTTCTGCTCAAATCCTGGAGGTTGTTCAACATACACTTCTTCCTCTAATAAACCGTTGAGAAATGCGCTTTTCACATCCATTTGATATACAGTGAAGTTCTTGTGAGTTGCGTAGGCAAGAAACATCCTTATGGCTTCCAATTTTGCTACAGGAGCAAATGTTTCATCAACATCTATCCCTTCTTCTTGGCAATACCCTTTGGCTACCAATCTTGCTTTGTTTCTCACCACAGAACCTTCCTCATTCATCTTGTTTCTGAACACCCATTTAGTGCCAATAACATTTTGATGGGTAGGTCTTTGAACCAATTCCCACACTTTGTTTCTTTCAAACTGATTCAGCTCTTCTTGCATGGCTTGAATCCAATGTGTATCATCCAAAGCTTGTGACACATCTTTTGGCTCTATTTGTGAGATAAAACAAGTGAACATAGCTTCTTGTTGAGCTCTGGATCTGGTTTTTACACCTTCTCTTACATCTCCCATGATTAGTTCTGGTGGATGGTCTCTCAGCCATCTTACATCAGGTTGGAGTAAGTTAGCTGGATTCAGCCGTCTTGCAGCTGTGTTATTTTGATCAAGACTCTCATCATCACTTAGTCTGCAGATTTTCCAAATCTTTGAGACTCGGCTATCTCATCTTCTTCTGGGTTTATAATTTCAGCTTCAGCTTCAACATAGGGACTCTTCTGCATGGTTGGTTGATTCAGCTTATCAACTGACTCTTCAATATCTTCTCCATTTACATTGGGTTCATCAAACACCACATGAATGGATTCTTCTGTAACCATTGTCCTCTTGTTGAGCACTTTGTAGGCTTTGCTTTCAGCTGAGTATCCCAAAAAGACCTTCATCAACTTTAGCATCAAAAGCCTTTAAATTATCCTTGCCATTGTTGTGGATGAAGCATTTGCATCCAAATATTCTAAAATATGCAACATTTGGCTTTCTCCCTGTCCAAATCTCATAGGGAGTCTTTGTCAGCTGTCTGTTTATCATGCATCTATTTTGAGTATAGCATGCTTTGTTTATTGCTTCAGCCCAAAATCTTTTAGGCAGCCCTGCTACAGCTAACATGGTCCTTGCTGCTTCTTTGAGAGTTCTGTTCCTTCTTTCTGCAACTCCATTTTGCTGTGGAGTCCTTGAAGCTGATAATTCATGACCAATACCATTTTCAACACATTACTGAGTTATTATACTATTGACAAACTCAGTTCCTCTGTCAGATCTTATTTTGATAATGGTTTGACTCTTCTCATTTTGGATTCTCTTCATCAGCTGAGGTAGTTTCTCCAGAGTTTCTTTCTTCTTACACATGAATATTGTCCATGTGTATTTTGAGTAGTCATTTACTACCACCAAGGTGTATTTCTTCCCACTTACGCTGGCTGGTTCAACTGGACCAAATAGATCCATATGTAGCAGGTGCAATATTCTTGTTGAAGATGGACATGCCTTTTCTTTGAATGATGATTTGATCTGTTTTCCCATCAGGCATGCATCACATACACTCTCCTTCTTGTATACTCGAGTCCGAAGTCCTTCCACAAGATTGCTCCTTGCAAGCTTGTTGATAGTTTTGAAGTTCAGGTGATTCACTTCTTGTGCCATAGCCAACTTGATTCAAATTTGTGCTCTTTGCTAGCAGACAAGTGATTGGTGTTGCAGTTGACCAATCTACCACATACATGTTCCTTTGTCTGCATCCTTGCAACACTACTTCATTAGATTCAGTGTTCTTGATTTGGCATACACCCATATTAAATCCAACATTGTAGCCCTTGTCACAGAGCTGACTTATGCTTAGTAAGTTGAAATTGAGGCCTTCAACATATGCAACATCTGTAATTTCTAATCCATTTTTCTTGATGGATCCAATGCCTCTTATTTCTCCTGGAGCTTCATTTCCTCCAAATATGACTTTTGCACCTCTAACCTCCTTGAATTTTGATAGATTTTTCTTGTTTCCTGTCATGTGTCTGGAACAGCCACTATCCATGTACCAGGTTCCTTGGCACTCAGCTGCTCCTTGAGCTTGCAATCAAGGAAATTAGGTTTTAGGTACCCATACTTGCCTGGGTCCTAAGGGGTTAGTATTGTAAGATGATCAAACCAACCTATAGCCAAATGATTTGACTCTAAGAGGTTGCCATCTATCAGTGCCAGAATCATAATTAACTTTGGCAAATTGCTTGGGAGTTCTAGGTTCATACATCTGTCTCTTTTGTCTGTATGCCTGTGTATGTGTTTTAGAAATTGCCTTCTTTGGGTAGTTGTGATATCTCTGAGTGTAGTGCCTAGGTGCATATGTGTGCTTGATGATAGCTCTTATGCCTTTGGAATGACCTTTCTTTGAGTTCTAGGCCTTTGCCATTTAGGTTTATATTCCATAGGTCCTCGCTGATAGTTCACATTATTCCAATCAACTTGGCTTGGGTACTTTCTACCATTCCCATCATATGTATTCCTTTTATAGAATTTCTGGGGCTTTTGGTAGCTCTGTTTCTTCTTTACAGAGTACTTCCTATTTGGAGTTTGCTGAGGAACTCGGCTGGATTTCTTCTCAGCCGTCCTCTCAGCACACTCAACTAGCTGTTTTCCTTTTCCTTTATAACTAAGGCCAGTTTGCTTGTGATTGTGCTTTGGAATAATTGTGTGTGCGCCATTTGGAGTTTTGGATTTTTGAGATGCTTCATTACTTGAAGATCCTTTTTCCAAAATCACTTTTGGAGCTTGACATAGCACAGAGGAATTAAATCCTAAGCCTGTCTTATCTCCACATTCTCTTTGACTCATAATAAGATCATCCAAGGATTTAGATGCCTTAGTGAATGAGGCAATCACATTTTTGAGGTCATTCTCCTTCTTTTCTATAGCAGCTATCTCTGCTATTAACTTAGCATTTTCACCCTTTAAACTTTTATTCTCATCAGCTAGGTGACTTAGAGTACTCAGCTCCTTAGTCAGCTGTGAGTTTTGGCTTTTGAGTAGGTTGTTTTCCTCATTTAGTAGTGTGTGTGAGGATTTAATGTGTTCAAAGTCTTTCATCATTTTGCCTAATGAATCATAAAGATCAGTGGGTGATGAAGTGTGTGTGTCACAATCACTGTCACTAGAATCTGAGTGTGATGAGTTAGAGTGTACCTCATCTTCTTGGTCAGGTTTGGTCTTGTTCTTTGGCCATTAAACGATCAAGGCTTCTTCTTCGAGTCACTTGAGTAGTCACTTCACTACTCTCCGAGTCTGCTGTGTCTTTTGACTTGGCTGTCTCAGCAGTTTCTGCAGCCAACATTGCCTTTTTCTTCTCTTGTCTTCTTTCTCTGACGACTTTTCTTTCCTCTTCATTTATGTATTTGTTGACTACAAGATATGGGCATTCAATGGCATAGTGACCTGGTTACCTGCAGTTCCAACATAGATTTTCAACTTTTTGATCAGTTCTTTCCATCCTTGGGTTGTCGACTCTTTGATACTCGGCCTTTTGATCCTCTGCTCTCTTGGTTGGCCTATCTTCCCTTGACTTGGAGGGAGCCGAGTGTCTTCTCGGAGGATTCACCTTTGCCTCTCTTGTAATTCTTGTTGAAAACTTATTAAACCTTTTAACCATCGGGGATATCTCCTCTTGGTCAATGACTTCTTTGACCTCGGCTCTTTTACCATCCTTAACTATTAAAGCGGTTGTTTTGGGCACAAATTTGTCTCCTCTTGGTCTTTTCTTCTCACCAAATTCGTAGGCTTTGAGATCCGAGAATAGCTCATGGTTGGATGTCTTTGATAGGTCCATGGAGTGTCTCATGGCTATGACTTTCATATCCCATTCACCGAGACTTCTTAGAATCTTCATACACATTTCCTTCTCGTATATTCTTTTCCAAGTGCGAGATAGTTCATTGGTAATTTCGTGAATCGAGCATCCAAATGATCCAAGGTTTCTCCTGCAAACATCTTAAAGTTTTCAAATTTTTGTACAACAACGGATATTTTATTTTCCTTGATTTGCTCACGAGTCTTCACAAATCAAGGTTAGCTTGTCCTGATTTCTTTTGCCGTTTTGCATGATTTGACTTTGTTGAACATGGCTTTGTCCAAAGATTTGTAAAGAATGTCCTTGGCCACGTTGTCCAAGTTATATCTTTTCCTGTCATTATTTGTCCATTCAGCTCTTGGTTTTTCAACCATCGCTGGTCTGGGAGCAGTATCCTCTTCTCCTTCAGCTGCAGCAGCTCTCCTCGCAGTTGTGTTCACTTTTAAGATTTGTAGTGGCCCATCTTTTATTACTATCCACATTTCATCGTGTAATGCTGATAGATGAGCCTGGATACGAATTTTCCAATCATCAAATTCTTCAATTGTGAACATAGGAATGCGTGTCAAATTTGCTTCCATGATAATAACTTTGCTAATTAAAAGAGTTTTAAAAGATCAAGTGTTAAAGCAAGCTTTGAAAAAATTTGGAGATCTAGTTCAGTAACCAGTGCGGAAGGCTCAATGAACCAACCGCTCTGATACCACTGGTAGGTCCCAAGGGGTGTGAGTGTAAGGTTTAGAAGGGGGGGGTTGAATAAACCTTACAAACTTTTCGATTTAGTCCTTTTAAAACGTTCAGAGTTTGTATTTCATAGCTGAGTCCTTGATGGACAACTAAGTTAGTTAATCAAGAGAGTTAGCCACTCAACGGACTGACCGAGTTGTTGATAGAATAACTCAGCTGTTTTGACTAAAGACTTAACTCGACTGTGAAATATTTTCAGCGGAAGACTTAACACCCTTAAATATGTTTAAGTATGTTTTAATGCTTGGTTTTAGCACTTTGTTGATTATCAATTGGATAGCAAATTTATCAATGAGATATTAAAGTAATGTGTAGAAATTAAAGTGTTGAAATGTAAATGACACAATAAGTTTTTATAGAGGTTCAAGATGGGGTAATTCTTCTACTCCTATCTTCTCCAACTCCCCGAGGAATCCACTAAGTATTGATCAATATACAAAGTGGTTAATTGATCCGTATGCAAGTCTTGACCACACAAATGACTTGATCTTTTGGGACTCGATCCGAGATGCCTTGGTCACACAGATGGCTTCTCGTGCGACTCAACTTCTTCACAATGCAAATGCTGCTTTGCTACTATAGCCCACTTGCTCAAGATTCTTGGATTTGATCACGAAGCCCTCCAAAAACTTGTGACCGATTCGACCTTGAACCTTTCTACAATCCTCCGTGGAATGTAGACCCCTTGATTCTTCAAATGTTTCCTCTTCAACTGATTGAAGTTGTCTTTCCTTCACATGTAAGTGTTGGATTGATTTCCTTCGTAGTGTAGGCTTGAGGATTAAACTTGAATGATTTGAGAATAATTTTTGGTTACAGATATTGTTTTTCTTGCTCGTATTTGTTTTCTGATTGTCAATGTAACCAACAACTTCTCTCAAATAGATTCTCAGCCTTTTATAGTATTCTTTTTAAAATTTGCCCGTTGAAGAGATAGGATAAATTTCAAAAGACACTTGTGGTCGTTGGCTTGTCTTGTTGCAGTCCTTGGAATTGATATTTCCTCGTATGAATGATTCTTCAGCTTTTCAGAGTTTTGACACAGGTGCAGAGCTTCCCATTGGTTTATTCCTTTTGCACGCTTCTGGGAGGGAGCACTTCAAGAAAGGCGGTATGGAAGTATTACTTGTTTAAGTAATTCTCTTGACTTCTGTGCAACGGATCTCTTTCAGTTGCCTCGACTTGACTGCATTTTCTTGACTTCCCCTGGTGACTTTGAGTCAGCTCCCAATCATTGGATGACTCATCTGTCACTTCAACTTGAGACTTGGCTATCTTGAGTTGACTTGACTGACACTTCACTCAGCTGCATCTCAGCTACATCTACAGTCGAGTTCGTGTCTTCTCTTCTTTGCCACACTTAGCTGCCTCACAGCGGAGTCTTCCTTTTGGTCTCCAGTTGTCTTCTTGCATGTTCAGGCATAGCTGACTTAACTCAGCTCGACCAGCCCTATCTATTACAATGCAATTTAAAACAAAAAATGGGGTGCCAACTTCCTATTCTAAGTTTTACATGGCATTCATCAAAATCTAAAAAATAATTTCCCAACAGCTTTCTTCTGCCCATCTTAGTTAACATGCTCAAAAACAGGTAAAGGTGATAAATCTAATGGGGTTAGCAGATTAAAACCATAAACAAGTTCAAATGGTGAAAACTTCGATGCAAAATGAACAACACGATTATAAGAAAACTCAATATGCAGTAAACACTCTTCCCACATTTTAATATTCTTTTTAATGATAGCCCTTAACAACATGGACAAAGTTCTATTTACTACTTCAGTTTGACCGTCCGTTTGGGGATTACACGTAGTAGAAAATAACAATTTAGTTCCTAGTTTTCCCCACAATGTCTTCCAAAAGTAACTTAAGAACTTAGCATCCCTATCGAAAACAATGGTCCTAGGCATACCATGCAATCTCACAACTTCCCTAAAGAACAAGTCAGCAATCAAAGATGCATTATCAGTTTTATGACAAGGAATAAAATGTGCCATCTTTAAAAAACGATCTACGAGAACAAATATAGAATCGGACCCATGTTTAGTCCTCGGAAGTCCTAACACAAAGTCCATAGAAATATCAACCCAAGGTGTTGTCGGTATGGGTAAAGGCGTGTAAAGATCCTGGTTTTGAACTCGAGATTTAGCTTGCCTACAAGTAACACATCTAGTAAAAATACGTTCAACATCACGCTTCATATGTGGCCAATAGAAATGCTCTTGCAAGACTGCTAAGGTTTTGGCTACCCCAAAATGTCCCATAAGACCCCCACCATGTGATTCCCTCACTAGTAAGTCCCTCAATTAACATTCAGAAATCCACAATTTATCTTCTCGAATTAGAAAACCATCATGTCGATAGAATTTATCCACCTCTCTTTTTCGCATGCAACAAATGACTCAGAAAATCAAGATTATGGAAGTACAACTCTTTAATATGTTCAAACCCAAGAATTTTAGCATCTAAAGTAGAGATAAGAGTGTACCTCCGAGATGGTGCGTCTGCTACAACATTATTCTTACCTTGCTTGTACCGGATGACGTAAGAAAACATCTCGATGAACTCAAGCCAGCGCATGTGTCGCTTGTTCAACTTCTGTTGCCCCTTGAGATAGTTTAATGACTCGTGATCAGTGTGAATTATGAATTCCTTCGGTCATAGATAATGCTGCCAGGTTTTCAAGGCTCGTACTAGAGAATACAATTCCTTGTCGTACGTCGGATAGTTCAACACGTTTGGCCCCCCTCTTGCATCAATACGACTCCAATCCCAACTCCCGATGCATCACACTCGATCTCGAAAACCTTGGTAAAATCCGGCAATGCTAGCAAAGGTGCATGTGTTAGCCTTTTTTTAATCAACTCGAATGCTTCATCTTTGGCTTCACCCTACTGAAACGCAACACTCTTTTTAATTTTCTCCGTCAATGGCGCTGCGATAGTGCTAAAATCTTATACAAACCTCCGATAAAAACTAGCAAGCCCGTGGAAGCTACGAACTTGATTGGCTGATGTTGGCTTAGGCCAATCCTGAATAGCCTTAATTTTCTCCTCGTCCACCGTGATTCCCCTTGAGCTCACTACAAATCCCAAGAATATCAATTGCTCGGAATAAAATGTGCACTTCTTGATATTTTCATATAGTTGCTCTTTCCTTAACACTTCCATACGGCCCACAAGTTATCTAAGTTTTCGTACAATGATTTACTATATATGAGGATATCATCAAAGTAGACCACGATGAACTTCCCAATACAAGCCCTCAAAACATGGTTCATCAATCTCATAAATGTGCTCGGTGTATTAGTTAGTCCAAACGGCATAACTAGCCACTCATACAAACCATGCTTGGTCTTAAAAGCCGTTTTCCACTCATCTCCTTCCCGCATCCGAATCTGATGGTATTCGCTCCTTAAATCTATCTTGGAGAAGATGCTAGACCCAAAGCTCGTCCAACATATAATCCAAGTGAGGTATGGGGTGTTGGTACTTAACAGTGATGTTATTGATAGCCCGGCAGTCCACACACATCCTCCATGACCCATCTTTCTTTGGAAGTAGTAATACCGGAACTGCACACGGACTCATACTCTCCTGAATGAGTTTCTTATTTAGCAATGCATCAATTTGATGTTGTAATTCCTTGGTCTCCTCCGGGTTGGACCTGTACGTCGGTCGGTTCGGTAAAGACACCCACGAGATGAAGTCAATCTGGTGCTCAATCCCCCAAATAGGCGGTAACCCATCCGGCATTTTGTCTGGAAACACATCCTCAAATTCCTACAATAAAGACAACACAGAACTAGGCAAATCGGGGTTAAGACTGTTAGTAGATAAATAAGTGCCCTTGTAAACCAAGAGTATCATCGAAAAACCACTCGTTGTGGCTTTCCTAAGGTCACTCATTTTTGCCATTAAGTTTATTTTTTCCTCGTTTCTTACCTCAAGCCCATTTGTCCCCCCCTTTTGGTTTTTGGCCCTCTCGCTAATGTTACTCTCCTTTATCCCCGCTATCTCTCGTGCCTCACTTCTACCCTTAAATGGACCCTCACTCTTGCTTTCCCTCAAGCTCTCCTTTTTCCCGGCTTTATTTTGATTTTTCTTCTCACTAGCCGAACTCTCTTTTTCTTTTGCCTCTCCTACACTCGATTTTATTTGATCCTCATAAATTTCTCTTAGAGTCAAAGGCACAAGTACAAAACGCATTTGGTTATGGACAAGAGTATACTGGTTGGTGTAACCGTCTTGATGTACTCTCCTATCAAACTGCCACGATCTACCCAATAAGATGTGCCCCGCCTGCATCGGCACAATATCACACAACACCTCATCCTTATATCCCCCTATTTGGAATGCTACTTTTTCCTGCTTAGTGATTCACATCTCCCCACAATCACTCAACCACTGCAATTTATATGGTTGTGGGGGTTTCATCGTTGGAATTCCCAATTTTTCTACCAACTTCGTGCTAGCTACATTATTGCAACTATCACAGTTTATAATGACAATACACACCTTTCCATTGAAAAAAACACCTTGTATGAAATATGTTATCTCATTAGATTCCCTCATCTGACTTAGGCTGAATACTCAGCACCCTCCGGGACACTAAAGACAACGCCTCCCCCTTTGCCACCTCTACTACCTCCGTAATATCCTCCAACTCCAGCATATCACTATAATCCGGCTTTCTCTCACTTTCTGACTCCAATTCCCCATTATCACGCAACACCAACACCCTTTTATTTGGACATTGACTAGCAATATGCCCAAGCCCATGACACTTAAAGCATTTAATATCCCTCCTTCGAGTAGTGAAGGGTTCGAATTTACCTATGGGTTTAGGCTTGGTCGCCCTCCTCCTTTGCTCTGTTGTTTTCGAACTCTGCTCCTCTTTTTTGTTAATGTTCGACTTCCATGCATTGGAGTTAGAACTCGGTGCCTGTCAGTTGAAACCCCTCTCTTGAGATGTCTGCTTGCTCAACTTTCACCGCCATGTGCACCATCTCTTCAAGATCAACACAATGATGTAAGTCGACGGCATCTGCTATAGGAGTATTCAATCCTACGATAAATCTTGCCATCGTAACCTCCTGATCCTCCTCTATATTTGCCCTCACCTTCAGCATCTCCATCTCCTTATGGTAATCCTCCACGCTTTTAGACCATTGTGTTAACCTCTGCAACCTTTGATAGACGCCTCGGTAATAATGATTTCGTACAAAACAACATCGCATCAAATTTCTCATCTCCTCCCATGTGGAAACGGGCCGCTCGCCGCTTCTCCTCCTCGAGACCATTAATTGATCCCACCAAACACTTGCGTAGTCCACAAATTCAGTTGATGCCAATTTCACCTTTTTCAATTTGGAGTAATTTCGGCATTTAAACACATTCTCGATTTTCCTCTCCCAATCCAAATAGACGTCTAGGTCACTATTTCCTTGGAACGATGGAATTTACATTTTGATGTTACTCAAATTGCCATCCTCATGTCCCCTATCTCCTTTATTTTCATGCATGCGACCTCTCGCCGGATTGTAATTTTGCTTCCTTTTAGAATCAGAATCATCCATCTCATCCGCCCATTCCTCCAGTTCGGTTAAAGATGGTGGAATAACCTCGACCCGTTGCTTAGCAAATCAAGAACCTCGGTATGCGAAGACGCCACAAGCAATTATGGATTATTGCCTGATAAGTTGATAATTACAACAAAAAACGTAAAACTTGAAGCACTTGGAAAAACAATCAACTTGAGAGTAAAACTTTGAATTCAATTGATAACTAATGAAAAAGAATAAGTGTTCACCCTTATGTGGGATCCAAAATCCTAACCCTACTAGGAAATAACTTGACAATTTGAAAGGAAACAAAAAACTGAATAGACCCACCGAAACTCGGACGGACGCCAGCCGCCCGCAAGGTCAATTCAAAGGCACTCAATTTCGTTCGCTTAGGCACACGGGTCGTGTTATGGCGCACAGGTTGCCCATGCATCAAGTCAAACACCCCCCCCCCTTCGACTTTGCCTTCGAATTTGACCCCTGCTTGTCCCAAATTTGAAATATCAACTTAAGACGCGGCTTTAAAGGTTTATTTGGCCTTCAAAACATCAAAATGACTCAAAAAAAATCAAACTATGACTAACTAAGATAGACGAATACAAGATACTATTGAGAACTTGATTACAAAGTCTCCAAGACGCAAACTGACTTGTATTCATGGCATCCTTCACTTGCTCAGTCTGAGGTGGACTCTTGAATGTTGATGACGCGAATCAACTGGACCACCTGAACATCTTACTCCATCGGCAACACACTCTTGGTCTCTTTTTGAATGACTTGGATCAACCCATGGAGTGTTTCCTTGAACTTTGTTGCTCGAGCCCTCGTCATCGGACCAACTGGCACTGTTACTGGGTCTTTCGTCCATGGATTCTCATCAATTGGATGATCCGAATGGTGGATACTTTGGATAAGTAAGATAACAAGTAATTACTCTCCGTTCTATTAATTGAATTGCAATTAAACTCGTCCCAATCATCTGGCTACATTCTTGGAGGTATGTGACACCATCAAGATGAATGGTGTGTCTGATGAAGCTATTCGGTTGAGGCATTTCCCATTTCACTTCGGGATAAAGCCAGACAGTGGTTGCATACATTTGCACCTGGTAGTATCACTAGCTAGGATGATCTGACTCAAAAGTTCATGGCAAAATTCTTCCCTCCCAGCAAGACGCTCCAACTAAAAATCGAGATAGATCAATTCCAACAAATCAATTTTGAGCTAGTATATGAAGCTTGGGAGCGATTTAAGGATCTGTTGAAAAGATGCCTACAACATGTTTTTGCGGACTGCAGAGGGTCCAGTACTTTTACAACGGTCTTAATGGGCATACGAGGATAATATTAGATGCAAGGGCAGGAGGCACATTGATGGCTAAAACTCCGACTAATGCATTACTTTTGCTTGAAGAAATGGCCACAAACAGCTATCAATGGCCCTCTAAAAGATCAGTACCAAGGAAAGTTGTCGGTGTTCTTGAGTTGGATCATATGTCAGCGTTAGCAGCTCAAATATCATCTTTATCGAAACAACTGGCCATCATGAATACTGGTGGAACACCGCAACAAACTGAGACACCACCAGCAGCCATTCAGGAAGCCGCCACATTCAATGTCGAGCAAGCTAATTATGTGAATAGCCAGGTTTTAACAATCGAGGTAATCAATTACCGACTCATTATCACCCAGAACTTCGCAATCATGAGAATCTCTCTTACAAAAACAATAGAAACGTGTTGAACCCACCTCCGGGTTATTCCAACCAATCTAGTTCCAATGAACCCACAGGTGAGAAAAAACAGTCGCTAGAAGAGATACTCGGCACGTGTTCGCCAAAAATATTTTGGTTCATACAACTGCAAGTGTATAGTGTAGTTTATAGAATAATGGCAAGCAAGGTCGTATTCCTTAGGGATTGATATTCGAAACACTTGGGCTATAATAACATCGTATTTCAATTTTATTGAAGCGACCGAAAATCAAGTTATTTTAACAAAAAAATTCAAAAATAAAAGAAAAAAAAAGAAATAAATTTGCGAACCCCACAAATATTTTCACCATCTATAGGAGCAACCTTAGGCACATAATCTCAACATATTTCTTCAATATTAAATGAAAATAAAGTTTTAAAAACCAATTCATGCAATTCTATGGGTTCAATTCCTAAGTTAGTCTATTCCCCATCCTAGGCGATAAATAAACAGTTGATTAATAATAAATGTAGGTCTCCCGACTCGTTATAATTATTACTAACTCCCAAAAGATTAATAAATTGAATGACTCCCCACAAACAGTTGTAGGTCTCCCGACTCGTTACATCCATTTATGTCTGAATTCGATTTCCATCTTTGTTAGAACTCATCTCCCGAATTTCGCACTAACAAATATGACATGCAAATTATCGGCTAAATAAAAAACAACTATAAATAAGTACTCGAATTCATAAAATAAAAAGCATGAATTAATTAAGAAAACAAATAATCATATTTAACAAGAATCCACAGTTTCGATTATGCCCCTAAGATCCGAAAAATATGTAAAACATTGATTACAAACTCATAGACAAATTCGAATCAACATTCCGACATTGTTTAAGCACATACAAGAGATCTTAGACATAAAAAGAAAACCCCTTCTTGTCAGGATGGATTCCCCTTCCAAGCCCTCGAAGCTCTCGTGCTCTCATAGATGCGAAAGACCTTGTGGTGTTCTTCGCGACCTAGCCTTCTTCTCTCAGAAGACTTCGAATCTTGTGTTCCTGCATTATTTGATGTGTTGTATGTTGTATTGATGTATGAAATTTCGTGCATAGCCTTGGGTCCCTTTTATAGATGCATGGAGAGATCACTTATAGAGTTCTGGTAGGATAAGGAGACCAATTCAGCCCAGAAACGTCGCATGCACGGGTCATCCCACACGGTCAGGTCGTGTTCGTAATTGGCTTCTAAGGTCTTTATAAAAGTTGTATCCCTTTATCTTAGCTTTCCATAGCAACTTGAATCACCTTAATATCAATTTTGTAGAGAAAGTTATGACCAAAATACTAAACCCTGCCAGTGCTGGAAATTGTTAGTGCGTTTTGACGTTTTTGAAGGAAATTCCTTTTTGTTTGACCAACCATGCTTCTTTCCTTCATATCTTTGCTCGTACCTTAGCTCTTGACCTATACTTTGGAACGTGATATCTCTTTTTATCCAATTTAGCTCCATTTCCTGTAAAATTCACAAAAGTACGCAGTATCACGCCCAACAAAGGAAACCAAGTAAAAACATAGTAAATATTCGTGCAAATGCATCAATTATATATCATTTTAAGCCCCAAAATGCACGTATATTTTACACACATCAAAATCCTCCAAACTTAAAGTATTGCTCGTCCTCGAGCAAATTAAGAAAAATAATATCAAGGGGTAAAAAGAACACACAAGAACACTGTGAACATTAAATTGCATTTGACTCCATACTTAAGAAAACCATGTAATTCATCATCAAGAAGTCATTATTCATAAACTCGCATAATCAATACTCTCTTGGGTACTTGACATCGCGACCACAAGTAAATAGTGTATCACTCTACTCTCAAAAGTGTATGGTTAGTTTTACGCTCAAATTCAATTCAAAGTGAAAGTAGAACTACCATAGTTGCAAATCGCCTAACATCTCCACTACTTTTACGTGCACAACTTAAAAATCAAAAATGACTTTTCATTTGGTTGTAATGTAGGCTTTTTGGTAAGGGTAGGTAAAATTTGTATTAAGTGACTTGACTTGAGCAAATAGAATTTAAGCACTCAGACTTGCAATTCACCAACCCAATTTCAACATAATATCAGTTTTCTTTTTTCAACATAATTCCACCCTTATTTCTCCTTTTTCAGTCTTAGACCTTTTTGCCTTTTTTTTTTTCTTTAGCCTCAAGCTCTCATTTTTTCAATTTTTCTTTTGCTTTGCTCGATTTTCTTCTTTCTCAAAGATATTTCTTTCTTTTTCGAGTTTCATGTAATTTTTTTTTTCATTTACCCAGATATTGCTCCTCCCTCTTTCTTTTGCCAACTTTCTCTCTTCATAAATTTTTCACCACATCCCCCAAACCTATTCATTTTCTATAAGCTGAAGAAATTTAAGGGATAAAAATATATTTAAATTTTAAAGATCAATGTGGCTCAGAATAAAAGTTTTGGCTCAAAATTGGCTAACTAGGAAATCATGAGTTCATAGGTAGGTTTTTTAGGCTAAGTAGGCTAAATAAAGATGGCCTTAAATCATTTTCTAAAATTGCACACACACATGACTTCAATGAAGATACCAGAGCAAGTTCTAGAGTTCTATCAATCATGAATGACACACTCAAGAAAAAAATAAGTCTGCAGAATATAAAGCAGTTTAAGGCACAAAACCTCACAGACTTATTTTTCGCAACATGCTCAAATACCCAATTTTCTTAACTAATGCCAAGCAAATAAATAACTTTCCTCCTAACAATTTATCACATTATTCCCACAAGTATGCTATCCCATGCCATAAAATGTTCATAGTAAAACATACGGGAGCTGGGCATAAAAACTGAATTAAAATCACACACAAAAACATTTAAACGTGCTAAAGCGGTAAACATGCTAAAAATAATATAAAAAATCGAAAAAAATAATACTAAAAATCGATTTTTTTTTCTTCCGAAAATTTTATGCAAAGTGCTTCTGCATGCAGTCCTAAATGCAATGCAAAATGTAATAAAGTACTAAATTACGCATTCTTAACAACCACTCCAAACTTAAAATATGCTTCGTCCCAAACATATGAGGAAATTATCAAAAGAAAGAGAAATGCGTGTTGGGAAATTTATTGTTTAGATTTTGATGAATGCCATGTAAAACTTGAACTAGAAAGTTGGCACCCCATTTTCCTTGTAATCTGCATTTTAATAGATAGAGCCGCATTTAGCCGAGTCAAGTCGCCTATGCCTGGATATATAAGAAGTCAACTAAAGATCGAAATGAAGACTCATTGAAACAACTGAGTATGGCAAGGAGGAGAAGTCAAGAACTCGATCAAGGAGTATCAACGAGATACAATCGCTTGTGTGTAGTGTCAGTCAAGTCAACTCAAGAAGCCAAGTCTTAAGTTGAAGTGACAGTTGAGTCATCCATTAATTGGAAGCAAACTCGAAGTCACCTGGGAAGTTAGAGAACTGCAGTCAAGTCAAGACAACTGAAAAGAATCCGTTGCACAGAAGTCAAGAATATTACCTAAACAAGTAATACTTCCATGCTGCCATGTCTTAAAGTGTTCAGTCCCAGAAGCGTGCAAAAGGAATAAATCAATGGGAATCATCGCACCTCGTGTCGACTCAAAAGTCAACATTCATTTAATACGAGGAAATGTCAACATCAAGGATCGCAACAAGATAAGCCAACGAACACAAGTAACTTTTGAAAATCAGCCTATCTCTTCAACGGACAGATTTTTGAAAGTTCACTATAAAAGGCTGAGGAATCTCATTGAGAGAGGGTTACCTGAACCACGAACATTCAAACAATTATTCATATCAGAACCTCGCAAAATATTCTCAAGTTATTCAAGCAAAATCCTCAAGCCTAACTTTCAAGGAAATCGATCCAACACCAAGTCGTGAAGGAAAGACAACTTCAAACTGTTGAAGAGAAACTTTTGAAGAATCAAAATGGGTCTATATTCCAAGGAGGATTGTAGAAAGGTTCAAGGTCGAACCAGCTCAAGTCATTGGAGGGCTTCGTGATCAAATCCAAAAAGCTTGAGCAAGTGAGATGAAGTAGCAAGCGCGCTTGCCCCGAGAAAAAGCCGAGTCGAACGAGAAGCCACCGTGTGTGACCAAGGCATCTCCGCATCGAGTCCCAAAGGATCAAGTCACCGTGTGATCAAAACTTGTATCCGGACCGATAACCACTTTGTACTCGATCAATACTTAGTGGATTCCTCCAGAGTTGGAGAAGAGAGGAGTAGAAGAATTACCCCATCTTCGAACTTCTATAAAAATTATTTTGTCATTTACATTTCAAAAGATTTTTTATTTCTCGCACATTACTTTATATCTCACGATAATTTGCTATCCAACGATAATTAACAAAGTGCTAAAACCAAGTGTTAAAACAAACTTAAACCAAATTCAAGGGTGTTAAGTCTTCCGCTAAAATCTCTCATCATAGCCAAGTTAAGGTTTAGATTAAATAATCGAGTTATTCTATCAACAAATTCAATTGAGTCTTGAGTGGCTAACTCTGTTAACTAATTTAGCTATACCTCAAGGTCTTAGTTGTGTATTTAACTATGTATATTATTTTAAAAGGATCAAAATCGAAAAGTTGGTAAGGTTTATTCAACCCCCTCCCCTTCTAAACCTTACTCACACCCCTTGGGACCTACAAGTGGTATAAGAGCGGTTGGTTCATTGAGCCTTCCGCATTCGTTACCGAACTAGATCTCCAATCTTTCAAAAAGATTTAACACTTGTTCCTTCAAAAACATTTTTAAACCTTCTCAAAAAAAAAAAAAAAACATTTTTAAACAAAGAAAGTTATTATCATGGAAGCAAATTTGACACACATTCCTATGTTCTCCATTGAAGAATTTGATGACTAGTAATACGTATGCATGCTCATCTATCGCTTTACATGATGAGATGTGGATAGTGATAGAGGATGGGCCACCGCAAATAATGAAGGTGAACACAAAATGCAGGAGAGAGTGCTGCGCAAGTGAGGAGAAGAGGTTGTCGCTGCCCTAGACCACTATGGTTGAAAACCAAGAGTCGAATGGACAAATGGTGACAAAAAAGATACAACCTAAACAATGTGGCCAAGGATGTACTTTACAAGACTTTGGACAAATCCATGTTCAAGAAAGTCAAATCTTGCAAGACAGCCAAAGAAATCTGGGATAAACTAACTTTAATTTGTGAAGGATTAGAGCAAATTAAGGAAAACAAATTATATGTTGTTGTTCAAAAATTTGAAAACTTTAAAATCTTTGCAGGTGAGACAATGGATCAGTTGTATGCTAGATTCACTGAAATTACAAATGAGCTCTCAAAGACTTGGAAAGCAATACACACAAAAGGAAATGTGTATGAAGATACTAAGGAGCCTCCCAAAATTGAGTGGGAAATGAAGACCGTGGCTCTCTAAGGCACTCGATGGACCTATCAAGAACATCCAATCATGAACTATTCTCATACCTCAGCTTATGAATTTGAGCCGAGAAGAAAAGATCAAGAGGAGACAAACAGCTTGTACCCAAAACAACCGCACTTATAGTCAAGGATGGGAAGAGAGCCGAGACCAAAGAAATCATTGACCAGGAGGAGATTGCTCGATGGTTAAAAGATTCAACAAGTTCTTCAACAAGAACAACAAAAGAAATAAAGGTGAATCCTCCGTAGACATTCACTCCCTCCCAAGTCAAGGGAAGATATGCCACCAAAGAGAGCCGAGTATCAAAAGGTCGAATATCAAAGAGCCGACAACCCAATAAATGAGAGAGTTGACCAAAAAGTTGAAAACTTGTGTTGGAATTGCGATAAACCAGACACTTTGCTATTGATCGTCCATATCCTATAGTCAATAAATACAGAATGAAGAAGAAAGAAGAATCTTCGAGAGAAAGAAGACAAGAAAAGAAAAAGGCAATGTTGGCCGGTGAGATCAAAACACTAAGTCAAAAGAAGCAAAGATTTCGTGAGAGTAGTGAAGTTTACTACTCAAGTAACTCGAGAAGAAGCCTTAATCTGTCTAATGGCCAAAGAACAAGACCAACCTGACCAAGAAGATGAGGTACACTCTAACTCATCTCACTCATATTCTAGAGATAGTGATTGTGACACACACACTTCATCACCTACTGATCTTTATGATTCATTAGGCAAAATGATGAAAGACTTTGATCACATTAAGTCCTCACACACACTATTAAATGAGGAAAACAGCCAGCTCAAAAGCCAAAACTCACAGCTGACTAAGGAGTTGAGTTCTCTAAGTCACATAGCTGATGAGAACAAAGAGTTGACGGCTGAAAATGCTAAACTAATAGCAGAAATAGCTGCTATAGAAAAGAGGGAAAATGATCTCAAAAATGTGATTGCTTCATTCACAATGGCATCTAAATCATTGGAAGACCTTATTATGAGCCAAAAAGGATGTGGAGATAAGACCGGCATAGGATTCAATTCCTTTGTGCACAAGAAAACTCCAGAGTGATTTTGGAAAAAGGATCTTCAAGTAATGAAGCATCTCAAAAATCCAAGACACCAAATGTTGCACAAACATTCATTTCAAAGCACAACCACAAACAAACTGGCCTTGGTTATAAAGGAAATGGAAAACAAACAGATTGAGTATGCTTTGAGAGGATATCCGAGAAGAAATCCAAAGAGAGTGCCTCAAAGAAACTCCAAACAGAAGTACTCAGAAGAAGAAATAGAGCTACCGTAAACCCTTAAGTTCTATCAAAGTAACACATATGATGGGAATGGTAAAATTATCCAAGCCAAGCCGATTGGAATAATGTGAAATATCAAAGAAAGACCTATGGAATACAAGCCTAAATGGCAAAGACCTAGACCTCAACAAAGGTCATTCCAAAGGCAAAAGAGCTATCATCAGCACACATATGTACCCAAGCACTACACTCAGAAATATCACAATTACCCAAATAAGGCAATTGCTAAAACTCACACACAAGCATACGACAAAAGAGACAACTGTATGAACCTAAAGCCCACAAGCAATTTGCCAAAGTGAATTATGATTATGGCACAGATAGATGGCAACCTCTTAGAGTCAAATCATTTGGCTATAGGTTGGTTGAATCATCTTACAAGATTAACCCCTCAGACCTGCATAAGTATGGGTACCTAAAAACTAATTTCCTTGATTAAAGGAACAGTTAAAACCTGAAATAGTGGCCGTGCCAAGGAAACAAGAAAAATCTATCAAAATTCAAGGAGATTAGAGGCGCAAAAGTCATATTTGTAGGAAATGAAGCAGAAATAAGAAAAATCCATCAAAAAATGGATTAGAAATCATAGATGTTGCATATGTTGAAGGCCTCAACTTCAACTCATTAAGTATCACCAACTCGTGACAAGGGCTATGATGTTGGATTCAATATGGGAGTGTGCCAAATCAAAGACACTGAATCAAATGAAGTGGTGCTGCAAGGATCCAGACAAAAGAATATGTATGTGGTAGATTGGTCGACTGCCACACCAAGCACTTGTCTGCTAGCAAAGAGTACAACCGAATAAAGTTGGCCGTGGCACAAGAAGCTGACTCATCTGAATTTCGAGACAATTAACAAGCTTGTAAGGAGTAATCTTGTAGAAGGACTACCAGACTCGGTGTACAAGAAGGAAAGTGTTTGTGATGCATGCCAGATGGGAAAGCAGATCAAATCATCATTAAAAGAGAAGTCAAGTCCATCTTCATCAAGGATATTGCATCTGTTACATGTGGACTTATTTAGCCCAGTTGAGCCAGCTAGCATAAGTTGAAAGAAATACACCCTAGTGGTGGTGGATGACTATTCAAGATATACATGGACAATCTTCATGTGTAAAAAGAAGGAAACCTTACAGAAGTTACCTCAGCAAATGAGAAGAGTTCAAAATGAGAAGAGTCAAACCATTATTAAGATAAGATCTGATAGAGGAACTGAGTTTGTCAATGGATTAACAACTCAGTATTGTGTTAAAAATGGTATTGCTCATGAATTATCTGCGCAGCAAGGACTCCACAAAGCAGAATGGAGTAGCGTAGAAGGAACAATAACTCTCAAGGAAGCCGCAAGACCATGTTAGTCAAGGGCAGGTCGCTAAAAGATTTTGGGTGAAGCTATAAACACCGCATGTTATTCTCAAAATAGATGCATGATAAATAGATCACGACAAAGACTCCTATGAGATTTGGACAGGAGAAAGCCAAATGTTGCATATTTTAGAATATTTGGATGTAAATGTTTTATCCACAACAATGGAAAGGATAATCTGAAGGCTTTTGATGTTAAAGCTGATGAAGGTATCTTCTTGGGATACTCAGCTGAAAGCAAAGCCTATAGAGTGCTGAACAAGAGGACAATGGTCACAGAAGAGTCTATCCATGTGGTTTTTGATGAACCTAATGTAAATGGAGAAGACATTGAGGAGTTAGTTGATAAGCTGAATCAGCCACCTAGGCAGCGGAGTCCCTATGTTGAAGCTGAAGCTGGAGCAATCAATCAAGATGAAGGTGAAATAGCTGAATCTCAAGGACAGCTGGAAAATCTGCAGCTAAATGATGATGAGAGAGCTGCTCAAGACAACACAGCTACAAGACGGTTGAATCCAGCTAACTTACTCCAACCTGATGTGAGATGGCTGAGAGACCATCCACCAGAGCTAGTCATTGGAGATGTAAGAGATGGTGTAAGAACTAGATCCAGAGCTCAACAAGAAGCAATGTTTACTTGTTTTATTTCTCAAATAGAGCCAAAAGATGTGTCCCAAGCATTGGATGATACACATCAAAATGTTATTGGCACAAAATGGGTATTCAGAAACAAGATGAATGAGGAAGGTTCTGTGGTAAGGAACAAAGCAAGATTGGTAGTCAAAGGGTATTGCCAAGAAGAAGGAATAGATTTTGATGAAACATTTGCTCCTGTTGCAAGATTAGAAGCAATAAGGATGTTTCTTGCCTATGCTGCACACAAGAACTTCACTGTATATCAAATGGATGTGAAAAGTGCATTCTTAAATGGATTGTTGGAAGAAGAAGTCTATGTTGAGCAACCTCCAGGTTTTGAGCAGAAGACTCTTGGAGATAAGGTGTACAAGCTCAAGAAAGCTTTATATGGATTGAAACAGGGACCTAGAGCATGATATGATACATTATCTCAGTTTCTGACAGATAATGGATTCACCAAAGGCAAAGTAGACAGAACACTCTTCAGAATTCAAGATGGAGAGAGTATACTGCTTGTTCAAATATATGTGGATGATATCATTTTTGGATCCACAAACAAAGAGGTGTGTGATAAATTCTCAAACCTCATGCAAGGCAAATTTGAAATGAGCATGATGGGAGAACTGTCATTCTTTCTAGGACTTCAAGTAAAACAGCTGAAGGATGGAACCTTCATAAGTCAGACAAAGTATATCAGAGATTTAATGAAGAAATTTGGTATGGAAGAGAAGTCTTCTGTGAAAATACCAATGAATACATCACTCAAGATGGACATGGACGCAGATGGTAAGCCTGTGGATCAAACCGATACGAGCACTTATTGATCATCGCTTCTATCTCACAAAGAAGAGCCGGACATCACCTTTGCTTTAGGTGTATGTGCAAGATTCCAATCGCTCCAAAAGATAGTCACATGGCTCAGCTAAGAGAATTCTAAGATATCTGAAGGGATGCCAGGATGTCGGCTTATGGTATCCAAAGGAAGGTGAATTCAAACTTATTGGTTATTCAGACTCTGACTATGCTGGATGTAGAGTTGACAGGAAATGTACTTCAGGTACATGTCAAATGCTTGGAAACAGACTGGTTTCCTGGTTTAGCAAGAAACAAAACTCAATAGCCACATCTACAAAGCAAGAATACATAGTCTGGGGCAAACAAGTTGCCCAAGTCCTATGGATGAGACAGCAGCTGAGAGATTATGATGTTGAAGAAAAAGAGATTCCAATTTTGTGTGATAACACAAGTGCTATTGCAATCACTTAGAATCCTGTGTTGCATTCTATAACAAAGCACATTGATGTCAGATATCATTTCATCAGAGATCATGTTGAAAAGAAAGATATCACTTTGGAATACATCTCAACTAATAAACAGTTAGCTGACATATTCACAAAGCCATTATGTGAATCAAGATTTGAAGAACTCAAGCATGAGCTAGGGTTAATTGAGCTGAGTTGACACTCAGAAGACTCAAGGAGAAAAGATGGAACGAGAAAAGATGAAAATAGAGCAAAGCTCGTGAATCAGCCAAGTGAATCACCAGACGGAAAGTCAATCAGACGAGTTAGCTGACATCTGAGTCACTATGTGAATAGAGATAAGAAGAGCTGAGTTAGTTAAGGAGTAAGTTGAGTCATTTATGAGCTAAGTGACAAAAACGCAATCGTTTTTAATAAGCGTGAATGTTCTTAAGAATGACGTCAACGTAATAATGACATGTACAGCCAAAAGCTGCACGACAAAGCATATCATTGGATATAAATGCTGCCGTATTAAATGCGGGCAATTAAATGCTAATCGGCGTGCTAAATCTGAGCCGTTAATCTTGATCAAAATTTCAAAAACCGAAAGCATGTCCTTTCACAACCCTTATATACTCAATCGCTTAGTTTTCTCTCTCACATTACTCAAAACTGCTTCATCTCTCCAAAGCAAAGAAATCATTTTTCTCTCAAAACCCTACCACCTCAAGGCAAGTTTGTCAAGGTTCGTTCGGAAAACTCGAAAAATGGCATCAACCTATTATTTCACCAAACTAGGGAAGCAAATCCACACCGGTTCTACGGTGGATTTCGGGAATGGTTAAACAGATTCCGATGAAACCCTTGTGAAGAAGATAGCTGACAAAATCGAGAAATCTAGACTGAAACCCTTTCTCACGATGGAGTTTCAGATGACTTATGTTGAAGAGGTAGCACAGTTCTACATGAACGCTGAAGTTCATGACGAGGGCGTCAAATCCTCTGTTCACGGGAAGGATCTTACAATCACTGCTGAATATCTAGTGGAGCATTGTTTGCTGCCGTTGGAAGGTGTGCCAGAGATACTTGAGGCTGACGTAGATTTGGTCGCTGCATGGAAGGAAGTGGCCAAACCCGAGTGTGGAGCAAAAGTTGTCTACACAAATGACAAGAAGTCAAAGGATGATTATCACAAACTCGTTGGACATCGTTGCCAAATGTGTAGACATAAAGTTTGGAAGCTTCAATCACCGTCCAAAATCCAAGCCGATCGTCATGGCTATGATCATGGAGGAGAAGAAGGTCAATCGGGGCGTAATTCGCCTCAGCAGACTCGCCGTATCGTTGCAAATAAGTCCTTCAAGGACGATGGGTCATTTGGAGGATCTCCGGCTATGGCCTTGTAATTGGTCGCTTGATGGAGGTGAAGGGTATTTCACTCCGACATGGAAAGTCATTCCATGTCAACAAGAAGATGTTCCGGTCAAACCTTTCAGAGCCCAAAGGAGAGCCTATGCCAAGCGGCGGATACTGGGCCGAGGGGGAATCGATGATCCCGAAGAAACAACTCGTCACTTCCCCTCCGAAGAAAGCGCCCATGCAATCAAAAGAAGCCAATCGCCGCCTCACCACAAAGAAGAAAACCGCACTGCCCCGCAGCCGCGTCTCCTACCCTCGCACCGAGGCGGAGAAGGAACATCAAATACCTTCTCCACCATCAAGAATAAGAGGATCGCTAAGCCAAGAAAGGCAGCTCCTCGTAAAGAAAGATGCACCGCCCCCGCTACCAAGGAATCCGGAAGCCGCATCCAAGCCGAAATCCCTCTCGTAAGGACAAAAAGAAGACTCACCAAGCGTTCGAGCTTGAGAAGATAGCCGAGTCTACCACTCACCGAAAAGATCTCTCGAGATCGTTGGAGGAGTGCGATCTCGATATTATTGATGACACAACAAAGTCTCACGAGGCCGATCATCGTAGGGCAAATCGAAGAACCAAATTGTGGGATGTATAGCCGAGAACAAGAAGCAGAGATAGATGAATCTCCTGCCGACAGGATCGTGTCTCCACACGGGATAGATGTCTTTGGGTGAAGAGCAAAGAAGGTTCCGCTACCCTCCATTCCCGAAAAGGAAGGACATCAAGAAGAAGATGAAGATGATGTGATCATGCTCTCTCCACCATATCCGGACATCCAAAATCGTCTGCGAGAATGGAGGAAATGGAAGTTGAGTCGCTCGAGGGAACAGTTCGAAAGACCTGAATTCATTGAAGAAGAGGAAAAACTGATGGAGTTCCTCGGGTTGACCATAGTGGTTCAGGCACTTGATGAAGATAACTGCCTAGATATCTTGCAGATCTTCAAGGAAAAAGAGAATGAGAGATTGGCAGAGGAAGCTAAAGCTCGTGAAAAGGCCAACATTTGTCCTTTCACTGGAACCACCGATCACACCCATCCTCACTTCGATGCCTTCTCAGGAAGTGATGAGGACTTGGATCTTGCTGCTGCGACGGAGAAGATAGAAATGCAGCAAGCCATGCGGGAATCTAGGATGATGCATGAGCAACAGCTGACGGAAGGACCTGGAGAGTCTTCCAAATCTCAGCTGGAGATTGATCCTTTGGGAGTGGTACAGCAGATTGCCACTATTATTGCTGCAACCACTTCCCCAACTCACTTAGAAGATGGATCTAGGGGAATTAGCGATGAAACTGGGAACTTGGGGACCCAAGTCGAGCTAATTCCTATTGAAGGTGTCTTACCACCTGCCCCCATGACGTAACACTCACAGGAAAAAGCCGGGAGTCTGGAGCAGAGTGACCCCAACATAAGTCACTCAATCGTGTGCCACCGAGATCAAGTAACAAATTGTTGCAGAGAAGAAAGATAAAGTTGTTGAGAAGAAGAAGGAGAAGGGAAAAGCAATTGAGGGGAAGGATCAAAAGACATGACTCTAATGTTTGGTCAAAACCCTCAACAAGGCCTTGTCACACCGACATAATCAAGAACTTCCAAGAACACACGCGCTCCAACACTCTGCACCTATGTCTCGAGAAGAGAAAATCGTAGAAGCGAGGGATGAAGGAGGTCGAAGGAAAATGGATGCCCGTGTGATGGATATATCAAACAATACGGAGGCATTCCAAGGAAGAGACACGATGCCATTTCGTACGCGTCGAAACGAGCCTAGATCAGTTGATGAATTCAAAATGCTCGAATCCGAGGATACTTCGAGAACATGTCCATGGCCCAAGCCGGGACTTGTATTGGGAAAATGGCCTCAAGATGTGCGAAGAAGCCGACAGCAAGACTACTAGCAATCTTTCTCGGTCACTCTGCCGAAAGAAGAAGGCTCCAAAGACAATACACGCCCGTAGGAAGAGGAAGAAGCAAAGGAGGAAGAGGTTTCACCTAGACCTCTACCCAAAATATTGAATACATAGATCCAGGGAAGAAAGGAGGGATCTATTGGGTCGATATGATGCCATAGCAAATGGGAAGTGGCTAGGAAGAATGCTGGGTGTGTCAAAAGAATTGAAGAAGAAAATAAAAGACAAGATCAACTGTGGGAAGAGAGTCAACAGAGGCAAGAAATAAGGAGAAAAGACGAAGCTGCCAGAAGAGCCTACGAGAAAAAGAAAGCAGCTGATGAAGAAAGGAAGAGAAAAAGAGCAGAGGACGACAGAGCTGAAGAGGAAAGAAGGAGACAGCGAAGGCGATGAAGTGTTGTTGTCCATCCCTTCATGTACTTTACTAATTATAAATACATATGTATGTAAGTCTTCTGTACGTTGAATAAGAATTGTGTAATTTCAATATTTGCGTAGACATAGTCTGCTATGTTTGCTATGATACACTTTGTAAACAGCTTTGTAAAGGACAAGAATGTTATGATCAATAAAAAGATTGATTCTCGCATACATTCTCTCACATTACATCGTCTCTCTATGCATCTTTGATGCTTACATTTTATTTGTATGTTTTAAGTTTTGGCATCATCAAAAAGGGGGAAATTGTTGGGAAATTTATTGTTTAGATTTTGATGAATGCCATGTAAAACTTAGACTAGAAAGTTGGCACCTCATTTTCCTTGTAATCGCATTATAATAGATAGAGTTGTACGAGCCGAGTCAAGTCGTCGCTATGCCTGGATATACAAGAAGTCAATCAAGATCGAATGAAGACTCACTGTGAAAAAACCGAGTATGGCAAGAAGGAGAAGTCAAGAACTCGATCAAGGAGTATCACCGAGATACGGGTTGTGTGTAGTGTCACCAAGTCAACTCAAGAAGCCAAGTCTCAAGTTGAAGTGACAAAATGAGTCATTCATTGATTGGAAGCAAACTCAAGTCACCTGGGAAGTTAGAGAACTCCAGCAAGTCAAGACAATCGAAAAGAATCCGTTGTACGTATTAAGAATATTACCTAAACAAGTAATACTTCCATGCTGCCATGTCTTAAAAGGAATAAATCAATGGGAATCGCTGCACCTCGTGTCAGACTCTGAAAAGCTGAACATTCATTTAATACGAGGAAATGTCAACATCAAGGACTGCAACAAGACAAGCCAACGAACACAAGTGAATTTTGAAAATCAGCCTATCTCTTCAACGGGCAAATTTTTGAAAGTTCACTATAAAAGGCTGAGGACTCATTGAGAGAGTGTTACCTGAACCATGAACATTCAAGCAATTATTCATACTGTAACCTGCAAAATATTCTCAAGTTATTCAAGCAAAATCCTCAAGCCTAACTTTCGAAGGAAATCGATCCAACACCAAGCTGTGAAGGAAAGACAACTTCAAATCATTGAAGAGGAAACTTTTGAAGAATCAAAAGGGGTCTACATTCCAAGGAGGATTGTAGAAAGGTTCAAGGTCGAACCAGTCTCAAGTCATTGGAGGGCTTCGTGATCAAATCCAAGAAGCTTGAGCAAGTGAGCTAAAGTAGCAAGGCAGTCGCCCTATGAAGAAGCTGAGTCGGACGAGAAGCCATCTGTGTGACCAAGGCATCTCCGATCGAGTCCCAAAGGATCAAGTCACCGTGTGATCAAGACTTGTATCCGACCGATAACCACTTTGTACTCTAATCAATACTTAGTGGATTCCTCCAGGAGTTGGAGAAGAGAGGAGTAGAAGAATTACCCCATCTTCGAACCTCTATAAAAATTATTGTGTCATTTACATTTCAACATTTATTTGCTATCCAACTGATAATTAACAAAGTGCTAAAACCAAATGTTAAAACAAACTTAAACCAAATTCAAGGGTGTTAAGTCTTCTGCTGAAAATCTCATCACAGCCAAGTAAAGGTTTAAACTAAACATCTGAGTTATTATATCAACAGCTCAATTGAGACTGTTGAGTGGCTAACTCTGCTGGTTAACTAACTTAGCTGTCCCTCAAGGACTTAGCTGTGTATTTAACTCTATATATTATTTTAAAAGGACTGAAATCGAAAAGTTGGTAAGGTTTATTCAACCACCCCCCCTTCTAAACCTTACTCACACCCCTTGGGACCTACAATGCGTAAAGAGTACTTACCTGGATTGTTCCGGTCAATCCGGGAACTCGTCTGTCAAATTTGAAACTTGGTGGAGCAGATCGCATGGTCAGGTCGTGTGTGTCCAAACGCCCGTGTGTGTCTGGTTTTTTTTCTTTTTTTCTTCTAATTTCATTTCTTTTCATTTTTCTTTTTTATTTTTTTTTGTTTTTTAAATCCCGGAGTTTGTCGCGATGTTTCTTGGGTTGCCTCCCACAAAGGGCTATGTTTTTCGTCTTCAGCCAGACTCAGATTTCTAGCATCACTTCCGTTGAACTGTGTCAGTTGAAATCCTTGAGCCCTCATATTTTGTACCATCCATCAGACGAATGGCATTGCATTGTTTTCTCGGATTTAGTATCGCCTAGGAATTTTCCCTTTTGATGTTCGCCTCCCACTGTAGTTGCGATTTGGGCTTCTTGTATCACCAAGGATTCCAGTCTCGCATTCAACAAAAACGATGTTAGAAACGAAGAAGAGAAAAAAAAAACGAAGAAAAAAAAAAAAAAAAAATATGTAAAAAAAATATGCTTCAGTTAATATTGAACTACTTATTACTATTTCTAAGTAGAATCTAATCAATCCCCGACAACGGCGCCAAAAACTTGTTCTCCAAAAATATTTTGGTTCATACAACTGCAAGTGTACAGTGTAGTTTATATAATAATGGCAAGTAAGGTCGTATTCCTCAAGGATTGATATTCGAAACACTTAGGCTATAATAACATCGTATTCGAATTTTATTAAAGCGACCGAAAATCAAATTGTTTTAACAAAAAATTCGAAAATAAAAGAAAACAAAAGAAATAAATTTGCGAACCCCACAAGTATTTTCAACATCTATAGGAGCAACCTTAAGCACATAATCTCAACATGCTTCTTCTATATTAAATGCAAATAAAGTTTTAAAAACCAATTCATGCAATTTTGTGGGTTCAATTCCTAAGTTAGTCTATTCCCCCTCCCGGATGATAAATAAACATTTTATTAATAACAATTGTAGGTCTCCCGACTCGTTACAATTATTACTAACTCCTAAAAGATTTATAAATTGAATGACTCCCCACAATCAGTTGTAGGTCTCCCGACCCGTTACATCCATTTATGCTGTATTGATGGGTGAATTTTCGTGCATAGCCTTGGGTCCCTTTTATAGATGCATGGAGAGATCACTTGTAGAGTTCTGGTAGGATTAGGAGACCAATTCAGCCCCGTGCTCTAACGCCGCACGCCCGTGTCATCCCACACAGTCAGGTCGTGCTATTGGAATTGGCTTCTGGGGTCTTGACGAAAGTTGTAGACCTTTCTCTTAGCTTTCCATAGCCACTAGAATCACCTTAATATCCATTTTGTAGATAAAGGTATGGCTAAAAGACTAAACTCTACCAGTGCTGGAAACTGTTAGCGCGTTTTGACGTTTTTGAAGAAAATTCATTTTTGTTTGACCATCCATACTTCTTTCCTTCATATCTTTGCTCGTACCTTAGCTTTTGACCTATAATTTGGAATGTGATATCTCTTTTTATCCAATTTAGCTCCATTTCCTGTAAAATTCACAAGAGTACGCAGTATCACGCCCAACAAAGGAAACCAAGTAAAAACATAGTAAATATGCGTGCAAATGCATCAATTATATATCATTTTAAGCCCTAAAATGCACGTATATTTTACACACATCAGCTCGTTTATTGGAGAGACCAGGAATCAGCTGACAGGAGCGATGCACAGATTGACAATTTGAGCACAAATATGTCTACCATGGAGACACGTCTTAGATAATTGGAGACCCAAATGGGACAGTTAGCAACTGCCATAAGCTCTCAGCAGATGAAAGAAAATTTTCCAAGTAATACTAAGGTGAATCCGAGGGAACATTGTAAAGCCATCCAATTGAGAAGTGGCACTGCATATGATGGTCCTAAGCTTCCCTCTCATGCCACCCATGAGAAGCTTCCCGATTCTGATTTGCCTATTGAGGAGGAGTCGAAATAAGAAGAAGATCAGCATAGCAACGAGCAGACGAGGGCTAACAAACCTAAATTTGCTCCTACTTTTGACTATGCGGTTCAAGTGCCTAATTCACTCCCCTTCCCTTAGAGATTTTAAAAAGAAGATAGATTCTCAATTTTCGAAATTCTTGGAAATTTTTAAGAAAATTCACATCAACATCCCATTTGCTGATGCACTCGAGCAAATGCCTAACTATGCTAAATTCACAAAGGATGTGATGTCGAAAAAGATAAAATTGGGTGGGTTCGAGACTATAAAGCTTATAGAGGAATGCAACACTATTTTACAAAGGAAGATACCGCATAAATTGAAAGATTCGAGGAGTTTCATTATCCCTTGTACTATTGGTGATTCAATTTTTAATAAAGCTCTTTGCGATCTAGGTGCTAGAATTAATCTTATGCCCTTGTCTGTTTTCAGAAAATTAGG
Organism: Rehmannia glutinosa; assembly: GCA_016081115.2. NCBI lineage: Eukaryota > Viridiplantae > Streptophyta > Magnoliopsida > Lamiales > Orobanchaceae > Rehmannia > Rehmannia glutinosa. Next base: position 67,180,100 of record CM071934.1, on the reverse strand, counting down.
TCTTGGAGAGGTGAAACCATACACCATCACCCTACAATTGGCGAACAGATCGCTTACATATCCACGAGGCGTAATTGAGGATGTTTTGGTGAAGGTGGACAAGTTCATATTTCCGGCATACTTTGTTGTACTGGACATGGAGGAGGATCGGGAGCTTCCACTGAGTCTAACGAGGCCATTTTTGGGTACTGGTCAAGCACTGATCGATGTTCAACGTGGAGAACTGACTCTGCGAGTTAATGAAGAAGAAGTGATGTTCAACATCTATAATGCGATGAAGTTTCATAGATGTAGTGTAGCGGTGCCCACCCGCCGAAAGTAGCTCGACAAGCTACTCCGATCCATTGAAAAATATCTCACCCAATCCCTAGTGCAATGTATGGACAATGATTTCGATGGGATTGATTTATTAGATTAAATATTTTCTCTTGATGCCACACAGGTTGACACAAGCAAGGGTTTGAAGGAGAGTTTGGGAGATACAGTCATTGAGGAAGTTTCGAAGGTCACACCGGAATTGAAGAAACTTCATGCACATCTCCGGTATGCATTTTGGATAAGAACGATACACGTCCGGTAATAGTCTCCGTCTCTCTATCCTCTTCAAAGCTAGATAAATTGTTGCGCATTTTGAGAAAACATAAAGGGAATCAACCTTCTATAGTGATGCATAAAATCCTCATGGAGGACTCGTACAAGCCCTCTATTGAGCACCAAAGACGGCTTAATCCTATAATAAAAGAAGTAGTTACGGTTGAAGTTCCTAAGTGGCTTAAGGCTGACATCATTTACGCCATATCTGATAACTCATGGGTGAGTCCAGTTCAAGTAGTTCCGAAAAAAAGGGGGATGACTGTTGTAAAAAATTCCAATAATGAATTAATTTCTACACGTACGGAGGCTGGGTAGCGAATATGCGTAGATTATAGAAAACTAAACAAAGCTACTCGCAAAGACCATTTTTCCTTACCTTTTATTGATCATATGTCGGATAGGTAGCTGGATATGACTACTACTGCTTTCTAGATGGATATTCGGGCTATAATCAGATTGCTATTGCTCCAGAGGATCAGGAAAAGACCACATTCACATGTCCTTATGGTACAGTTCCATTTCACAGGATGCCTTTTGGGTTGTGTAATACACCATCCACATTTCAGAGATGTATGAAATCTATTTTTCATGGCATGGTAGAGGAAATTATGGAGGTTTTTATGGATGATTTCTCAGAGAGCATATAATTAGATAAAAAAAAAGAGAGATTTTGAAATTATTGATCTTTTCTCTCTCTAAGAAAATTCTCTCTCTAAGAAAATTCTCTCTCTACGGGCATGACCACCGACTGCCTTCCTAACTTTTTGCGGTCGTCTTCTCCGGTGGTTCTCATGGCGGAACCACCCTGGCACGAGTACACATCCAATTTTGCAGCCCCATCGCATTCTAGCCAACAGCCCCGATCAACTACGTCTCTTGCAAAACATGTCAACCTCCTGAACCACAAACCCGCTGCAGACAGTCCGACCATGGCTGTTGTTACGGTGACGAGAGTTCCTCCGACGGCGCCTTCTTGGTACTCGTCCTTCGGAATCCCACCTTCTTTCGTTCCAACGCGATCTTCGCTCCCAGCCCAAGCCCCTACGCTCTTAGGGTTAGTGCCGCCGGAAGATTGCCTGTCTTTGATGCCTGCATCATCATCATCTACCCCTGCTGCTCCTCCGTCCGCGTCCATTGCTGCTGCTATCATCGATCATGGCAGGCCTCCACAGGGGGCTCACTCCCCACACCATGTGCATGGCGCTCATATTAGGGGGGCGCCATTCATTACCCCATGGCAGCGGCTAGCCATGGGGGGGGGCCCCTTCCCATCTGTCTATGGGGGGCCGGAGACAACCACTCCATCATTCTAGGCCGCCCCAGGGGAGTGATGACCCCTGGTCCACTGTCCACCATCCGCATGGTCCTTTCACGGGCCCACATCCTATTCCAGATTCCAAGAACGCGCCACAGACTGCTGGAAATACTGCTCCACCGTCATCCGATTATGAAACGAACCTGCAACATTTGGCTCATATTCCAAATGCTAACCCCAATTTTGGATATTCTTTTGCTAAAATTGTTGTAGGTACCAATCATCTAGATTATACTTCCCAGGCCCCAGGTAATGCTAATCTGTTTTCCACAGCGGTTTCTGGTAAAATTCAGTTTATCCCTAAACCGGTAAGAAAAGGTGATTACTATTCCATTACGATTGATGACAATTTTTATCAACGACGACTCGCAGAATTTTCCTATTCTTTGATTGCAAGGGTTATTTTGGGAAAAGGTAACAAGCCATGGGCAACAATGCTTTTGCATAAACGCCTGTCAAAATTATGGGGTATTAAGAACGACTGGAAATTAATTCCCTTGGGTAATGGATTTTTTTGTGTCAAATTGTTTAATGCGCAGGATCGATCGCGGGCTCAGCAACGCACCAATTGGAAGCTTAATCCTAGTACTATCCGTCTATCTCTATGGGTGCCGGATTTTAACCCTTACAAAGTACAATCCTCCATGGCCAGCATTTGGGTACGAATCTTAGACACACAAAGAAAACCCCTTCTTGTCAGAATGGATTCCCCTTCCAAGCCCTCGAAGCTCTTGTGCTCCCATAGATGCGAAAGGCCTTATGGTGTTCTTCGCGCCCTAGCCTTCCTCTCTCAGAAGACTTCGAATCTTGTGTTCCTGCGTTATTTGATGTGTTGTATGCTGTATTGATGGGTGAATTTTCGTGCATAGCCTTGGGTCCCTTTTATAGATGCATGGAGAGATCACTTGTAGAGTTCTGGTAGGATTAGTAGACCAATTCAGCCCCAGAAACGTCGCACGCCCGTGTCATCCCACACAGTCAGGTCGTGCTATTGGAATTCGCTTCTGGGGTCTTGACGAAAGTTGTAGACCTTTCTCTTAGCTTTCCATAGCCACTTGAATCACCTTAATATCCATTTTGTAGATAAAGGTATGGCCAAAAGACTAAACTCTACCAGTGCTGGAAACTGTTATCGCGTTTTGACGTTTTTGAAGAAAATTCCTTTTTGTTTGACCATCCATGCTTCTTTCCTTCATATCTTTGCTCGTACCTTAGCTTTTGACCTATAATTTGGAATCTGATATCTCTTTTTATCCAATTTAGCTCCATTTCCTGTAAAATTCACAAGAGTACGCAGTATCACGCCCAACAAAGGAAACCAAGTAAAAACATAGTAAATATGCGTGCAAATGCATCAATTATATATCATTTTAAGCCCTAAAATGCACGTATATTTTACACACATCAGCTCGTTTATTGGAGAGACCAGGAATCAGCTGACAGGAGCGATGCACAGATTGACAATTTGAGCACAAAGATGTCTACCATGGAGATACAACTTAGATAATTGGAGACCTAAATGGGACAATTAGCAACTGCCATAAGCTCTCAGCAGAAGAAAGAAAATTTTCCAAGTAATACTAAGGTGAATCCGAGGGAACATTGTAAAGCCATCCAATTGAGAAGTGGCACTGCATATGATGGTCCTAAGCTTCCCTCTCATGCCACCCATGAGAAGCTTCCCGATTCTGATTTGCCTATTGAGGAGGAGTCGAAATAAGAAAAAGATCGGATAGCAACGAAGCGATTTGAGGGCTAACAAACCTAAATCGCTCCTACTTTTGACTCTGCGGTTCAAGTGCCTAATTCACTCCACTTCCCTTAGAGATTTCAGAAAAAGAAGATAGATTCTCAATTTTCGAAATTCTTGGAAATTTTTAAGAAAATTCACATCAACATCCCATTTGCTGATACACTCGAGCAAATGCCTAACTATGCTAAATTCACAAAGGATGTGATGTCGGAAAATATAAAGTTGGGTGGGTACGAGACTATAAAGCTTATAGAGGAATGCAACACTATTTTACAAAGGAAGATACCGCATAAATTGAAAGATTCGAGGAGTTTCATTATCCCTTGTACTATTGGTGATTCAATTTTTAATAAAGCTCTTTGCGATCTAGGTGCTAGAATTAATCTTATGCCCTTGTTTGTTTTCAGAAAATTGGGTCTTGGAGAGGTGAAACCATACACCATCACCCTACAATTGGCGGACAGATCGCTTACATATCCACGAGGCGTAATTGAGAATGTTTTGGTGAAGGTGGACAAGTTCATATTTCCGGCAGACTTTGTTGTACTGGACATGGAGGAGGATCGGGAGGTTCCACTGATTCTAACGAGGCCATTTTTGGTCTTGGTCAAGCACTGATCGATGTTCAACGTGGAGAACTGACTCTGCGAGTTAATGAAGAAGAAGTGATGTTCAACATCTATAATGCGATGAAGTATCATAAATGTAGTGTAGCAGTGTGCCCACCCGCTCGAAAGTAGCTCGACAAGCTACTGTCGATCCATTGGAAAAATGTCTCACCCAATCCCTAGTGCAATGTATGGACAATGATTTCGATGATATTGATTTATTAGATTAAATATTTTCTCTTGATGCCACACAGGTTGACACAAGCAAGGGTTTGAAGGAGAGTTTGGGAGATACAGTCATTGAGGAAGTTTCGAAGGTCACACCGGAATTGAAGAAACTTCATGCACATCTCCGGTATGCATTTTGGATGAGAACGATACACGTCCGGTAATAGTCTCCGTCTCTCTATCCTCTTCAAAGCTAGATAAATTGTTGCGCATTTTGAGAAAACATAATTCTGCACTGGGTGGTCCATAGTCGATTTAAAGGGAATCAACCTTCTATAGTGATGCATAAAATCCTCATGGAGGACTCGTACAAGCCCTCTATTGAGCACCAAAGACGGCTTAATCCTGCAATAAAAGAAGTAGTTACGGTTGAAGTTCTTAAGTGGCTTAAGGCTGACATCATTTACGCCATATCTGATAGCTCATGGGTGAGTCCAGTTCAAGTAGTTCCGAAAAAAAGAGGGATGACTGTTGTAAAAAATTCCAATAATGAATTAATTTCTACACGTACGGAGGCTGGGTAGCGAATATGCGTAGATTATAGAAAACTAAACAAAGCTACTCGCAAAGACCATTTTTCCTTACCTTTTATTGATCATATGTCGGATAGGTAGCTGGATATGACTACTACTGCTTTCTAGATGGATATTCGGGCTATAATCAGATTGCTATTGCTCCAGAGGATCAGGAAAAGACCACATTCACATGTCCTTATGGTACAGTTCCATTTCACATGATGCCTTTTGGGTTGTGTAATACACCATCCACATTTCAGAGATGTATGATGTCTATTTTTCATGGCATGGTAGAGGAAATTATGGAGGTTTTTATGGATGATTTCTCAGATAGCATATAACTAGATAAAAAAAAGAGAGATTTTGAAATTATTGATCTTTTCTCTCTCTAAGAAAATTCTCTCTCTAAGAAAATTATCTCTCTACGGGCATGACCACCGACTGCCTTCCTAACTTTTTGCAGTCGTCTTCTCCGGTGGTTCTCATGGCGGAACCACCCTGGCACGAGTACACATCCAATTTTGCAGCCCCATCGCATTCTAGCCAACAGCCCCGATCAACTACGTCTCTTGCAAAACATGTCAACGTCCTGAACCACAAACCCGCTGCAGACAAGTCCGACCTTGGTTGTTACTGATGACGAGTTCCTCCGACGGCGCCTTCTTGGTACTCGTCCTTCGGAATCCCACCTTCTTTCGTTCCAACGCGATCTTCGCTCCCAGCCCAAGCCCCTAGCTCTTTGGGTTAGTGCCGCCGGAAGATTGCCTGTCTTTGATGCCTGCATCATCATCATCTACCCCTGCTGCTCCTCCGTCCGCGTCCATTCTTTGTCTATCATCGATCATGGCAGGCCTCCACAGGGGGCTCACTCCCCACACCATGTGCATGGCGCTCATATTAGGGGGGCGTCATTCATTACCCCCATGGCAGCGGCTAGCCATGGGGGGGCCGCCCCTTCCCATCTGTCTATGGGGGGCCGGAGACAACCACTCCATCATTCCAGGCCGCCCTCCCCAGGGGAGTGATGACCCCTGGTCCACTGTCCACCATCCGCATGGTCCTCTCACGGGCCCACATCCTATTTCAGATTCCAAGAACGCGCCACAGACTGCTGGAAATCCTGCTCCACCGTCATCCGATTATGAAACGAACCTGCGACATTTGGCTAATATTCCAAATGATAACCTCAATTTCGGATATTCTTTTGCTAAAATTGTTGTAGGTACCAATCATCTAGATTATACTTCCCAGGCCCCAGGTAATGCTAACTTTTTCCACAAATGGTTTTCGGTAAAATTCAGTATATCCCTAAACCGGTAAGAAAAGGTGATTACTATTCTGTTACGATTGATGACAATGTTTATCAACGACAACTCGCAGAATTTTCCTATTCTTTGATTGGAAGGGTTATTTTGGGAAAAGGTAACAAGCCATGGGCAACAATGCTTTTGCATAAACGCCTGTCAAAATTATGGGGTATTAAGAACGACTGGAAATTAATTCCCTTGGGTAATGGATTTTTTTGTGTCAAATTGTTTAATGCGCAGGATCGATCGCGGGCTCAGCAACGCACCAATTGGAAGCTTAATCCTAGTACTATCCGTCTATCTCCATGGGTGCCGGATTTTAACCCTTACAAAGTACAATCCTCCATGGCCAGCATTTGGGTACGAATCTTAGACACAGAAAGAAAACCCCTTCTTGTCAGAATGGATTCCCCTTCCAAGCCCTCGAAGCTCTTGTGCTCCCATAGATGCGAAAGGCCTTATGGTGTTCTTCGCGCCCTAGCCTTCCTCTCTCAGAAGACTTCGAATCTTGTGTTCCTGCGTTATTTGATGTGTTGTATACTGTATTGATGGGTGAATTTTCGTGCATAGCCTTGGGTCCCTTTTATAGATGCATGGAGAGATCACTTGTAGAGTTCTGGTAGGATTAGTAGACCAATTCAGCCCCAGAAACGTCGCACGCCCGTGTCATCCCACACAGTCAGGTCGTTCTATTGGAATTGGCTTCTGGGGTCTTGACGAAAGTTGTAGACCTTTCTCTTAGCTTTCCATAGCCACTTGAATCACCTTAATATCCATTTTGTAGATAAAGGTATGGCCAAAAGACTAAACTCTACCAGTGCTGGAAACTGTTATCGCGTTTTGACGTTTTTGAAGAAAATTCCTTTTTGTTTGACCATCCATGCTTCTTTCCTTCATATCTTTGCTCGTACCTTAGCTTTTGACCTATAATTTGGAATGTGATATCTCTTTTTATCCAATTTAGCTCCATTTCTGTAAAATTCACAAGAGTACGCAGTATCACGCCCAACAAAGGAAACCAAGTAAAAACATAGTAAATATGCGTGCAAATGCATCAATTATAAATCATTTTAAGCCCTAAAATGCACGTATATTTTACACACATCATCTCATTTATTGGAGAGACCAGGAATCAGCTGACAGGAGCGATGCACAGATTGACAATTTGAGCACAAAGATGTCTACCATGGAGACACGTCTTAGATAATTGGAGACCCAAATGGGACAATTAGCAACTGCCATAAGCTCTAAGCAGAAGAAAAAAAATTTTCCAAGTAATACTAAGGTGAATCCGAGGGAACATTGTAAAGCCATCCAATTGAGAAGTGGCACTGCATATGATGGTCCTAAGCTTCCCTCTCATGCCACCCATGAGAAGCTTCCCGATTCTGATTTGCCTATTGAGGAGGAGTCGAAATAAGAAGAAGATCAGCATAGCAACGAGCAGACGAGGGCTAACAAACCTAAATCTGCTCCTACTTTTGACTCTGCGGTTCAAGTGCCTAATTCACTCCCCTTCCCTTAGAGATTTCAGAAAAAGAAGATAGATTCTCAATTTTCGAAATTCTTGGAAATTTTTAAGAAAATTCACATCAACATCCCATTTGCTGATGCACTCGAGCAAATGCCTAACTATGCTAAATTCACAAAGGATGTGATGTCGAAAAAGATAAAGTTGGGTGGGTTCGAGACTATAAAGCTTATAGAGGAATGCAACACTATTTTACAAAGGAAGATACCGCATAAATTGAAAGATTCGAGGAGTTTCATTATCCCTTGTACTATTGGTGATTCAATTTTTAATAAAGCTCTTTGCGATCTAGGTGCTAGAATTAATCTTATGCCCTTGTCTGTTTTCAGAAAATTAGGTCTTGGAGAGGTGAAACCATACACCATCACCCTACAATTGGCAGACAGATCGCTTACATATCCACGAGGCGTAATTGAGGATGTTTTGGTGAAGGTGGACAAGTTCATATTTCCGGCAGACTTTGTTGTACTGGACATGAAGGAGGATCGGGAGGTTCCACTGATTCTAACGAGGCCATTTTTGGCTACTGGTCAAGCACTGATCGATGTTCAACGTGGAGAACTGACTCTGCGAGTTAATGAAGAAGAAGTGATGTTCAACATCTATAATGCGATGAAGTATCATAAATGTAGTGTAGCAGTGTGCCCACCCGCTCGAAAGTAGCTCGACAAGCTACTGTCGATCCATTGGAAAAATGTCTCACCCAATCCCTAGTGCAATGTATGGACAATGATTTCGATGATATTGATTTATTAGATTAAATATTTTCTCTTGATGCCACACAGGTTGACACAAGCAAGGGTTTGAAGGAGAGTTTGGGAGATACAGTCATTGAGGAAGTTTCGAAGGTCACACCGGAATTGAAGAAACTTCATGCACATCTCCGGTATGCATTTTGGATGAGAACGATACACGTCCGGTAATAGTCTCCGTCTCTCTATCCTCTTCAAAGCTAGATAAATTGTTGCGCATTTTGAGAAAACATAATTCTGCACTGGGGTGGTCCATAATCGATTTAAAGGGAATCAACCTTCTATAGTGATGCATAAAATCCTCATGGAGGACTCGTACAAGCCCTCTATTGAGCACCAAAGACGGCTTAATCCTGCAATAAAAGAAGTAGTTACGGTTGAAGTTCTTAAGTGGCTTAAGGCTGACATCATTTACGCCATATCTGATAGCTCATGGGTGAGTCCAGTTCAAGTAGTTCCGAAAAAAAGGGGGATGACTGTTGTAAAAAATTCCAATAATGAATTAATTTCTACACGTACGGAGGCTGGGTAGCGAATATGCGTAGATTATAGAAAACTAAACAAAGCTACTCGCAAAGACCATTTTTCCTTACCTTTTATTGATCATATGTCGGATAGGTAGCTGGATATGACTACTACTGCTTTCTAGATGGATATTCGGGCTATAATCAGATCGCTATCGCTCCAGAGGATCAGGAAAAGACCACATTCACATGTCCTTATGGTACAGTTCCATTTCACAGGATGTCTTTTGGGTTGTGTAATACACCATCCACATTTCAGAGATGTATGATGTCTATTTTTCATGGCATGGTAGAGGAAATTATGGAGGTTTTTATGGATGATTTCTCAGAGAGCATATAACTAGATAAAAAAAAAAGAGAGATTTTGAAATTATTGATCTTTTCTCTCTCTAAGAAAATTCTCTCTCTAAGAAAATTCTCTCTCTACGAGCATGACCACCGACTGCCTTTCTAACTTTTTTCGGTCGTCTTCTCCGGTGGTTCTCATGGCGGAACCACCCTGGCACGAGTACACATCCAATTTTGCAGCCCCATCGCATTTTAGCCAACAGCCCCGATCATGGCAGGCCTCCACAGGGGGCTCACTCCCCACACCATGTGCATGGCGCTCATATTAGGGGGGCGCCATTCATTACCCCCATGGCAGCGGCCAGCCATGGGGGGGTCGGCCCCTTCCCATCTGTCTATGGGGGGCCGGAGACAACCACTCCATCATTCCAGGCCGCCCTCCCCAGGGGAGTGATGACCCCTGGGCCACTGTCCACCATCTGCATGGTCCTCTCACGGGCCCACATCCTATTTTAGATTCCAAGAACACGCCACAGACTGCTGGAAATCCTGCTCCACCGTCATCCGATTATGAAACGAACCTGCGACATTTGGCTCATATTCCAAATGCTAACCCCAATTTTGGATATTCTTTTGCTAAAATTGTTGTAGGTACCAATCATCTAGATTATACTTCCCAGGCCCCAGGTAATGCTAACTGCTTTTCCACAAATTTTTCGTAAAATTCAGTCTATCCCTAAACCGGTAAGAAAAGGTGATTACTATTCCGTTACGATTGATGACAATGTTTATCAACGACGACTCGCAGAATTTTCCTATTCTTTGATTGGAAGGGTTATTTTGGGAAAAGGTAACAAGCCATGGGCAACAATGCTTTTGCATAAACGCCTGTCAAAATTATGGGGTATTAAGAACGACTAGAAATTAATTCCCTTGGGTAATGGATTTTTTTGTGTCAAATTGTTTAATGCGCAGGATCGATTAATCCTCAGCAACGCACCAATTGGAAGCTTAATCCTAGTACTATCCGTCTATCTCCATGGGTGCCGGATTTTAACCCTTACAAAGTACAATCCTCCATGGCCAGCATTTGGGTACGAATCTTTGAGCTCAGTTTGGAGTATTGGGACCCTAGTACGATCCTGGGGATCGCCAGCGCTATTGGAAACCCCCTACAAATTGATCAGTGTTCACTTGATGGTTCTTTAGGTAACTTTGTTCGGGTTCTGGTGGAAATAGATTTTTCCAAACCATTGGAGGATCACATTATGGTGGAACGTACGGGCCAGTGTTCATTTGTGTCAGTCACTTACGAGAAACTCCCGGAGTTTTGTTCTACGTGTGGCATTATTGGACATTCGACAGCTTCTTGCTGTCTTTCTAAAGCGGGCAATCCGGGTACGGAAAGATGCAATTCACCTTCCCAGGGACGCTCACGGGGCGGTACCGCCGCCTCTAACTCGGTCAGCAAGGGCGTTCCAGGGTTCGTAAAGTTTATCGTCCCCGCGGCGGGGGCAGGGCAAGGTTGTTGACGACTCAATGGGAAATACGGGTTCGGCTATGCACACAGTTCCTCACGTGCAATAGTCACTTGCCCTTCTGATACACACATCAGTAACAGTTTTGCGGCTCTCGCTTCAGATGACATCCCCAATCAACATTCATCAGATTCTCAATCCGATTATCCAGTAAGGGATTCAATACCCAAGGCCTCCACTTCCAACACTGGAAATGTCTCACATATTCTTCCTATTACTGTTCAGCATCCATTGGAAAAGCCTATTCGGACCCTCACTCGTGCTTTCCGGGACCGTTCTCTGGATTCTGCCAAGTCCAAGCTAATTTAGAGTGTCAACCAAGGTCCATCACCAGTAATTCATGAAATTGATATTGAACCAGAACGCCCAGGGCCAAACGAGCTTGATTTTGCAGCTTCAAAACGATGGGCGGATTATGCAGATGAGATGGCCAATACGCAGTCGTCCGAATCTGCAGCACATCATACTCCAGTCTTTACCGTGTAATCTTCACGGGCACCCCCCCTCCGTCTCAATGAATTGCATCTTCTAGAATATCCAGGGGATTGGGAACACTGCCTCTCGCAATGTTCTTAAGGTGTTATGTCAAAAACACAAGCCTTCCATTTTAGCTATTTGTGAGCCTAAGGTGGACATTTCTTCGATTTTGGGGGCTTATTGGAATTCTTTGGGATTGACGTTTGTGGTGCAGAGTTTCCGGGCCAATGGACGTCCAGACATTTGGGTCTTCTGTGATGCTGGCATCTCTGTCCTTAATCAGGTTTGGTCTTCAACTCAATGCATTGTTCTTCAAGTTCAATTTTGTTCCATGGTTTTTCATGTGGGTTTTACTCATGGTTTGTGTGATCATACTGCTCGTCGCGCGCTCTGGTTGGATTTGAGGAATTTGGGTCTTACTGATCTGCTTCTTATTGGGGATTTTAATGCGGTATTGGGACATCATGAGCGCTCTGGAAGTGATACTTTATCTCAAGCCTCTTGTCAAGATTTCAGGGATTTCATGGAGGATGCTGGTTTGTTCGTAGTCCCGACAACGGGGAAATCATTTACTTGGTGCTCCCCCCGAAGGCCTCTATCTCTTCTCCAGGCTAAGTTGGATCGGGCTTTAGCAACTTGTTAATTTTTCTCTTTTTGGTAGGTCGTTAAGGGCTTAGTGCTTCCTCGCATTGAGTCTGATCACCACCCCATTTTGGTTTCTTGCTCTACTTCCATTAGCAGGGGTCCGATGCCATTTCGGTTTCAGCGTTTGTGGGTACATCATGACACGTTTTGGGATTTGGTTACTACCTCTTGGTTTGCACCTTCAATGGCGCCCAACCCTCTTTTGGGAGTTATGTGGAAGCTAAAGAGGTTGAGACAGGAAATTAAAGTTTGGAACAGGGAGGTTTTTGGAGATGTGAATCGCAAGGTAGAATATCAGATGGAGCAGGTTCGTCAAATTCAGGCAGATATTGAAAACTTGGGTTATACAGCTGCCCGTCGGGATCAGGAGCTGGACGCCCAGAAGCTTCTCTCTCATACTTTGCTACTACAATCTGAATTCCTTAAGCAAAGGTCTCGCTCGACATGGCTTAAGGATTGGGATCGTAACACGGCATTTTTTCATCGTCAGAGCTAGATTCGCAGTGGGCGATCGGGGATTCAGGGTCTTATGGTGGACGGTGTCTACACAGATGATAAAACGGTGCTTGGGAATCATATTATTTTGTTCTACAAGGAGCTCTTTGCGGATAATGAGAGCATCACTCCGGATTACTCCACTATTGATTAGGTGATTTCTCCCAGGGTGGGGGCGGCTGATAATGCTAGCATGACTGTCATTCATCGGATACAGAGATTAGGAAAGCGGCTTTTGATATGGATTCGGATAGCTCGACAGGGCTGGACGGTTTCAGTAGGATATTCTATTGCCACTTCTAGGATATTATATCAGTCGAGGTGATCACCGCAATCAGAATTTTCTTCATTACTTCGTCACTACCTCTAGGATTGAACGCTAGTTTTATGGCGCTAATCCCAAAGACCAAGGACGCTAATGTTATTGAGAACTTTCGCCCAATTGTCATGAGTAATTTTCTTTTCAAGATTATTACTAAAATTTTGGCTATGCGTTTGGGTTCGATTATCACAACATATTTATCACCTACTCAGTTCGGATTTGTCCCTGGTATCTGAAGGATTCAATGTCTTGCATGGTAGATTGGATATGAATATGATCTTGAAGATTGATATCCGTAAGGCATTTGATACCTTGAAATGGGGTTCTTACTTCATGTTTTGCGCCGCTTTGGTTTTTCTGAAATCTTCATCCACTGGGTGGATGTTATTCTTCGGTCGTCCAGAATTTCAGTTTGTAGGTCCCAAGGGGTGTGAGTGTAAGGTTTAGAAGGGGGGGTTGAATAAACCTTACCAACTTTTCGATTTAGTCCTTTTAAAATGTTCAGAGTTAATACTTCACAGCTGAGTCCGTGATGGACAGCTAAGTTAGTTAATCAGCAGAGTTAGCCACTCAACGACTTCGAGCCGTTGATAGAATAACACAGCTGTTTTGACTAAAACTTAACTTGACTGTGATATGATTTCAGCGAAAGACTTAACACCCTTGAATTTGGTTTAAGTTTGTTTTAATACTTGGTTTTAGCAATTTGTTGATTATCAATTGGATAGCAAATTTAATCAGCAAATATTGAAATAATGTGCAGAAATTAAAGTCTTTGAAATGTAAATGACACAATAAATTTTTATAGAGGTTCAAGATGGGGTAATTCTTCTACTCCTCTCTTCTCCAACTCCTGGAGGAATCCACTAAGTATTGATCAATATACAAAGTGGTTATCACCAGATGCAAGTCTTGATCACATAGTCGACTTGATCCTTTGGAACTCGATCTGAGATGCCTTGGTCACACAAACGCTTCGTGCGACTCGGCTTCTTCACACAGGCGCTTGCCTTGCTACTACAGCCCACTTGCTCAAGCTTCTTGTATTTGATCACGAAGCCCTCCAAAAACTTGAGACTGGTTCGACCTTGAACCTTTCTAAATCCTTTGTGGAATGTAGACCCCTTGATTCTTCAAATGTTTCCTCTTCAACTGATTGAAGTCGTCTTTCCTTCACGGGTGAGTGTTGGATTGATTTCCTTCGTAATGTAGGCTTGAGGATTGAACTTGTATGACTTGAGTAGGTTATAGTTTGAATAATAGCTTGAAAGTTCCAGGTCACAAAGTTCATTTTTTTCTCAAATAGATTCCTCAGCCTTTTATAGTGTTCTTTTGAAAATTTGCCCGCTGAAGAGATAAGTTAATTTTCAAAAGACACTTGTGGTCGTTGGCTTGTCTTGTTGCAGTTCTTGGAATTGACATTTCCTCGTATAAATGAGTCTTCAGCTTTTCAGAGTTCTGACACAGGTGCAGAGCTTTCCATTGGTTTATTCCTTTTGCACGCTTCTAGGACTGAGCACTTTAAGAAAGACAGTATGGAAGTATTACTTGTTTAAGTAATTCTCTTGACTTCTCGGCAATGCATCTCTTTTCATTATCTCGACTTGACCGCATTTCCTTGACTTCCCCAGGTGACTTGAGTCGACTTTCAATCATGGATGACTCATCTGTCACTTCAACTTGAGACTTGGCTATCTTGAGTTGACTTGATCGACACTTCACTCACCGCATCTCATCCGCACCTTGATCGAGTTCTGTCTTCTCTTCTTTGCCACACTCACCGCCTCACAAATGAGTCTTCCTTCTAGTCTCCAGTTGACTTCTTGCATATTTTGGCATAGCTGACTTGACTCAGCTCGACCAGTCCTATCTATTACAATGCAATTTACAACAAAAATGGGGTGCCAACTTTCTATTCTAAGTTTTACATGGCATTCATCAAAATCTAAAAATTAATTTTCCAACAATTTCCACCTTTTTGATGATGCCAAAACTTAAAACATTCATACAGTAATTAAACAGCAAAGATACGTACAGACAATGTAGAATCACAGAATGTATGCGTAGAATCAGTCTTTTATTGATCATAACATTCTTGTTCTTTACACAGCTGTTTACAGAGTGTATCAAAGCTTAAACAGAGCTTACGGTAACCATGCTATTCTATATCTACGCAAGTATAGAAATTATACAATTTTATTCGATGTATAGAGGACTTACATAAAGATGTATTTACATAGTAAAATACATGAAGGGATGGACAGCAACACTTCATCTCCTTCGCTGCCTCCTTCTTTCCTCATCAGCTCTGTCTTCTTCTGATCTATTTCTCTTCTTCTCTTCTTCAGCTGCTTTATTTTTCTCATATGCTTTTCTGGCAGCTTCGTCTCTTCTTTTTCTTTCTTGTCTTTCTTCCCAGAGCTGAGTTTGTCTTCTATTTTCTTCTTCAATTCTTTTTACATACTCAGCATTGTTCTTGGCCACTTGCAAGTTGGCTACTTCGTCGAATCCAGCCGAGTAGATCCCACCTTCCTTGCCTGGATCTATATATTCAATGTTTTTGGGCAGAGGTCTAGGTCTGAAACCTCTTCCTCCTCCACTGCTTCTTCCTCTGCCTCTTGGCGTGTATTGTACTGGGGCCTTCTTTTTCCCGGTGAGTGACCAAAGAGAGTGATCGCAAGATGTCTCGCCTTTGAGCTTCTTCACATAGCTTGAGGCCTTTTTCCCAATACAAATCCCAGGCTTGAGCCATGGACATATTTGCGAAGTAACCCTCGGATGCGAGCGTCTTGAATTCATCAACAGATCTTGGCTCGGTTCCGACGTCTGAAATGGCATATGTGTCTCTGTCTGTTGGAATGCCTCCATGTTGTTTCAGTATATCCATAACTCGGGCATCCATCTTTCCTTCCACCTCTTTCATCCCTGCTTCTACTATTTTTTGCTTTTCAGCCATGGGTACTGCGGAGTGTTGGAGTGGCAGAGTCACTGGGAGTTTGCTGATCATCAGGGTCATATCTTTCGAACCTTCCCCCTCAACAGATTTTCCCTTCTTCTCTCTTCTCGAGTTCTTGGTCTTCTCCTTCACAATCACAATCGTCCTTCGTCTCGGCTTTCTTCGTAACCTTTCAACGCTTTTTTAGTATTCCTCTTCCCCCTTTTTGGCATCATCAAAGGAGAGAGGAACCCCGAAACAAGTGGCCTAAGTGGTCGATATTTGAGTTATGCTTCAATCTGCGGAGTATCTTTGCACGGAATTCGAGCGAGTGGCATTGGATTCACCGCCACCGCTTCATTTAAGCCATGAGGAGGCTGAATTTCTTGTCCATGTTCTCCTCTACGCCAGCAGGCTCTTTCTTATGAAATTCACGCAGCTGCATCTCTCGTGTTGTGAGATTCATGCATTCGATCGATGTTTTCTTGGATTCTTTCTTCATATCAAGCATTCTCACCCGCCGACTAGCAATTTATTGAACAAAGTTACGAAGTATCGAACTTGTTCTACACACATTAATACTGGGCTTGTTGTTGCAACCATTCCCGGATCCTGACAATTATTTCTCGCAGATCGGCAGTAAGATTTGCGTCTCGGTTATTCAGTCTCATGTCCAGTGAGGCCTAGTGCCTCTCCATCTTCTCTATCTCTGCAAATATGGCCTTGAAAATTTCTCGAACCTCAGCTATCGCTTATGTCTCAGCTGGCAGCCAAGCAGCGTCAAAGTCAAAGTTTGCTGGGACGATGGTGTCTGTTGGAATAACGGGATTAGGTTTATGAAAACATTCTTGATCTCGAGCTGATTCTTCAAGAAGGTCAGGCAGCTCCAGAGAAAAGGGAAACGATTCTTCGAACGGATCATCACGGGCAACGGGAACTTGCTCAATGATAACTTGTGCCCGTGATATGCCTGATGGAGTCGATTCTCAGCTGCGGCTTGGAGCTCGCGTTGATTGACGTGTGTCACCGTTGTCTGTTGGGGTTTTGACCCAGCTGGCTGAGCCTCAGCTATCTCAACAGCTTCGTCTGTCTCAGCTGGTTTTTCCATGTGAGTTGACTGGTCCTTGGCCGTATCAGTAGCGTCATCAGACGATGATGAGATTTGCATGGGTGTCTCATCATCAAAATTAAAGGTTTGACGAGTAGCCTTAAGGTCGGTCTTACTCGTGCTTGGGAGAACATCCTCAGTTGAGTCTTTTGGATCGGCAATAAGGGATGACTCAGCTTCCTCTTCAGATCCCAGAAAGGTTACATCAGGATTGTCTTGGGAATCGTGAAGAGAACTTATCTCCTTTTCAGATGGATCAATTATAGTAGGAGGGATGTTATGTGCTTCCGTCTCTTTACTCCGGGAAGTCTCAACCTCCCGTTGGCCTTCATTACCTCCTGCGGTCTCAATCGCGAGGTCTTGGTTCGATCCCCTTCGACGATGTCGGTGTCTTGGGGTCTTCGAGGTGGCATCCACCGGAGTCTCAACTCCATGGATTGCACTTTCATTGCCTAGAGTGTTAACTCCCGGGCGTTCCTTCATGTGCCTCGATTGCATCGGCGTCATTGGCTGCGAAGCGATTGGCACTTTAGCCGAGACGATCTTAATCGCCGAGCCTCATCGAGACAACTTGTTGTGTATCCATTTGTTGTTCCTTCTCCACTTCGCCTCCAAGATTCGTTGTGGAGTCAGCTACAACATCCTCCGACCTTGCTGCAGTGGAGGGAGTTTCCCCCAGTGGCACACCACCGAGTGACTTGGAATGGGGTCACTCGTCTCCGGACTCTCATTGCCCTTTGAGTATTCGGCCGTTGGGGCAGGTGGTAAGACACCTTCATTAGGGGTTGGCTCGACTGGGGTCCCCACAATCCCAGTTTCATCGCCAACTCCCTTAACACCTTCTTCTGAGTGAGCTGGGGAAGTGGTGGCAGCAACAACTGTGGCAATATGCTGCACCACTCCCATCGGATCAATCTCCAGTTGTGATGTGGAAGACTCCCCTGGTCCTTCCAATAATTGTTGCTCATGTAGGACCCTAGATTCCCGCATGGCTTGCTACATCTCCAATTCTTCTATAGCAAAGAGGGTCCGATCCTCATCACTCCCGAGAGAATGTCAAGATGAGGATGTGCATGATCGATGGTTCGATAAAGGGACAAATCATCGGCCTTTTCACGAGCTTGACTTCCTTTGCTCTCTGCTTCTCCTTGTCTTTGAAGATCTGCAAGATATCTGTGCAGTTTTCTTCATCCAGTGCTTGGACCACAGTGGTCAATCCGAGAAAGTTCAATAGTTCGTCTTCTTCTTCAATAAATTCCGGTCTTTGGAACTATTCCTTGGATCGACTCGGCTTCCACTTCCTCCATTCACGCAGGCGATTTTGGATATCTGGATATGGTGGGGATAGGATGATCACATCGTCATCATCTTTATCATCTTCTCCTGCTTGTCCCTCGTTCTCGGGGATTGAAGGTAGCAAACTTTGGTGCTTCACACCCTCGCCAGTGTCGTTGCGGGAGAGAGATACAACCCCGTCAACAGGAGAGTTTGCTTTCTCGATTCTTCTTGTGTCTCGATTGTTCGACTACAAATTTGTGTCTTCAATTTGCCTCTGCTGATTGGTCAGAAAGTTGAGACTTGGTCATTTCATCAATAATTTCGGAGACTCTACTTCTCCAGTTGTCTTCGCGATCTGTTCGGTGAGTGGCGGACTGTTGTTTTCTCAAGCTCGATCGCTTGAAGATTCGTCCTCTTCTTTTGGTTTTCACCAGAGGAATATCTGGTTCCACTTCCTCTTGTTCATCGAAGGTAAATGCCTTCGCAGTTGTCTTAGATGCAGCTGCCTTCCTTGTTGTGACAGTCCTCTTCTTTTTAATCACTGGATAAGGGATTAATGGTTCCTTCTCCATTGCGGCTGCAGGGGCAAGAGACACGGCTGCAGGGGCAGGTGCATCTTTTGTTTTCTTTTTCTTTGCTGCAGGGGCATCAGTCTGCTTTGTAGCTGCAAGGGCAGCCTTCTTCTGGGAAGAGGAGGAGACAATTGTTTCTTCAGGATCAGCTGATTCCCCCTCACTTGTGTCCGCTCTCTTGGCATAAGCTCTCCTCTGTGCTCCGGAGAGATTTGATCGAAACATCTTTTTGTTAACATGGAATGCCTTTCCATGTCGAAGAGGGACTCCTTTAACTTCCATCATCCGGCCAATCACCAGTCTGTACCCCAGGGAACCTCCAAACGAACCATCCTCCTTGAAGGATTTATTCCCAATATTCTGGCAGAGTCTGCTGTATACAAACTCAGCCCAGTTCACCTTCTTTTCCTCAATAATCACAGCCATTACGATCAGCTTAGTTTTGGACAGCTGGTTAAAGCTTCCAAATTTGGTGTTTATGCATTTGGCAACAATGTCTAGCATTTTGTGGTAGTCCTCCTTCAACAGCTTCTTCTCAGCTGTGTAGACAACCTTCACAGCATAGTCGGGCTTGGCTACTTCCTTCCAAGCAGCAGCCAGGTTAACATCAGCTTCATAAATCTCCGGCACTCCTTCCGCCGGTAATGAACAGTGTTCTGCCAGATCCTTGGCAGTGATGGTGAAATTTTTCCCATGAACAGAGAACTTGATGCCCTCATCGTGAACTTCAGCGTTCACATAAAACTGTGCGACCTCTTCCACGTAGGTCATTTGAAACTCCATTGACAAAAAGGGTTTACTTTACGATTTTTCAACTTCTCACTATTTTCTTCACAAGGGTTTCGTCTGACCCTTGTTTGATCATGCCCTGGAAGTCCACAGTAGATCCCGTGTGGATTTGCTTTCCCAACTTGACGAAGTCGTAAGTAGATGCCATTTCTCGAAGATTCATCGAATGAAACTTTGAAGATAAGGTTTGAAGATTTGTAGGGTTTTTGAGAGTAAGAATGCTTTCTTTGCTCTTGAGAGAGATGAACAGTTTTGGTAAAGTGAGAGAAAATTAGACGAAATGGTATATGTATGTGTTATGAAAGGACGTGCGGGTGGTTTTTAAAATTAGATCAAGATCAACGACTCGATTTTGCACGCCGATTAGCATTTAATTCCTTGCATTTAATGCGGCAAAGATTTATATCCAATCATAAGCTTGGTGTGCGACTTTTTTGATCAGACACGTCATAATTATCTTGACATCATTCTTAAAAACATTCCCGCTTAGTAAAAATGACTGCGTTTTTGTCACTTTGCTCATAAATAACTCAGCTTATTCCTTAGCTGATTTAACTCTTCTCTCTTTCCACATAAGCACTCAGCTGTCAGCTAACTCGATGCAGTTGATTCTCCGATACGGCTGATTTACTTAGTTGATTCAAGAGTTCAGCTCTTTTTCATTTTTTCATGTTCCATCTCTTTTCTTTGAGTCTTCTGAGTGTCAACTCAGCTCAATTAACCCTAATTCATGCTTGAGTTCTTCAAATCTTGATTCACATAATGGTTTTGTGAATATATCAGCTAACTGCTTATCAGTTGAGATATATTCCAAGGTGATGTCCTTCTTTTCAACATGATCTCTTATGAAGTGATATCTGACATCAATGTGCTTTGTTCTTGAGTGCAACACAGGATTTTGGGTGATTGCAATTGCACTTGTGTTATCACACATAATTGGAATTTCCTTTTCTTCAACTTCATAGTCTCTCAGCTACTGTCTCATCCATAAGACTTGGGCACAACAGTTGCCCGCAGCTATGTATTCTGCTTCACCTGTGGAGGTGGCTATTGAATTTTGCTTCTTGCTAAACCAGGAAATTAATCTATTTCCAAGCATTTGACATGTAACTGAGGTACTCTTCCTGTCAACTCTACATCCAGCATAGTAAGAGTCTGAGTAACCAATTAGCTTGAATCCACCTTCCTTAGGATACCATAAGCCAACTTCTTGGCTTCCTTTCAAATATCTCAAGATTCTTTTGGCTGCAGTCATGTGGCTTTCTTTTGGAGCAGATTGAAATCTTGCACATACACCTACAAAGAAAGGTGATGTCCGTCCGCTTCTTTGTGAGATAGAGCAATGATCCAATAAGTGCTCTGTATCTTGTTTGATCCACGGCCTTGCCATCTACATCCATATCCATTTTGACTGATGTATTCATTGGTATTTTCACAGAGGATTTTTCTTCCATACCAAATTTCTTCATTAAATCTCTGGTGTACTTTGTCTGACTTATGAAGGTTCCATCCTTCAGCTGTTTTACTTGGAGTCCAAGGAAGAATGTCAACTCAGATTTGAGAATTTATCACACAGCTCTTTGTTTGTGGATCCAAAGATGATGTCATCCACATATATTTGAACAAGCGGTATACTCTTCCCATCTTGAATTCTCAAGAGTGTTCTATCCACTTTGCCTTTTGTAACTCTTTCTCGATCGGGAATTGTGATAATGTATCATACCATGCTCTTGGTGCCTGTTTCAATCCATATAAAGCTTTCTTGAGTTTGTATACTTTATCTCCAAGAGTCTTCTGCTCAAATCCTGGAGGTTGTTCAACATACACTTCTTCCTCCAGTAACCCATTAAGGAATGCACTCTTTACATCCATTTGATATACAATGAAGTTCTTGTGAGCAGCATAGGCAAGGAACATCCTTATGGCTTCCAATCTTGCCACAAGAGCAAAAGTTTCATCAAAATCTATTCCTTCTTCTTGGCAATACCCTTTGGCTACCAGTCTTGCTTTGTTTCTTACCACAGAACCTTCCTCATTCATCTTGTTTCTGAACACCCATTTAGTGCCAATAACATTTTGATGGGTAGGTCTTTGAACCAATACCCACACTTTGTTCCTTTCAAACTGATTCAGCTCTTCTTGCATGGCTTGAATCCAATGTGTGTCATCCAATGCTTGTGACACATCTTTTGGCTCTATTTGTGAGATAAAACAAGTAAACATTGCTTCTTGTTGAGTTCTGGATCTAGTTTTCACACCTTCTCTTACATCTCCAATGATTAGTTCTGGTGGATGGTCTCTCAGCCACCTTACATCAGGTTGGAGTAAGTTAGCTGGATTGATCGTCTTGCACTGTGTTATTTTGATCACTCTCTCATCATCACTTAGCTGCATATTTCCCAATTGTCTTTGAGATTCACTATCTCATCTTCATCCGGGTTTATAATTCCATTTGACTTCAACATAGGGACTCTTCTCGCATGGTTGGGTGATTGACTTATCACCGACTCTTCAATGTCTTCTCCATTACGTTGGGTTCATCAAACACCACATGAATGGATTCTTCTCGTAACCATTGTCCTCTTGTTGAGCACTCAGTAGGCTTTGCTTTCAAATGAGTATCCTAAGAAGATACCTTCATCACTTTAGCATCAAAAGCCTTTAAATTATCTTTGCCATTGTTGTGGATGAAGCATTTGCATCCAAATATTCTAAAATATGCAACATTTGGCTTTCTCCTGTCCAAATCTCATAGGAGTCTTTGTCACCGTCTGTTTATCATGCATCTATTTTGAGTATAGCATGTTTTGTTTATTGCCCAAAAATCTTTTAGCGACCTGCTTGACTAACATGGTCCTTGTTGCTTCTTTGAGAGTTATGTTCCTTCTTTTCGCAACTTCATTCTCACTGTGGAGTCCTTGCTGCGCAGAGATAATTCATGACCAATACCATTTTCAATACGATACTAAGTTATTATTCCATTGACAAACTCAGTTCCTCTGTCGGATCTAATTTTGATAATGGTTTGACTCTTCTCATTTTGGATTCTCTTCATCACCGTGGTAGTTTCTCGGGTTTCTTTCTTCTTACACATGAAAATTGTCCATGTGTATCTTGAGTAATCATCTACTACCACCAAGGTGTATTTCTTTCCGCTTATGTTTGGTGGTTCAACTGGACCAAATAGATCCATATGTAGCAGGTGCAATATTCTTGTTGAAGATGGACATGTCTTTTCTTTGAATGATGATTTGATCTGCTTTCTCATCTGGCATGCATCACATACAATTTCCTTCTTGTATATTGAGTATGGAAGTCCTTCCACAAGATTGCTCCTTGCAAGCTTGTTCATTGTTTTGAAGTTCAGATGACTCAGCTTCTTGTGCCACAGCCAACTTGATTCAGCTGTGCTCTTTGCTAGCAGACAAGTGTTTGGTGTTGCAGTTGACCAATCTACCACATACATGTTCTTTTATCTGCATCCTTGCAACACTACTTCATTAGATTTAGTGTTCTTGATTTGGCATACTCCCATATTGAATCCAACATTATAGCCCTTGTCAAAGAGTTGACTTATGCTTAGTAAGTTGAAATTGAGGCCTTCAACATATGCAACATCTGTAATTTCTAATCCATTTTTCTTGATGGATCCAATGCCTCTTATTTATCCTGGAGCTTCATTCCCTCCAAATAGGACTTTTGCACCTCTAACTTCCTTAAATTTTGACATATTTTTCTTGTTTCCTGTCATGTGTCTGGAACAACCACTATCCATGTACCAGGTTCCTTGGCACTCAGCTGCTCCTTGAACCTGCAATCAAGGAAATTAGGTTTTAGGTACCCATATTTGTCTGGGTCCTGAGGGGTTAGTATTGTAAGATGATCCAACCAACCTATAGCCAAATGATTTGACTCTAAGAGGTTGCCATCTATCAGTGCCATAATCATAATTAACTTTGGCAAATTGCTTGGGGGTTTTAGGTTCATACAACTGTCTCTTTTGTCTGTATGCCTGTGTATGTGTTTTAGCAATTGCTTTGTTTGGGTAGTTGTGATATCTTTGAGGATAGTGCTTGGGTGCATATGTGTGCTGATGATAGCTCTTTTGCCTTTGGAATGGCCCTTGCTGAGTTCTAGGCCTTTGCCATTTAGGCTTATATTCCATAGGTCTTTGTTGATAGTTCACATTATTCCAATCAGCTTAGCTTGGGTAATTTCTACCATTCCCATCATATGTGTTCTTTTCATAGAACTTCTAGGGCTTTTGGTAGCTCTGTTTCTTCTTTACAGAGTACTTCCTATTTGGAGTTTGTTGAGAAACTCGGCTGGATTTCTTCTCAGCTGTCCTTTCAGCATACTAAGCTGGCTGTTTTCCTTTTCCTTTATAACCAAGGCCAGTTTGCTTGTGGTTGTGCTTTGGAATGAATGTGTGTGCACCATTTGGAGTTTTGCATTTTTGAGATGCTTCATTACTTGAAGATCCTTTTTCCAAAATCACTTTTGGAACTTGACTTGGCATAGAGGAATTAAATCCTAAGCCTGTCTTATCTCCACATTCTCTTTGGCTCATAATAAGATCATCCAAAGATTTCGATGCCTTAGTGAATGAGGCAATCACATTTTTGAGGTCATTTTCCCTCTTTTCTGTAGCAGCTATCTCTGCTATTTGCTTAGCATTTTCAGCCATTAAACTTTTATTCTCATCAGCTATGTGACTTAGAGTACTCAGCTCCTTAGTCAGCTGTGAGTTTTGGCTTTTGAGTAGGCTATTTTCCTCATTTAGTAGTGTGTGTGAGGATTTAATGTGTTCAAAGTCTTTCATCATTTTGCCTAATGAATCATAAAGATCAGTGGGTGATGAAGTATGTGTGTCACAATCACTGTCACTAGAATCTGAGTGTGATGAGTTAGAGTGTACCTCATCTTCTTGGTCAGGTTGGTCTTGTTCTTTGGCCATTAGACAAATCAAGGCTTCTTCTTCAGAGTCATTTGATTAGTCAGCTTCACTACTCTCCGAGTCTGCTGTGTCTTTTGACTTGACTGTCTCAGCAGTCTCTGCATCTAACATTGCTTTTTTCTTCTCTTGTCTTCTTTCTCTGAAGATTTTTCTTTCCTCTTCATTCCTGTATTTGTTGACTACAGGATATGGGCAATCAATAGCATAGTGACCAGGTTGCCTTTTGTTCCAGCATAAATTTTCAACCTTTTGATCAGTTCTTTCCATCCTTGGATTGTCAGCTCTTTGATACTCAACCTTTTGATGCTCTGTTCTTTTAGGTGGCCTATCTTCCCTTGACTTGGAGGGAGCTGAGTGTCTTCTGGAGGATTCACCTTTGCCTCTTTTGTAATTCTTGTTGAAGAATTTGTTAAACCTTTTAACCATCAGGGCAATCTCCTCTTGGTCAATGACTTCCTTGACCTCAGCTCTTTTACCGTCCTTAACTATTAGAGCGATTGTTTTGGGCACAAATTGTCTCCTCTTGGTCTTTTCTTCTCAGCTCAAATTCGTAGGCTTTGAGATCTGAGAATAGCTCATGGTTGGA
This sequence comes from Rehmannia glutinosa, assembly GCA_016081115.2. NCBI lineage: Eukaryota > Viridiplantae > Streptophyta > Magnoliopsida > Lamiales > Orobanchaceae > Rehmannia > Rehmannia glutinosa. Next base: position 67,154,983 of record CM071934.1, on the reverse strand, counting down.
TGTTTTTGATAGATCCATGGAGTGTCTCAGGGCCATGACTTTCATTTCCCACTCAGCTGGGAGACTTCTTAGAATCTTCATACACATATCCTTCTGTGTATATTCTTTTCCAAGTGCAGATAGCTCATTGGTAATTTCTGTGAACCGAGCATCTAGTTGATCCAAGGTTTCTCCTGCAAGCATCTTAAAATTTTCAAATTTCTGTACAGCAACAGATAGTTTATTTTCCTTGATTTGCTCAGAGCCTTCACAAATCAGGGTTAGCTTATCCCAGATTTCTTTTGCAGTCTTGCACGATTTGACTTTGTTGAACATAGCTTTGTCCAAAGTTTTGTAAAGAATGTCCTTGGCCACATTGTCCAAGTTGTATCTTTTTTTGTCATCATTTGTCCATTCAGCTCTTAGTTTTTCAACCATAGCTGGTCTGGGAACAACATCCTCTTCTCCTTCAACTGCAGCAACCCTCCTTGCAACTGTGTTCACTTTTAAGATTTGCAGTGGCCCATCTTCTATTACTATCCACATTTCATCGTGTAATGCTGATAGATGAGCCTGCATACGAATTTTCTAATCATCAAATTCTTCAATTGTGAACATAGGGATGCGTGTCAAATTTGCTTCCATGATAATAACTTTGTTGAATAAGAGAGTTTTGAAAGATCAAGTGCTAAAGCAAGCTTTGAGAGATTGAAGATCTAGTTCAGTAACCAGTGCGGAAGGCTCAATGAACCAACCGCTCTGATACCACTTGTAGGTCCCAAGGGATGTGAGTGTAAGGTTTAGAAGGAGAGGTTGAATAAACCTTACCAACTTTTCGATTTAGTCTTTTAAAATGTTCAGAGTTAATACTTCACAACTGAGTCCTTGATGGACAACTAAGTTAGTTAATCAAATGATTAGCCACTCAACGCACTTTCGATTGAGTTGATAGAATAACTCAGTTGTTTTGACTAAAACTTAACTTGACCGTGATATGATTTCTGCGGAAGACTTAACACCCTTGAATTTGGTTTAAGTTTGTTTTAATACTTGGTTTTAACACTTTGTTGATTATCAATTGGATAGCAAATTTAATAAGCAAATATTGAAATAATGTGCAGAAATTAAAGTGCTGAAATGTAAATGACACAATAAATTTTTATAGAGGTTCGAAGATGGGGTAATTCTTCTACTCCTCTCTTCTCCAACTCCTGGAGGAATCCACTAAGTATTGATCAATATACAAAGTGGTTATCAGTCCAGATGCAAGTCTTGATCACACAACTGACTTGATCCTTTGGGACTCAGTCTGGAGATGCCTTGGTCACACAGCTGGCTTCTCGTATGACTCAGCTTCTTCACAGGGCAACTGCCTTGCTACTACAGCCCACTTGCTCAAGCTTCTTGGATTTGATCACGAAGCCCTCCAAAAACTTGAGACTAGTTCGACCTTGAACCTTTCTACAATCCTTTGTGGAATGTAGACCCCTTGATTCTTCAAATGTTTCCTCTTCAACTGATTGAAGTCGTCTTTCCTTCACAGGTGAGTGTTGGATTGATTTCCTTCGTAATGTAGGCTTGAGGATTGAACTTGTATGACTTGAGTAGGTTATAGTTTGAATAATAGCTTGAAAGTTCCAGGTCACAAAGTTTGTTTTTTTCTCAAATAGATTCCTCAGCCTTTTATAGTGTTCTTTTGAAAATTTGCCCGTTGAAGAGATAGGTTAATTTTCAAAAGACACTTGTGGTCGTTGGCTTGTCTTGTTGCAGTTCTTGGAATTGACATTTCCTCGTATGAATGAGTCTTGACTTTCCGAGTTCGACACAGTGCGAGCTTCCCATTGGTTTATTTCTTTTGCACGCTTCAAGTGATCGAGCACTTTAAGAAAGACAAGAGTATGGAAGTATTACTTGTTTAAGTAATTCTCTTGACTTACGCAATGATCTCTTTCGATTATCTCGACTTGACATTTCCTTGACTTCCCCAGGTGACTTGAGTCGACTTTCAATCATGGATGACTCATCTGTCACTTCAACTTGAGACTTGGCTATCTTGAGTTGACTTGATGACACTTCACTCACCATCTCACCGCACCTTGATCGAGTTCATGTCTTCTCTTCTTTGCCACACTCAAATGCCTCACAATGAGTCTTCCTTCTAGTCTCCAGTTGACTTCTTGCATATTTTGGCATAGCTGACTTAACTCAGCTCGACCAACCCTATCTATTACAATGCAATTTACAACAAAAATGGGGTGCCAACTTTCTATTCTAAGTTTTACATGGCATTCATCAAAATCTAAAAATTAATTTCCCAACACAGTTCTTCTAAATGGGACGCCGGTGGGCTACTTCCCTTGTTTTAGAGGAGTTCGACAAGGTGATCCTTTATCCCCGTTGTTGTTTTGCATCGCAGAGGATGTTCTTAGTAAATTTATCGATGTTGCGGTTGAGCATAATAGGCTTGCTCCGTTTGTTGCGCCCAGACGCATAATCTTTCCATCATCTATCCTATACGCCGATGATATTGTTATTATGTGTGGAGCTTCTTCAGCAAATGCCGGTATTCTTCTCCAGATTCTCAACCTTTATGTAGATATTTCGGGCCAGGCTTTCAATCCTCGTAAATCCAAAGTTTATTTTGGCACCCAGGTCTCATCTCATATTCGTGGAAGAGTGCAGACAATCATGGGGATTCAGTCCGGGACATTCGCTATAGTTTATTTACGCGCCCCAATCTTCAAAGGGGCCCCTAAAGTTGCAGATCTTCAGCCCGTTTTTGATAAGATCATCCTTAAATTCAGACGATGGAAAGGTTCGTCTCTTTCCCTTGTTGGTCGTGTTTGCTTGGTTAATTCGGTGATCACTAGCTCGTTTGTCCATACCATGATGATTTACAAATGGCCCCGCACGTTGCTGAAGCAAATGGAAAGGGCAATGTGTAACTTCATTTGGACTGGGAATGTGAAATCTAAGGGTTCGGTGACGGTTAACTAGAATCGGTGTTGTATGCCTTGGGCTGAAGGGGGGTTGGGCATTAGATCAATCGTTGCGGCTAATACAACTTTCTTGATGAAAATGGGTTGGAAGGTCATGAACTCGGAGTCGGTGACTTTCATCATACTTAGGCGTCGATTTCTAGCTGCAGATGGGACAACTCGGAGGTCTTTTATTCATTCTTCTATCTAGACTGGGATTAAACCTTTTATTCATCTTGCTTGGAGGATTCACGTTGGATCCCGGGAGCTAATTCTGAGGTATTATTTTGGATTGATAACTGGTTGGGTTATTCTATTGCTGACCGTATTGGTATTCCCAAAGAATATAGATACCTGTTCCGACATTGCATTTCAAACTACTTTTATGACGGGAAATGGCATTTTACATTCTCATTTGTGGAGACTTATTTGGATCTGGTTCGGGCGATAGTACGAGTTCCCATCGCCCCTAACTCTAGGGATACTCGTGTTTGGTTGAATTCAGAGGACGGTTCGATTACTTCTAAGGCCGCATATGATCACGTGGGTCCTAAGTATCCAGCGGTCAACTAGGGTTCCTGGATCTGGTCGCGGCACATCCCAAAACGTCAATCGGTGGTGGCGTGGAGGGCTATCCACAACCGATTGGCTGTCTTGGATATATTACGAGCCAAGGGGAGTTTTACTGGCCCTTCAGTTTGCGTTCTTTGTTGTGAATTTGCAGAATCGATTGATCATTTATATGTCTCATGTGTCTTCGCAGGGCCTCTCTGGCGATGGATCTTTATCTCATTTAACATTCACCAATTTCAGGCCAACAACTTTAATGAATTCTTGGTACGGCTAATGAATTTTCAATTTAGTGAGCAGGTTTCCTTCCTCTGGCGGGTGGATATCCTTTCATGTATATGGCTCATTTGGCATATCCGGAATGAGATAGTATTTCATGCAGAATCTGGACAATCGACGCTGCAACTATCCATCTGAAAGTACTCATTGTAGAATCATTATCATTGGATCGGGATTGTATGCATAACAATCAACAAGACCTCTTTATCCTGCATAGGCTGAAAGTTCCAGGACGCCCTAGACAGGCTCCGAAGATTGTGGAGGTTAACTGGCAAAAACCCCTCTCGGGCTGGATCAAGGTCAACACGGACGGAAGTTCCTCTGGAGCGCCGGGGAGACTTACTGCTTCAGGGGTTTTCCGTAATTGTAGAGGTTTCTTTCGAGGATGTTTTGTACATCATTGTGGTTCGGGATACACATTTGAGGCTGAACTGATGGCTGCAATGTGGGCAATCCAGTATGCTTCTAGAAAAGGATGGACGCAACTTTAGTTGGAGTCGGATTCTATGTATGTGGTGAAATTGCTGGAGACGAGATCCACGGAGGTCCCGTGGCGCCACCTCAGTAATTGGCGTTACATTTTACATTTGCTCGCCCATATGGATGTTGTAGTCTCACATATACTTCGGGAAGGCAATCGTGTGGCGGATATTCTGAGCATTGCAAGAAGACGGAGTATGGCACATGGTGGGGCGTCCCACCACAGACATTATTGATTATATTACTGATGACTATGTTGGCCAATCCACATATAGGTTTGTTAGTTAGCACGTGCTGCTTCTTCATTTCTGGACGCCTGGGGGGTACTCTTTTTCCTTTCAGGGATTTTTCCCACAAGGGTGGGTTTTACCCTGAAAGGTTTTAACGAGCCCCAACCATTCAGCCATTTGGTCGGCTTTTGACCATTTTGCTTTCTTTTTTGACATTGTTTTCAGGCTTTCTATTGGTTACCTGATTAGCCTGTGATCAGGAATACTCTATTTTCATTTTTTATAAATATTCGCATTTATTAAAAACAATGGGTGATTTCTCAGTATTGGTAATTCTTTTGATCAATGCCTCCATAATTTATATCTGGTTTTACAAAGGTGCCAAGACACCAATTTAGTGCTTAATTGGGAAAAATATCACTTCATGGTGAAATATGGTATTATGCTTAGTCATCGGGTGTCTGCTACAGGATTGGAGGTGGATCGAGCTAAAATAGCGGCCATTGAAAAATTATCACCACCGGGAAATGTAAAAGGGATTAGGAGTTTCTTAGGGCATGCTGGTTTTTATTGTTGTTTATTAAAGATCTTTCAAAAAAATAACCAAGCCTTTATGTAATTATCTAGAAAAAGATGTGCCTTTTTGTTTTGATGATCTTTGTTTGCAGGCTTTTGAGCATATTAAGAAGGCACTCATTTCTGCTCCCATTATGATGGTACCGGATTGGACACAACCCTTTGAGCTTATGTGTGATGCTAGTGATTATGAAGTGGGGGCTGTGTTGGGGCAAAAACGAGATAAAATTTCCAAGGCCATCTATTATGCAAGCCAGATATTGGATTATGCCCAACAGAATTACACTACTATGGAAAAGGAGATGCTAGCAGTAGTATTTGCCTGTGACAAGTTCTGGGCTTACTAGTGGGTGCCAAGGTCATCGTTTATACTGATCATGTTGCTATATGGTACCTCCTTGCAAAGAAAAATGTGAAACTGCGACTGATAAGATGGATTCTCCTTCTTCAAGAATTTGATATAGAGATCCGGGATAAGAAGGGTAGTGAGAATGTGGTAGCCGACCACTTATCGAGATTTGAACAGCCCAATGAGTTGATTGAAGCTCCTATTTAAGAGTCATTCCCGAATGAGCGTATTTTGGCGGTAGAAACTCATCTCCCATGGTATGCGGATTTTGTGAACTATCTGGCCGGTGGAGTCTTGCCTCCGAATTTGACTTCCCACCAGAAGAAGAAATTTTTGCATGATGTTAAGTCATATCTATGGGATGATCCGTTTTTGTTCAAGAGGTGTGCGGATTCTGTCATTCGCCGTTGTGTGCCTCGAGAGGAAGTGGAAGAGATTTTACAGCACTGCCACTCTGCCCCCTATGGTGGTCATTTTGTGCCAACCCGCACGGCTGCTAAGGTATTACAATCTGGATTTTATTGTCCTTATTTATTCAAAGATTATTATACTTTTGTGCAGACTTGTAATAGATGCTAGCGGGTTGGCAATATCTCTCGACGTCATGAGTTGCCTTTAACCAACATGGTGGAAGTAGAATTATTTGATGTTTGGGGATTGACTTCATGGGTCCATTCCCCCCTTCATTTGGACATGCCTATATCCTACTTGCGGTTGAATATGCCTCTAAATGGGTGGAGGCAATTGCTACACCTACTAATGATGCCATGGTAGTGTTGAAATTTCTAGACAAGCACATATTCACTCGTTTTGGCACTCCTAGGGGTATTGTTAGTGATGAATGTACTCATTTTTGCAATAAATTATTTAATAACCTTCTCTCTAAGTTTGGTGTGAAGCACAAGGTTGCTTTTAGGTTACAACCCACAATCGAATGGCTAGGCTGAAATTTCAAATCGCGAGGTGAAGTAAATCCTTGAAAAGACAGTGAGCTGTAATCGCAAGGACTGGGCCCATAAATTGAATGATTCACTTTGGGCATATCGAACAACCTTTAAAATGCCTATTGGTATGTCCCCATATTGCTTGGTGTTTGGGAAGGCATGTCACTTGCCGGTAGAGCTTGAGCATCGTGCATATTGGGCCGTAAGAAGCTGAATTTTGACTTGAAGGCAGCTGGAGAGAATAGGCTGTTACAACTTAATGAGATGGAGTAATTCTGAAATGAGGCCTATGAGAATGCCAAAATTTACAAGGAAAAGACCAAGAAATGGCATGATAAAATGATTTTGAGGCACGAAATTCTCCTGGGCCAGCAGGTATTATTATTCAATTCGCGGTTGAAATTATTCATGTGCAAACTAAAATCGGAATGGTCTGGACCGTTTGTCATCGAGCGTGTTTCGCCATTTGGTGCTATAGAGTTGCGGTGTAAAGATGGCAACACGTTTTAGGTTAATGGGCAGAGGTTAAAACACTATTTTGGTGATGAAGCCCGGAAAATCCTAAATCTCCTGCTTGGAGATGCGGATTCGCGATAATCTGACAAACTCCGGTTAAAGACTGTAAACTTAGCACTTCTTGGGAGGCAATTGAAGACCTTTTATTGCTTTCATAGTGTTAAAATAGTTTAGTAGTTTTTTTTTGTTTTAATTGCATTATATAGTAGTAATTTTTGCATATTTTAGGATTAGCGAGTTGCATCATACCCCGACCCCTTGTTGTTGCATAAGAACGAAGCATTGTGAAGGAAAACCAGGCGAACGATGTCCCACCATCCCCTGCTGCAACGTGCAGTAGGTATCTAGTCTGCAGTTTGATAGCGTTGCAGCGCGCCCCCTTAAAATCGGATAGAAGCAGCACTTTAGAGCGTTGCAGCGCCCGTAAAGGCACGCTGCAGCGCTCGACCATCCCAGGTCTTATATCAGTGCCCATTAAGTCTCAGTTTTAAAACATAACCCCCTCTTCCTTGGCATAGTGAGCGACAAAAAACACTCCCCCCACCAAAACTCCCACAACTCCCACTCCATCTTTACAAGGAAGCACTCTCACACCACACACATCATCTTCATCTTCTCCAATCAACTTTTGGTAAGTTTGCTTTCTTTCAAACCCCTCCCCATGGTTTTTACCCTAGGTCTCTATTTGGTTTTATTGATTTGTGGTGGTTTGGGATAATTGTTGTTGATTGTTGGATTTTGGATTGAATGTTCATGCTAGAATTAGGTTTTGGTATTTAATTTTTGGATTGAATTGAATTATTTATTCCATTTACCATCTTCTCCCAAATTCATGCATACAAGGTGTTTGATCAAATGCCCCAATGATATTTTCACATTGTTGAGTGCCATCTTGCATATTTACGCTTGTCTTCTCAGCATGAAGCTACTTCTTACACTTGGGTGCATTTTGTCGTTACCTTGATTGTCGATTTCTCACCCCTCACCGAGATTCATGTTTCCATGTGCTTTGCTTTGGTGTCTCTTTGCTAGGTTACAAAAATGGTAAGGAGCAAGGGCAAAGGCAAGCAAAAGGCATCTACCTCTGAAGAATATGACACCGCTCGGTTTGTTAGTGCGGATGCACAAAAGCGCTGCTACGGCAAATTGACTCATAGTGTAAATGCCAAACGGGGGTTCCAACAAGGTCCGCAAGATGGGCATCTCCAATGTATGGTTCGTGAGCAACATTGGAAAACATTGTGTGCCCAAGCTCCACCTCACGCCCCAATTCTGGTTAAAGAATTCTACACCAATGCCAATGACCACTCAGAGGAACCCACAGAGGTATTCCTACGCGGCGACAGCGTCTCTAACGACTCTGAGGTTATTCGACAATATTACTCTTTAACGTAGGTTGACCACCGGCCCTATGCCGAGTTTATATTGGACCAGCCTGATCCAGATATGATTGTATAGGCTCTTTGTTGCCCCGACACAGAATGGCACCCTGCTTGAGCCGGTGGTGGCGCTCTAGTCTTCTCCCACATGACACCTAGTTGATATGGTCGTGCATGGTATCATTTCATATGCCATAATCTGATGTCGACCAGTCATGTTAGTGATGTCACACATAACAGAGCCCGCCTTCTATATGCCATCATCTATGACACACAGTTCGACCCAGCCGTGATTATCTCTGTATCCATCCATCAGGCCATTCACCATCGTAGTACTGGGGGACAGTGCATGCCGGCATTGATCTGTGGCTTGAGCCAACGAGAGGGTATAACTTAGGGAATCGACGAGCCATTGGAGCGCCCTAAGGGGGCCATTGATTCGGCTATCATTGCATCATATGAAGATTGGGATGGTGGCATGCCGGAGCCTAGGGGCGAGGGATATATTGTTGACCCCGCTCGAGCCCCTCCCACAGCTGCTCCTGACATACTAGCATGGACACACATTGTTGAGGTACCTTCTTCTTCAGCCGATGCTCAGTCTCATCCATCTGACTTCCAGGCTAACCAAATGCATGAGTACTATCTACAGATGTGGGAGATGAGGAGGGCGCACTGTCGTTTAGCAGTTGCATTTCAGGTGGAGTAGTGCCATAGAGCTTCACGGAAAGAATACGAGAATGAGCGCGACAGGGTCCTCACTCAGATATACAGCCAGATGTACCCACAATACCCATTTTTGACACCACCATCACCGGGACCAGTTGCCTTCCTTCCACCACACGACTCTGATGAGGAGCCTCAGCTCCTCGGCTAATAGTAAAGTCATTTTCTCACCTCTCCATTGGGGACAATGTCGTTATCAGTTTAGGGGGATGTAATCTGTATTTATTCATTGAGTCGAGTCTTAAGTAAAAAAAAAGAGTCTAGAGTCAAGTCGAGTCGTTTGTGTAACTGTAAAACTGCATGACTAAGTGAATTTGTTGAATATGAGTTGAACGGTCAAAAGAGTTTGTGTTTGAGCTGTGATCTATTGTTCTTCCCATTTTTTCCATCCATGTGCCTGACTCTGTTGATTTATTTGGAGGCGATGTATGTGATTGAGTGTTTACTAAATGATCCCACCGGATTCTAGAACTTGTCTAAACACTAGTCGAGGCGAAATCCTAGGTGAAGTAACATTAAAGAAGTGATGTAGGCCATCTTTGAACAGCTAGAGCCAAAAATGGTGGTGTAAACACTAATGTCCCCTTTTGAGCCTTGTAAACCCATTTCTTTGGTAGCCAATCTAATACCTAGAGCTTACATGTAAAAATCCCAATTATCCCTCACTCACGCACACAAATTATAGAAAGATGTAGAAGGTTGAGGATGAGTATGATGAACATGGTTAATTTTTTAATTGCGTGAAGTTGCCCGAGAAGTGAAAATATTAAACCCCATGGACAAAGTATGCAAAAGATTAAGTTTGGGGGTTTTGAAAAAAGAAAAGAAAACAAAAACAAAAAAAAAAGACAATAATCAGTGGGACTGAAAGTTCATGAAGTGAGAACAAGAGAAATGTCAAAAAGTGAAGGTTGGATATTAACTAGTGATTTAAAAGAGTTGATAATTGTGTTTTGGGTGATTTGAGCTACATAATCCTATATTTTCCTACCATACCCTAAGCCCACATTACAAGTTTTGAAAGTCCTATTGATCCTTGTGTTACGTTAGCCTACATTAGTGGAGATTAGTGTGAAAGACAAGCCTAGGGAATCCGGTAAGCATCACACCTTTATATTCAGAAAGTGGATCATTTTGAAAAACACTTGATTGCGTGAATTTATTCGGATAATGAAAATAGAGTTGGCATGAACATTTCACATTCATGATCACATTGTTAAAACGCCTGCTTGATTGATAGTGAGACAAATTTTGAGACGAATGAGCTTGGTTGTGAAGTTTTGCAATTGGTCTGTTCGAGTCAGTTGTTGATATTTCTGTTTTTGTCCTGTCTTTTGTTTCTCTAGAGTCAGTATAAATTGCTTGAGGACAAGCAAATTACACAAATTTGGAGGTATTTGTTAAGTTGGTTTTATACCAATGAAATGAGTATTCTAGACTAGGATTTTGTGTTGTTTTTGGGTGTTTTAGAGTTGTTTGAGTCCATTTTACTTTGTTAGGTGTCGTTAGAGAGTCAATACAGGTTATGGTAGCCGAAATACGAGGAAAATGGTGAAAAAAATGTTTGGACGAAGAAAATCGCACTTAAAGATGAGAAAATAAGAGAAATATGCAACACAGCATGAGCGCCACAGCGCTATCACCCCTGTGCCGCAGTGATGCGGGGTCCAATATTTGCGACGGGTAACTTAAGTCTTTCTGGTTACGGCAGGGCGATAGCGCCAGATGCACGACACATGGAAGTCAATGCGACAAGATGCGGCGCCGCCAAGGTCACTGCAGCGCGCGTAGGACTAGCAGGTTTTACGAGATTTCTATTTTTTGGGCTTTCGACGATTTTGGGCCTATAAATACAACTAATGACGCACGCCACAAGGGTTGGACATTTTATTGAGCATACGGGACGACTTTGAGCAAGGAGAAAGAATTTGGGACGAGATTCAAAGGCATCTATCTTCTGGAAACAGAGAGGATTCTTTCCTTGATTATTCGAATTATTTTTCCATTATCTTTGTTGAACCGTTGAGATGTATAATTACTTTTTCATGAGTCTTTGTACATCTATTATGAGCTAAATTTATTTTTCTAGGGTATTGATGTAACTTAAGTTTGAACCTATATTTTGATTTTCAGTTTATTAGATTCGCATGTTATTAAATTTTTTTGTGCTATTTGAATTGATTGCATCTGAATTATTTGATCAATAATTTAGATTATTTGGCGTGTTTGATTTGACACTCGAGAGAGTGAATTGAATGCTTGGCCATAGAATAGAATAACCTAGGATTTCATAGAACTAAGAAGTTTATGAATCTTTTGAAGCATGTGATATAATATTCATCGAGCACATTAGGGTTTAATTATGATTTTTATAGAAATATTGAAATCAGAAACCGGATTGAGAACATAGGGGATAACTAGGTGAATCAACCTCTAGAATTCATATTTTAAGTGTTTGATAATTTGTTTAAACGAAGTTTTCAGTTTAATTTTAGTTTTATTTTTAGTTTAATCAAAATCCATCTATTTGCGATTATCTAGATAGAATTAATCTATTATAATTATAGTACTTAGTATAAAATTTGATATCTATTCATGTGGAGACGATAACTCCACTTCTAAATCTATACTAAAACTTGACATGTACGCTTGTAGTAAGAAAATCTCGAACAGGTTACAGGGTTAGCTGTAATTTCATGAAATCAGGAATATTGATGAGCAACAATGTATCGAATGAGCAGTGGAATTTAGTTACTTCGATATTAGGCGTGGTTCAACCGCTTAATACAGGTCGATACTTGGGATTACCTAGTCTAATAGGTAGGAAAAAATGTTTGATTTTTAACTACCTTCAGGATCGCCTATGAAAATGGATACAAGGGTGGAGCGAAAGAATATATCCAAGGCTGGAAAAGAAATTTTGATAAAGAATGTTGCGCAATCAATTCCTATGTTCTGTATGAGTGCATTTTTGCTCCCAATTTCTCTTGCTGAGGAGTTCAAATAATGCTAAATTCTTATTGGTAAGAATGGGGTTCGAAAAAAAAATGGGGAACGATGTTTGAATTGGATGAAATGGAATGCACTTAGTGAACGAAAGGAAATTGGAGGAATGGGATTCAAGAATTTTTATAACTTTAATCCAGCAATGCTTAGTAAACAAGGTTGCAAATTTATTTCCAACCCCGACGCAATTGTTACAAAAAATTTCAGCGCCAAATACTTTCCTCATGGGGATTTTTTAAATGTCAAAATTGGGCAGAACCCGAGTTTTACTTGGAGAAGCGTCTTGAGTTCATTAGCTTTGCTAGAAAAAGGAATTCGATGGAGAATAGGGGATGGTTGTTCTATCAATGTTTGGAAGGATCCTTGGATTCATGATTCGGATAACTTCCACGTTCACACTCCAATGGTGGAAGGCCTTGAGAATTCATGTGTACATGATTTAATTATTCCAGGAGAATCTGTATGGGATATGAGACTTTAGAAGAATTCTTTGAGCCACAAGATATTGCATCTATCACCAAAATACTACTTATTAATGGAGGTGGTAGTGATTGTCGCATATGGCATTTCTATAACAATGGGAATTACTCCGTCAAAACTGGAAATGGAAATGGAGGAACGAATACATGGAAGTGGAGAGCGGAATTGGAATAAAATTTGGAAGTTGCGTGTTCCGCAAAAGTTAGGAATTTTTTGTGGAGGGTTTGCCATAATTGTTTACCAACTCGTAATAACCTATGTCGTCGGGGAATGTCAATACCTTTTATATGCGTCATGTGTGGTATGGATGTTGAAACAAGTTGGCACATGTTGATTTTATTGTCTTTTTGCAAAGGCGTGCTGGGTTGAGGCTAGCATTCATGATGAAGTGTATAAGATAGCGGAAGAAGCTGAATTCATAGCAGAATGGCTGTTTAATATTTTTAGAAGAATGCAAGAATACCATAGAAATAAGATTGTTATGGTTGCTTGGGCCATATGGAAACAAAGAAATAAGAAGCTTTGGGAAGCATGAAATTTATCTGCTAAAGAAGCTGTTTTTGGAGCTAATGTTTGTGAAAAGTGGCATGTTCCACCACCCTCCTTTATCAAATGCAATGTTGATGCTGCTTTCCCTGAGAATACAGAATGTAACAGCTCTGAAATGGTGCTAAGAGATGACAGAGGTGAATTGTTGATGTGTAGATCCAGTTTTATCCATGGAAAATTGATAGTTGATGAGGGAGAGGCCGTTGCGCTTATGGAGGCACTTTTGTGGGTCCGAAATTGGGGTTTCCAAAAAGTGATTATTGAGTTGGTTTCTAAGAGTGTTGTCGATGCTATTTCTGCTCCTTTGGATGTTATATTTGAATTCACTGCCATCAGAGCCAGATGCAAAGATATCGTAGTCGTCTGTTCTAATTTTTCTGTCCAATTTGTGCAGCGTAAATCCAATGAAATAGCTCATGTAATCTATATCTATACGTCTATTAAAAGTGTAAATAGGTTTTAAGTTTCTTGAAAATTTTGATTTGCCAAAAATGTCCTTATGGTAAAGTTATCTTGAAGGGTAATTAAGTAATTTTCTATAATATTGATTTTGCTTTTAATTGTTTATAATATTGACACTTGTCTCTTTATATTCTAAATTCTTCTTATATGATTTATTTCAATTTTAATTCTTAGAATATTTTTAATTTTTTGGATAAAATTCATTTTATATTGTAGTAGATATCGAGAACTTTCCAACCATATATCATAAACATATATAAAAGACTTCATGTGAGAGAATTTTAGCCATTTAAAATTGAGTGTTCTACAAAATGTACATTTATAATATTTTTCTTCAATTTTCTAAATAAATAAATACATCTAAAAAAGGAAAAAAACAGTTGAATTTACAAAGAAATGAACTAAAAAATAAATAAAAAAATAATTAACTTAATTTTATTCTAAATAAATAGCTTACAAAAATATTTTCTAAACATCACTATTGGTTGAAAATATCCGTACAATAATAATTTTATGATCTATCGAACACCTTAAACTGTGAGATAATATTTATTTATTGGAGTAAATGATGCATTTTTAGGTATGTTAAGATGAGAATTTGTGACTATTGAAAATTTCAAGGAACTTTATGCTTTTACCCATAAAAAGATAATTAGTTTTTAAGATAAGTTAATTATAATACTAAAATTTTGAATAAATATTATTTTGTTTCCAATATTTATTCAGTAATCTTTATGCATGTTTGTTTTTATAGTAATAATGGATATACAATTTAACATGATTTATATTCAATTATTAGTTTATTTATTCGTATAGTGTTTTGATAAATAAAAAACTCGATCATTGTGACAATATAAAATTAAATTTGCAAAACAAATATATCATAAGTATATACTCTAAACTATAAAAATAAAATAAACTTGGTTAAGAGTTATGTGTTTCAAAATATGAAATGAGATTTAAAATTTCATGGTGTAGTGATGAGATATTCATAATATTTGTTTAGTCTTGATTATTCACAATTGTATATGCAAAACAATATATTTATAATATTTTCACTTATTTTTTAAAGGGTAGACATATTTCTATTGTAAAACTAAATAATAAAATATGAAATAAAGATGATTTTATAGCAAAAATTACAATAACAATATAAAAACAGTTAATACTAAGAGTTTTGATGCTAAATTGAAAAATTGGCTCCGAGAAGAAACAATGTAAAAGAGCCAAACTTTTTTTAATATTTATTTATGCACTTATTTATTTTTTACGGATGCACCATAATTTAGATTCATTTATCAATTTTAATAATATATAGTTGTGTATTCTTTTAGTTAAATAAACCAAATAATTATTAATAATAAAAACATTAAATTACCTACAAAGAATATTTAAAAGGATAAATATTTTTTTCTCGAACTGAATGAAATGTAATTTTAAATTATATTGTAATATGGAAGTATAGGGATTGATTTTTTTTTATGATATTTTTCTTGGCATAATACAATTTTAATTCATAGGATGAAAGGTCTAATAAGTTTGGGGAAAAAAAGAAACTAAGTAATTTTATTGTAACAAAACATTTCATTTTAAATTATAAATAAGAAGTCAGTACGACTTTTAATAATCTTATTCTTTTTGACATATGAAAAATTTTAGATTGAAATTATTGCTACTATTTAGTCTCTTCTATTTTATTTTTATGGTAGTTTGTTATTTATTACTTAAATAAAGGTGTTTTGGTTGAAAAAAACTACACCAACAAACAAATTTTGATTTAAAAAAATAAAACATAGTATAATAAATTAAAACATTATTTAAATAAAATACGTATTAAAAAATGGTACATATATCTATATATATCATTGTAAGAATGGTATAAGAAATATAAGAAAAGTCATGTACATAGGTACATTTTTACATTTATAACAACACGTAACAAATTAAAACTTACATACAATCTTAAAAAATTATATAAGTTTAGGTGAAAAAAATATATTTATAAAAATTATTATATATCCAGTCAAAAATCTAACTTAACAAAACATTATAATATAATATGGAAACAAGAATCAAAACCTAAATTTTTTAAAGAGGTTTATATATATATATATATATATATGCTAAAAAAACTAAAAAAAAATATTTAATAATCTAACATATTTTTCCTAATCTACATGTTGATATGTTTGTTTTTTATTTAAAATATATTGTATTAAATTATACATAATAAGTATAAAACTTACTTGATATTTGAATTTTAAGTGACTAGAATATCATATTTGATTAAATTTTATAACAAAATATTTATTTATGGATTACAATAAAACATTTCTTCTTATTTTTCGGATATAGACATGATTTTAAAAATAGATTGTTCATTATAATTTAAAATATTAATTTCATTAACAAAAGTAACTAAATTTAGTCAACTTTAAATCTTGAGTCTCTTTGAAGATATAAGAATTATACATTAATTTTTATATAAAAAAAATAATTATAATTTTTATCCAAAATGTGTTTTATATGAAAAGACACACACACACACATATATATATATATATATATATATATGTATTGTTATAATAATTTAAATTTTGGTATAACATTCTTTTCGTAGTTATGCATTTTAAAACATGACTTCCTCTTCAATAATTTAATTTTTCTAATGTGTATTTTTTAGTAAATGCCAAATTAACAAAGAGCTTATAAATAGCATACAATGACGGAATCATAATTTTTAATCCTCTTTACTTTTAACCTTTTTTCTTATAATTTTTCATATTATATTTTATTTTGTTAAATAAAATTATATTTATGTATAACATTATACATACATACAAGTAATAAATTAAAAAATTGTGATGGAATATCATGAGATAAAAAAGAACAATAATTTGAGGAAGATTTGAAAAGTTATATCATTTCCTTCTTTAGAGTTAAAAGTAAACTTTTAAACATTCACAAATAAAATTCTATATATAGATAACAATTATTCATCTACTCAAATACTCAAATGTATATATTGACAATCTTCAATATCAAACTCATCATCTGGTAAAGTTCCCCTTCCATGATATGTACTTATAAAAAAGGAGAACACGAATCAAAATATTACGGGAGATAAGCTTCTAAACATAAAATGAAATTTACTTTATCATCATTCTTAAGAAATGAGGCACATGTGGTGAATGAAAAACTAAACATTGTCATCAAACAAATTTAAAAGATAACACCCATTTAGGAGATGGAGTAAAAAAGAAAAACTTACGTCAAGCAATCATGCTTGGGCTAAAAGTAGACCTATCAATTTTAGCTTGGCTCAGTGCGCTGGCCCACCGGCCCGGTAAAATGGCCGGGTTGGGCTGTGTTTTCTAGGCCCAAAATGAGTCGGGCTTTGGCCCAGCCCATTAGACCCGAAAAATCGGGCCAGCTCGGTTGGCCCGATTGTTCCTTTATATTATGGTGGGTTGCGCTC
Organism: Rehmannia glutinosa; assembly: GCA_016081115.2. Lineage (NCBI taxonomy): Eukaryota > Viridiplantae > Streptophyta > Magnoliopsida > Lamiales > Orobanchaceae > Rehmannia > Rehmannia glutinosa. The sequence continues at coordinate 67,138,002 of CM071934.1, read as the reverse complement.
CCAAAATAGTGGCCCAATTACTGTTTGGCTTAGCTCGGCCTTTTGCTTTGGCCCGACGAGCCAACATCGGCCCGTCCCGTTTGACACCTCTAGCTAAAAGTGAATTCAACAAAAAATCTGCAAAAAAATCTCAAAATTAAGTATGAAGAAGAAGTAGACATTCAAAAAAATTGAGAAGAGATGCATTAATTCAAAAATAAGTTCGTGGAATATATATTTTCTAATTTATATCTAGATTACTCATTAGTTTTTTAATATTTATTGTACTTTGTTCAGCGATAATGTCATTTATATATCAAATTTTGAGTTCAAAATGTCTTAACTAGGGGTGTGCACGGTCCGGAGATTTAGAAATCTCCAGAACCATCCCCAAGTTCGGGGATCCCAAAATTAAATCTCAAGAAGCGAACCATAAAAAAAATCTCCGTCCCAAACCGTCCCGAAAATGTTGAAAGAAAAATTAGGATATTTGATTCTAATGGGACGGTATGGAACGGTTCGGGACGGTTTGGAGAAACGGAGATTCAAATACATTTCACAAATAAAACACACAAAAAATGTGAAAAGAAAAATTAGTGTAAAAATCATTAAACGGTTATACTTTCAATCTTTTTTTAGTGCGATTTCAAATATACATACTGGAACTATTAGTACTATACGAGTTTAACTTTTTGATATTTTATATTTAACTTATACATAAAATTTCTAAGTGCTAAATTTTTAATATTGTAATTCTAAATCTTTCTTTCATGATGTAGACTATACAACATATTAGTTTAATATCAATTTAACTTTTAAATCGTTTTTATCTAATTTATAGTTAAAAGTATTGATTTTTCTTTTTGGATTTTAACATAATATGTTTCAGATATTATGTTATTCGTATTAGTAGTAAAAGTCTAGAATCTCAACGACTGACAAATTTAGTAGCTTTTATTACATAATAATATTCTATAATCTTGGCACATTGTCATGGGCTCTTGACTTAGGAAAAATATAATTGACTAATAACTTTGATAAACTATGAAACAAAAATCTTTAGTCTCAATGTCTTAATTTCTTGGTTAGACGATTACTCTAGTTTAGGTACAATGTACTAATCATTTAACTAATTTTAATTTAATTAATTTTCTTGATTAGAGGATGAGTCTAGTTATGATTCTTAATAAGTAAAATATCATCAAATTTAAATATTTTCTACAAATCAAATATGATTTTATAATTTAATTTATTGGGTTCATTTAAATAAAATAATATGACGTAACTATTAGTGAATTGAAGATATATTCAATTTTTCATTTGATATATTGATAAAATATGTCAAATTTTTTTAATTTGATAATATTTAGTATTATATAGTATTGAATTTTAAAGGAATGTTTAGTTAATTTAATATCAAAATATAAATAAGATAAAAATATTATATATGTATATATATAATTTATTTTAAAATTAGTTCTAATTTCGGATATTCGGTTCGGTACGGTCCGGTATGGATCGGTACGGTTCTCGGTACGGATATTTGAAAAATCTCCAGAACCATACCATGAAAATTTTCGGGACGGTTCGGTTCAGGGAAAGTCAAAAGTCAACGGATATTTTCGGTTCGAATATTTTTTTGTTATCGGTTCGGGTTCGGAGATCTCCAAGTCCCGTGCACACCCCTAGTCTTAACCATATTTCACCAACAAAAAAATTTAGTCTTGCAAAAAAAAAAAAAATAGGATCAAAATGCATGAATGACATTTATTATAAATACAAATAATATAATAAAAAATGATTCCAATTTAAAGATTTAAATTGAATTAAATTAATAAAATTATTTGGATCACGTGCAACACACGTTCACCTTACTAATTGCTAAAAATGCATGTGATTTTTCTAATCCTTGCTTGTGGGTTGAGGCACCAAGTTATGTGATTGCCCCATCTCAATCCCATCTGTACCTGCTTGGATCATAAATGAAATCTGATGTTTTGTGTTTCCAAAAAAAAAAACTAAATTATGAATCATTAAATCAGAAAAATGAATTATCAATAATTAATTAATAATGAATCGTCAATCATATAATTAATTCCAATTAATAATATTTAATTTATCAGCTTAACAGCTACTATAAAAGTTAAAACAAACACTCCCCTGTTCATCCCAATTCTCAAGTTAAACTTATGGGATCGATGGTGCCGAGTAAATATATTTTGTAACGACCGACTATCCCAAATTAAACGGCCCTTTTCATAAGCTTTCCCTTTGAGTTTTCCATCTGTGTCGTGCTTATGGACTACCTAGCTTTAGAAGTGGGTTTTGTGTCTTTCTCCACACTCAAACATAAGACATCCAGACTAGATTACTGAGTTCTAAGAGTGTGAGTACATTGTTGCCGTTGTTTTATCCATTCCCTATCCTCCCGGTCTTCACCATAGTGAGGGCCCATCGTAGTTGGTGAATGATCATGACAAAAGGCCGACCCAAGTGGTTGCATGAATAAAATTCAACAAAGTTCTCCACAAACAATATTAATCACAAATGTCTCTTTCATCCCATATGCGTGTGTATATATGAATCATGGACAACAATTTGGCATCACGTACCAACAAATATGTAAGCCATAGATTTAAAACATGCATCAACTTTTTGCATGGGATCAAATTAATATGTAGAACATGTTGTATAAAATATAATTCAGGGTATAAGACAAAAGTAGAAAGGAAGATGCTAGGCAGCAAATGAGACTCAATTATACAGTCCAATTTGTTGGGATTAACTCACACCAACCCACCAAATATATTTGGCATTTTAACTATACCCTACTAAAATTGGCCAATTGACTAATAAACTCAGCTCATGAAAATGACAAGGAATAGTTTAAATTATTTATCTTGGTTTGGGTTGAAGACTTGAAATGTAACAATTTAAATTTCATGATAAACTTATTGAACTTATTGGGATATAAAATTTCAAGTTATATTATATATTAATCTTTTAAGTTTGAATTTGGAAGAGAGAATTTGGATTTGAGAGAGGATTTCAAATGACTTATTTACTCCAAATAAGATGGTTTTGAGATCCTCCAAAATAACTCCAAAAATAACTTCAATTCCAAAGATTTGAAATCATAAAAGAATGAGTTCATCCAAGCAATTAACTCAATTAATTTGTTATTATGAATTTGAAATCCATAGTTTCAAATCCTTCCATCCAAATGGAGCCAACGTGATTTTATCTGAGAAATCAGAGTGACCTCAAATTCTTAACTTCAAATTCCTTCCTCAAACTCAAATGACTTCATTCAAACACAAATTCTGAAAATTATCAAAGTTGTATTGAGGACTTCTTGGCTTACTGGAGAACTTTTGTGGCAGCCAAAACTCTTAAAAAAGATTTTAGGATAATTATAAAAACTATTCTTGAGGTTTAGCTTAATTACAAAAAGCTCCAATATCTTTCAAAATTACAAATATTCCTTTAAAGTGTTACAATTAATCGCTTTGAGGTTTGTATTTACCTAACTAATAGCCCCTTGAAGGTGCAATTTGTATAATAGAAACACTGTGAATGGGGTATTTAAAATTTTTGATAGATAAGTGGTTTTTTTCCATAAAATTAGGTTAAACCAGAAGGTAGTTTTTGTAGTCAACCCAAGATTTTATTCAAATTGAAAAGTAAAAGACAAGTTACTTTTTGTAGCTTGTAACGAATCCTAGCCAACCATAATAATTCAAGAAATAAAATGTCCCAAAACAGAGTTATAATTTTGTTCATGCACAAATTTTTAGTATCTGTGACTAAAAGATGCCACCCCCTATATATTCATATATATATATATAGGGCGTCATGCATAAAGGATTGGTGAGAGAGCTGCAGAGTTAAATTCAGAATCAGCCTCCCATATTTAGAGAGTTAAATTTTCATATATGGAAGGCTCATATTGCCAACTCTTGCTAATTGTAGCAATAATAGTAGCATTTCCAGTATCTTCTTCTTCATCCAGTACAAAGCGTTTTCAGTTCAGTGTAAGCTATACATATATACGAGGAACCAATATCTTGGCTTGCTATGCACACAAAAGCACACTCAAGATTTCTAATTCTTCTTTTGGTTCGACTTTTTCAAATAAATAAGTAATTTCACAACTTTTACTCAACTTTTAATTCTAAACTTATGATTCTATTTGCAAACACCAAAACTTGTGTTTTTCAACTACTTTTACTTGTGTTACGATAAATCACTTGTTCTAAAAGCTGAAGTTTTTACAAAGACTCATGTTTCCGCGTGAGATTTAAGAGGATGTGAAAATATTATGATGATGATGAATTTGCAGGTGGAGTGGAAGACTGTAACAAAACTTTGCCATACAAAGCCTGTATTGACAGTGAACGGAAAGTATCCAGGGCCGACCATTGCTGTGAATGAAGGGGACAACGTCCAAGTAATAGTAACTAACAGGGTTGCCAGAAACACTACCATTCACTGGTGAGAATATGCCAATTCAACTAATTACAAAAATTTATTCGATTATTTTAGCCCTAAAAAACCTATCAGTACTGTACGTGACACCAAAGTCCATCTTAAAGATGTTTTAATTGCATTATAGTTAGAGAGGGAATATTTATTGGTTACATGTATCATTAGCATCAAGGACAAAGCTATTAAGAGGCCGGGGGGCATTGGGTCCCCCTCAAATTTTGAAAAAAAAAAGAGGTATTTTGATCATTTCACATTTTAATCTTAAAATAAATAAAAAATAGAAAAATGGGAAAAAAATGTCTTCAATTATATTTCATTCATTTTTCCTATTTTTGATTTGTGAATCTTGAAAAATATGAATCTTAGCCATTTTTTCCCTTTTCTTAAAATTTTGTACATTTTTTAAGTCCCGTCATAACTTTAACTTGAATTTGCATTATTCTCTTGTGTCTCTATTTCTCTTTTTTGGTATATTGGTGTAATTGTATTTTGTTAATTTTTTTTTGATATTAAGATGTGAATGAATTAATACAATGACTTATCAAAACTTTCACTTATTTTAAATTTGATGTATTATTTTTCATTTTTATATGTTGTAATAAACAAATTGTCCACTTACGTTTGGTAAAAATGAAAAATAATCATAATTTTTGAAAACATGTTTTTAGACATTTTGACATGGTCATACCTTTTTTGTGTTTTCTGATGAGGTACTTAATTATATTTAAAAAAATTGATGTGGTACATTTTTCGATACCTAATTATATTTCAAAAAATTGATGCAGTACATTTTTCGATACCTAATCATGCACCGGTCCATAGAATTGAAAAAAGACAATGAAAATTTGAACTCAAAAATAACTCAAAAAACATGGTTAAAATTGTTTCTATTTTGGAAAAGTAGCCAAAAATCCAACGAATTCTATTTATATTAATATTAATTGGGCCCCTCTACCCAAAATTCCTAAAGACTGATTAGCATTCAAGATCTATTTTAGGAATATTTGTCATGAAGCAATATTAAACCTGCGGAAATATTTTTGTCTCATTAATCGTGCAGTTCACCTTTGCTGCTGTAACCTAGCTATATGGATTGCATGTAGTCTATAACGTGTGAACTACTTGTTATTCTTTTCCCTCTGTCTTCTCCTTGTCCTTATTATTTATTCATTTATCCTCATTTCGCTTTTCGCAAAAACTTATGTGAGACGGTAAGACGGTGATATTTTTAATTTAAAAATGATACTTGTCAATATACACTGAAATTAGTGTATTTAGACAAGTATCACTTTTTACACTAAAAATATTATTTTTTGCACTAAATATATCATGGTCTCACACCGTCTCATAAGAGACCTGCTGTTCTCTTTTTATTTTCTACTGTTATCTTCTTTTTCATTGTTTTTGCGCTCAACGTCTCACCATAGTATTTTGATCTGATTTTTTTTACTATAATCGTACCATCATTAATTTGAAGTATTTTTAATTTGATTTTTTAGTGTAGTCATACTTTTACGTTAAATTAGAATACTATTTAAAAAATATATATAATAAGATTTTATTTTTAGGACGTAAGTAACATAAAAACCATACATTAAAACTCATGAAATTTTTTAGGGAGAACTACAAAAAAAAAATGAGGTTTGGGCTAATTGCACAAAAAAAAAAACCAGAAATTTTTGAAAATTTCAGAAACCTCTTGATGTTTGATTCAATCATTACATTTTCCCCTTCATAAGCCCAAAGTATTTCGAAACCCCCTTAACTTGTATAGAAATATAGATATAACCCCATTAAGACAAAATAAAACTTTAAGGGATTTGTTGTAATTTTCAAAAATCCCGGAATTTTTTTTTTGTAATTAGCACAAACTTCAGGGAGTTTTCTGTAATTACCTCCTTTAAACTATTAGTATACATATCTTGATATATGAGTCGTGTAATCATTTTAGCATTTGAAATAAAAAATTAAATTATTGCAATAATTAGCATGTTCATACCTTGAATTAGAGTCCTTTTCCCATTTTGGACGCTTTTTATGGGGGTACTCTTTTTCCTTTCAAGGGTTTTTCCCACAAGGGTGGGTTTTACCTTGGAAGGTTTTAATGAGGCCCCAACCATTCAGCCATCTGGTCGGCTTGTGACCATTTCGTTATCTTTTTTGACTTTGTTTCCAGGTTTTCCTTTCGTTACCTGATCAGTCTATGGTCAGGACAACTCTTTTTCATTTTTATATATATATATATATATATATATATATTCGCATTTATTAAAAAAAATCCCTTGAATTAGAGTCTAAAAGTTTTTGTCTAAAGATTTTTAATAAGTAACTTTTCAAAAAGCTTATAGTTCTAACTTGTCTAAAATGAACTTTTTGGAGGAATAACTTATTCAAAAGTCCATTTTTAATTATGTTTAGATCCAAAATTCCATGTGAAAAGTGATGAGAAACAAGCACATAGTATACAATCAAACTGAATAACACATGGATGATGGATGTGTTGAGGGAGTAAAACAAATCTTTTTAATGTATTAATTTGTCACAAAATACATATAGTATTAATTATGATAGAGAGAGAGACAGAGAGAAGACTTATGATGAATAATGATATATGAATGATATTAATAAATGGAGGGTATGCATGAACAGGCATGGAGTGAGGCAGCTAAGAACAGGATGGGCAGATGGACCAGCATACATAACACAATGCCCCATAGGAGGAGGCAAAACCTATACTTACAACTTCACTGTTGTGGATCAGAGGGGTACCCTTTGGTGGCATGCTCATTTCTCTTGGCAACGTGCTTCTGTCTATGGGGCTTTCATCATATACCCTCGCCTGCCTTATCCTTTCTCGCCTCCTATTCATAATGATTTTACTATCATCTTTGGTACTACTATTCATCAATTGCTAGCTCCCTCATCTTAATTACACCAAATTAAAAATTTGTTTTCAAATCCCAATTAGAACCATAATTTTATTTATTTCAAATCAATCAGTGCTTATTATGTTGGAAAAATGTCTCATTAATCATGAATTCTTCAGGTGAATGGTGGAATGGAAATGTTGAAGTAATAGAAAATGAGATGATGCTATATGGTGGTGGACCTAATTCTTCAGATGCCTACACTATTAATGGTTCACCAGGGCCCTTGTACCCCTGTTCCATCAAAGGTAAAATTAACTTGCTTAATCACAATTAAATGTCGGGCTGATTACAGAAATCCCTTTCACAAAAACCCGTTGATGTTTGTTTTCGTCTTATATTTACGTCATTCATAAAACCGCCAAAAACAAGATTAATTTAATGAATTTCTTGCATTCAAATGTATTTGTAGATACGTTCATCCAGACCGTTGAAGCTGGCCAAACCTACTTGGTAAGGATCATAAACGCAGCGTTAAACGATGAGCTCTTCTTCGCTGTGGCAAATCACAATATAACAGTGGTTGAGATTGATGCTGTCTACACAAAGGCCTTCACAACATCAGCCATAATGATCACCCCTGGACAGACCACCAATGTCTTGCTCACAGCAGATCAAAACCCTGATTCCACAGGCATGTTTGTTATGGCTGCTGGCCTTATCTCACTTCAGTTTTCCCATTTGACAATTCCACTACAATAGGATTCTTGAAATACAAAAGTACCAAAAACTCAAAGCCCCCAATGCCACCTTACACTCTACCCAAAAATCTCCCTGCCTTGGAAGATACACTTTTCGCCACACAATTCTCCAACAATCTACGTAGTCTTGGAACTATTGATTACCCTTGCAGAGTGCCACAGAAGATTGACAAACGAGTCATTACGACTATAAGCCTCAACCTTCAAGACTGCCCTGTTAATCAAACTTGCAAAGGGTATCTAAACAAGCGGTTTTATGCTTCGATAAACAACCAATCTTTCGTTCGCCCTTCTATTTCCATACTTGAAGCCCATTATCGCAACCTCAAAACAGCGTTTTCTTCTGATTTTCCTGAAAAGCCACCTCATGCCTTTAACTACACTGGTGTAGATCCTGTCACTGAAAACATGAACACTGAGTTTGGAACTAGAGTGCTTGAGGTGGCCTTCGGGACAAAACTGGAAATCGTGCTCCAGGACACCAACTTCTTGAATCCTGAGAACCATCCAATCCATGTCCATGGACACAATTTCTTCATTGTGGGAAGAGGTTACGGAAATTTCGATGCTAAAAAGGACCCCAAGGGATACAATTTAGTCGATCCTCCCGAGAGGAACACGGTGGCTGTTCCAATGGGAGGATGGGCGGCAATTAGGATAAATGCTGATAATCCAGGTGTATGGTTCATCCATTGCCATCTTGAGGAACATACATCATGGGGTTTGGCTATGGGATTCATTGTAAAAAGTGGAAAACTGCCTTCTCAGTGTTTGCTTCCTCCTCCAAGTGATATGCCCCCTTGTTGACTTCTTTTTTAAGTCATTGTTAAATCACATTGGTCGGACTGTTGGTCATTTTTGACAGATTATAGTATCCTCTGATGTCTGATGTGATAGATTTTGCAATACTATTTACTGGTGCTTGTGCGACATATATTGTAGTTTCAGTGACTGTAATTTTCTTTACATATTATTGCCAATCAAAAGGCATGGAGGATGACCCTGGATCCTCATCCAAGGATTTCATCAAGATTCTTGCCAGAGATTTTTCACGTCAAGTGATTGATATATTAACTGTGAGTAATACAAGACAAATTAATTGTTGGTATTGCTCTATGTAAATGTGAGGTGCTATATGCTTTAGTTGAAATCTGATATGTTTATATTGTACATAATATCCTTATACTTTTGATTCAATAATTGAAACTCTTACAAATTGAAGATGCTAATTATACGATGAACCTTTTGATTTAGGCATAGTGGCTCGTGATGATTTAGTGGAAGTGTGGAAACTATACAGGGGTTTTGTGCCTAATGTGTAAAATACTTTACGAAACAGTAGGTTCACACCTCTTTTCATTTGCCTTCTCTATCAACATATTCTCTTCTTCCACCCCCACCCTGAAAATTTTTAAAAAAAATAATGACTTTCAGCTTGGCTGTCATATGGCTAGAGGGGTTACTTCTCTTTGTAAGCAAATATGGGTCAAAACATAAGTCAACGAAGCTAGACCTGTAACTTTTGGGGCTAAAAAATTTTGGGGGACTAAATCCATAAAATATAAATATTTAGTACTAAAAACTAACATTTTTCCTATCCCTAATCCCTAATCTCAATCCCTAATCCCTAACATCCCTAACACTTATAAAAGGGGGAATATTTATGTAAAAATATTGTTACACTAAAATATCCCTATATTTGAATAATAAATGAGGGCTAAAATATATTTAGAGTATGGGTTTATATTAAATATCCTTGTTATATTAAAAGTTGGATACTAAGGGACGCAATATTCAGATTGTCTGTTCCCGTCTTCCTTCCACCATTCTTTATAGACAAAAGAGGTTCAGAAGGGCCAAAGATCCTCTTTTATTCTTTACATTGAGAGCCATCAAGACTGAACAGCTCCAAGAAACATAATTATATATAATTATACAACTTTGCATAACAACGAAATTTAAATAAAAAGTTTGAATGAGTTTGAAAGTTTCTTGAAAAAATTGATTTGCCAAAAATATCCTTATAGTAAAGTTAGCTTTAAGGGCAATTAAGTAGTTTTGTATAATAATTTTGTTTTTTATTTGTTAATAATATGATTAGTGTCTTTTTGTATTCTAAAGCATTCTCATGTGCTTTGTTTCAATTGTAATTCTTATAATATTTTGAATTTTTAATTACTATTCATTTCATATTAAACAAGATATCAAGAGCTTTCGAACTATATGTCATAAGCATATATAAAGGACTTCACATGATAGAAATTTAGTCGTTTAAAGTTGAGTGTTATGTAAAAATGTACATTTATAATATTTTTCTTTACTTTTATCAATAACTAAACACACCTACAAAAAGAAAAAATAACTGAATGAAGAGTAAAAAATTAAGTAAATAAAATTAATCCACTTAGTTTGATTCAAATAAAGTCAAAAACCAAACGAAATGGTCACAAGCGACCAATTGGGTTTGAATGGTTGGGGCCTCGTTAAAACCTTCCAAGGTGAAACCCACCCTTGTGGGAAAAACCCTTGGAAGGAAAAAAAAAAAGTACCCCCCGGGAGAAAATAGGCGCCTAAATGGGAAAAGAAACCGGAAGCGGTGGCGCTAAGTAACAAACCTATAGTTGGATTGGCCAACATAGTCATCAGTGAGGAAGTCAAGGAGCTCTGTGGGCGGGATGCCCCACCAGGTGCCGCACTCCATCTTCTTGCTCAGCAAGTCCGTAACCCAATTTCCTTCCCAAAAGATATGAGAGACTACAAGATCAATACCTGCGAGCAGATCGGGGTTTGGCGCCAATGACTAAGATGGCGCCATGGGACCTCCATTGTTCTCTTCTCCGATGAGTTCACCACATACATCGAATCCGATTCGGCCGTAGTTGCGTCCAACCTTTCGCAAAGGCATACTGAATTGCCCACATTGCGGCGACCAATTCAGCTTCAAACGCGTACCCTGGACCACAATAATGGACAAAGCATCCACGAAAGAAACCTCTACAGTTTCGGAAGACTCCGGAAGCTGTGAGGTTGCCCGGCGCCCCTGAAGCGCTGCCATCCGTGTTAACCTTGATCCAACCTGGGAGGGGTTTTTGCCACTGAACCTCTACAATCTTCGGAGCGTGTCTAGGCCGTCCAGGAACACGCAGACCACGCAAGATAATGAGGTCTTGTTGATCATTGTTCATGCAACCCCGATCCAAAGATGATGATTCCACAATGAGGACCTGAAGTTGAATGATCGCCGCCTCAAGTGTCCATATTTTGTTGTGAAAAATCAGCTCGTTGCGGATATGCCATATAACCCAGATGCATGAAATGATCGCCACACGCCAAAGGAAAGTAACCTGGTCACTGAAATGAAAAGCCATCAATCGCACCAGTAGCTCGTTGAAACTATAAGTCTGAAGAGGATCCAAGTTTTATTCATTAAATATCTATTTTTTGTAATTATGGATATACGATTTAGCATGATTTAGATTCAATTATTTTTTTATTAATGCAAAAATATGTGATTTGTCAAACTTTAGAATGTAAAATTACTCAATTAATTATTTGTAATGCATCTAATTCAAAAAATCTTAAAAGTAATTTAAGAAAAGACGTCTCCAACCATCAAAACTAAATAAGAGAACAAATGATCGTAAACTTAACATAAAAATCTATTTACTATTATATTATTTTTAAAATTTTCGTGAATGGAGTTGTATAAAACAATTAGTTAATAATCCATTCCGATCTATACTTACTGAAAATAAATTATATATTGAAACAATATTGAAAATTTACAACCATATAAACAATGTTATATATGTATTCATAATATATAGTATGTAGTATACTAAGTAATTTCTACTTACAGGATATGTATTATTGTTTCAAAGGAATTGTTGATAAAACGAAAAACAAATCATACATCTTCATGGATTTGCATCATTTCTGCAAAAATAAGAAAAATATCACTTACAATAAATGTAATAAGGAAGATATTGAAACTAGGGGTGTGTGTGGTACGGTACGGTTCGGATATTCAAAAATATCCAGAACTGTACCGAAATTCAGACTATTTCAAAATTTCATACCCGAAACGTACCATAAATATATATATGTACCATATTGTCCCAAATTTCAGGACGACTCGCCAATTCGGTACGGATATTTAGTTCTAATGGATCGATTTGATCTAGAAAAGAGTATTGAAAAATCGAAGATTATTCATACTTTAAAAGAAGAAAAAAGGATGATCAACATTAAATTAAATCCTAAATTAGCTGTCAATTAATAAAATGGGCCTATAATTATAATCTAGAAATATTTTAATATATTATTAATTATCAGTTTTTTTAAATAAGTAAAGTCATTATAGCATTATATTTTTAGTTTTATAAAATACTAGATTTCATTTTTAACCATGCCTATTAAATAATACCTTATTTATTTAATTATCATTTTTACATGGGCCTAAAATTATTAATCTATAAATATTTTAATTTGTTTTAATTGTTTGCTTTTTTTTGGAAGGATTTGCTTGCTTTTTTAAATAGTTACAATTATTGTAGTATTATGTTTTGTTTTTTTTATAAATTATTAAATTTCATTAAATGTATCTTAATTCAACATGAAGATAAAAATATTATATATGTATAATGTAAATATTTAAAAAAACCCTTAAAAATCGGTTATAATTTCGGTTCCTCGGTACGGATATCTAAAAATATCCAGAACTGTACCATAAAGTCTTTCGGGATGGTTTGGTTCGGAGAAAGTCAAAAAGTCAACGGAGATTTTCGGCTCGGGACTTATTCAGTTTGGATTCAGATATCTCCAAGTCCCGTGCCGAGCCCTAATTGAAACAACACCAAGGTATTAATAATATTTGAAGTACTTAAATATTTTATTCATCCATCAAATACTAATCATTATTTCATGAATTTTAAATATTGATTACAATTTACTGAATTTCATGCATGGTGCTTTCATTATGTTTGAGGAGATAGTAACTATATATATCGGATGTCCAATAAGTGAATACTCAATATTGATTAAATATGTGACAATATTATGTTATAGATTACTTATCTTTCTTCATATTTTTATTTTTCCTTTTTTCTTTGATATATAGTTTGTATGGTAGATGAAAATGGATTGTGGTTCAATAATTTATATGATATAAAATATGTGACTTTCCTTTCAATTTGAATTCATTTATTGATCATTTTCAATCATAATTGATTAATTTATTTATCTCCATTTCTAATATATAAATATTTAATTTAATCAAAAAGAACATGAGTCGAAATATTAAATGGAGACACTATCGAGAATTTTCAATTTTGCTATTTCCATTTAGTGGGTGTTGATTTTCGCATGAGAATGAAAATATATTTGGTTGAATTTAATCTAAGAATAAACACGTGTTTAGAAATGAATTGATTTTTCATGAGTATTCTTAAGACTTTTTTTACACTCAAATACCTAATACAAAAGTAGCTTTGAAAAATAGATGAAAATCAGTTGTTTTCAGTCAAACACTTGATACGAAACATTTTCGATTTTATGAATAGCATAAAACTGAACATAGGTGCTTGGAAATGAGAACGTACGAAAAGGAATTTCACTTTCTCATCGCTCTTAATAATAAGACACATGTAGTGAATGAAAATCCAAATGTTGTAGCTGAGTCGATCCAAGGGATAACACTCATTCAGGAGATGGAGAAAAGGAGTAAGACATCCATACATCAATCAATCATACTTGGACTAAGAATACATTAAAAAAAATTGCAAAAAAGCACGTCTAAGCCAAACATGAAAAAGAAGGAGACACTCAAAAAGTAAAACAAGAGTTAAATTGATGCAAAAAAGAGTTCTTGGAATACCGTTTTTTTCTAATTAGTCTTTAGTTTGTTAATATCCATTGTACTTTGTTTAATGATAATATCATGTAAGTATTGTATTTTTTAGTTCAAAATGTCCTAATCACCATATTTCACCTACTAAAAAATTTAATTTTAATTTGCAAAATTTATTTTAGAATCAATATATACAAGTGACATTTACTATATATACAAAACAATTTAATAAAAAATTATTCCAATTTTAAGATTTAATTTTAATTAAATTAATAAATTATCTAAATTACGTGCAACGCACGTGCACCTTACTAGTGTAAATAAAATTTCAAAATTCTGCAGTTTACCTATATTTTTTCCTCCTACTCTTTCTTGGTTTTGTTGGGTTTTTGCAGTAGTTAAAATATATACCTATGGTTGCCTGATGTTTTTTCCCCAACTCTCAGCATGTGAACCCTCTTCCCTCCTTATTCTCTGGCACGACCCTCCATCATACTTCCTATAACAAGGCAATTCTTTTTTTTTCTTCCCTTTTTTTCAGTTGTTACATGGAGACTTATGTGTATTTATTTAATTGGGCAATGGTTTCTATTTAGTATTTCATGTGCCTTTTGTTTGTGTGTTTTCTCCAAAAAAATTTTGAGTAATACTAGATTTGCTTGCGGCACTTTTTTTATGTACACGGTGTGTACTCAAACTTTTAAGGGATTCTTATTTGATGGATTGTTTAATACTCAAGTATCTATTTAGTATTTTGAGGGGGAATTGTTCTTTGAGAGGTATTTGTAATGATGTGGAGAAAAGGGGAAAGATGTGTGATTTTTATTAGCTTAGTGGCACAGCCTATTTGTGGCAAAAATAAAGGTAGGAAAAATTGTAATGTACATCTTAACAGCGTGCTCATATGTGTGAATCTGTTCACTTTTATTTCACAATTGATTGGCCTCTTGAGCAAAGGGATTTCTTTAGTATTTATTTCAACACCACTTGACAAAATTAAAGGTGAGAGAGACTCTGAAATTGCAATGTCAAGTAAAAGAAGAACTAAAGTAACCAAAAATCTAAATTATATTAGTTTGAATAGTAAGAGTTTATTCAATTAGAATATTACTTAGAGTTCAAATATCAAATAAATTTAAGTTTTGAATACGATGTTTAGTTATTTAAGAGAAAGAGGACTATTGGACGACTTATATAACTCCATGTCTAAAAGATAATAATGATTATGGTTTAGAGCCCGGGTATTATCACTGGACTAACAAAGCTCGATGGGGATCGGTGATAAGTAAATTGTTTCGGCTTGCAGAGAAATTTATGAAATGAAATCTTGTTGGTTTCTTGATTTACTTTGTATGGAATATGGAGGGAGAAAAAAAAAGAGAGAAGAAAAAAGAGTTGTTTTTATTCTGGGATTCCATGACATCCCACAGCTACTCATTGACTTAAAAACATGAATCTGATTAATAGAAAAGAGGCAATGGGATCATTACAGGAACTATACTTGGTGGGATTCTTGGGTTCTATTCTATTTTATGCACCAAGCTTAGCTCAAGTGCGTACAAGGGCATGTGGAACAAGACATTGAGGAAGTACGAGGAAGAAATTGTTTGATAAATGGTTTTATCATGATTTTGATGATTTTGATTTTACACCAAAACAATGTTTTTAAAGGTTGTCCAAATACTCCTAAATGTTTTAAAAGGGTTTTAATATTTTTCGGAGTATTTCATCAAGTTTATTTTCGATATAAAATTGGACAACACATTTAATGCTTTTAAGTCAATGGGTTTTTACATTAATATTATGTTGTCCTAATACTCCAAATTGATCTAAAATGTTTCTACTATCTTTCGGAGTATTTATTGGAATTTATATCGGACAACATTTTTTGTGTAAATGTTTTATTTCTTCAAAACTATATTTCTAATGTTGTCCTAAATACTCCCGATCGTTTAAAATGTTTTTACGAATTTTTCTGAGTATTTCTTGAGGTTTATTTTTGATAAAAATCGGACAACTTGTTATTGAGGAGGTCGACCCGTCGACCGTGCGAGCGACAGGTACACAGGAACAAGTTTCGTGAAATGAAACTTGAGAACTCTCAAAATTGATCGGTCAACCGCACATAGGCTCGACCGGTCGAGGTGCCCTTCGACCAGTCGCCGCCTGTTAATTTGGTGCTATAAGTTTCAAACTCTATTTACGTGCGACGGTCGCCTTTTAGTTTGACAAAGAAAAATATAACCGTTGTGCACAGACCATTCTTCCTTAAAATGTGGGATTGTTCTATAATCGATTTTTGTATCCTTATGAGACAACCATATTTATTTTAATCTCTTTGTCTTATTTGTAGACAAAAGAAAACATGGAGGAGCCCATGAAGGAGCCTATGTTGGAGGAGCCTTTGGAGGAGCCTTTGGAGGAGCCTATGTTGGAATTCAAATTTAAAGGCTCTCCTATAAATAGATGAAAGCTTGAGGGATCAAACACAAGACTTGATACAAACAACAAGAGATATCACAAGCACATAATCTTTGTTATTCATTTCAACATTCTTGTTGTAATAGCTAAGTACTATCACTTTCACATCTTGAGGTCTAGGCTTTCATTCTTGATTACACTTGCACTTTTGAGTTGTAATATTTTTCAAAGTGTAATCTTGATTGTAATTCATCAACCAAACACAAGATATCCTTGTGAGTATTCTTGTGGTAAGAATACACTTGGGTGATCTAGGTGATAGGTATTTCAAGAGTGTGGTACTCTTGAGGTGTTGAAGAATTTGGTATTCTTCAAGATTGAAGATTGTGGTGATCTTCAAAGGTGCCGTTGAAGGAAGATTGTGGTAATCTTCAAAGGGAGATTGTGGTAATCTCCAAAGGTGGTGTTGGAGAGTTCGGTGCTCTTCAAGACGGAAGATTGTGGTAATCTTCAA
Organism: Rehmannia glutinosa; assembly: GCA_016081115.2. Taxonomy (NCBI): domain Eukaryota; kingdom Viridiplantae; phylum Streptophyta; class Magnoliopsida; order Lamiales; family Orobanchaceae; genus Rehmannia; species Rehmannia glutinosa. Next base: position 67,121,124 of record CM071934.1, on the reverse strand, counting down.
GAAGAGATTGTGGTAATCTCAAAGGTGGTGTTGAAGAAGAGTGTGGTGCTCTTCAAGGTGTTGTTGTAAGTTGGTGTGGTATTAATTTGTGGTAAATTAATAAAATCTTTTTTTCTTTTTGAAATCCATCCCGGATATACTGGGGTGGTAGAGGATTAGGCCCTAGGTGGGTTGAACCTCTTTAAATCGACGTGTGTTGTTTACATTCCGCACCTTTATTATTGTCTTTGAGCATTTGGTTCGAAAAAGAGGGCGAAATCGAAAAGATGGAGATAATCTATTCACCCCCTCTAGATTATCGTAGCCGCTGACTTACAAGTGGTATCAAAGCCAAACTCTTTGGCAAGCTCGTTTCACATCGCGAGTGAAGAGAAACGATCGACGGACTCTGAACGAAGCTCATCTATCCTAAGGCACCTCCACCACCAAGCCACCACTATTTGATTCCAAGAATTTTAATTTTTGGAAAGAAAGAATGGAATGCTATCTACAAGGTTGCGGGTTCGACATTTGGAACACCGTCATTAATGGAGAATTCATTCCGACGAAAGATACACCATACACCTCAAAAGGCTTCAAAAGCTCAATGATGAAGAAAAGAAAATCATCTCCCTAAACGGTAAGGCTTTAAATATTTTATATTGTTCATTTACTAATTTAGAATATGAACATATTGTAGGAATAAAGTCGGCACATGGAGTATGGCAAAAATTAGAAGCCATCTATGGAGTATTTGCAAATGAAAGGAGTCAAACAAAAGCATCTACTTCTCAAGATCATACAAGCTCAAATCTAAGGAATAAGCCTCCTACAACTTCCAATTATGAAGAAGTTGAATATTGTTTTATGGGCATCAATGAAGAAAATGAGGTATGTCTTAAGCCCTCTACTTCTTATGATATTGTTATTCAAAATGATTATAGTGATTTGCAAAATGATTTTGATGATCTTCAAGATGAATTCCAAAGCTTGCTTGTTAAGTATAAAAATTTGAAAAAGGAATTCAATATTTTGAAAAATGATAAGGATAGTTTATTTACTTCCTATGAATCACTATCATGTGCTCACACCACCACTCTTGATAAGGTTAGAAACCTTGAGAAAGAAAATAGTACTCTTGTTGAGGATATAAATTGCTTGAAAAATGATTTATCTAAATCCAACTTAGTCAATTTATAGAATGACCAATATTGTTGATTGTTGTGATAATTCGAAACTAGAACTTGATCATAAGCCTAAGGATGTCAATCACATGAAAAAGAATCAAGTCTCTAAGCACGTTGGTCATTATGCTCCTAGAATTATTACATGCTTTTATTGCGGTAAAAAGGGTCATACGGTAAATACTTGTCGGGCTAGAAATAGCTCTAATTATTGTTGGAGACCTAAAAGTCTCAAGACTAATCCCAAAGGACCCAAACACATGAGGGTACCACAAAACAATGTCATATTAGGTACCGTGAAATAATGATCGAAGAAAATTTATACCGCGCCAAAAAGATATCAAATGATTGTTTCATTTGATCAAAGAAGGAGAAACTATTCTCAACAAAGCCAATTTCCAAGAAGAGCGTATAATCAAAAATGGGAAGAACACAATCCTTGGAAATGGCATAGACATCATCAACAAGATGATTTTCAAAGAAGAAGAGACCATCAACAATGGGAAGGTAACAAACCTTGGAAATGGAGCAATCAAAGAAGCCATCATCAACAAAGTGACTTCTCAAGGGAAGATATCATCAACAATGGGAACGGCACAACCCATGGAAACGGCGTAATTGGTAAACCGTATCTCCCCATTTAAAATATGCATTTTATCTAGTTAGTATGCATGTTTTTATTTGTGCCTATATTGCAAATGAGTTTTCATGTATTTAAATTTTAAATTAAGGTCTTCAAAACTTATTTGTATTTTTAAAATTTTTTGAAAAAGAAGACCTTATATGATGTTTTTAAAACTCTTGTGCATTTTTGTAGACTAAAGTGTATGATCATCTCTTATGGATTTTTATGGCATGAGCTTACTTGTGATATCTCTTAGCCTACACTTCTATCATTATGATTTGTGCTAGATTTGTTTTAAGAATTGTGTAGGATCTACATATTTTCACAAATGGCCATTTTCTTCATTATTTGTCAAGAAAAGGCATAAATTATCGAGTACGTTTACTTGTGTATTGCCATATGCCTATGTGCTTGTTTTTTCATAAGTGTTTCATACAAGTGCCATTAAGAGGATTTTTAGATTTTTTGAAAGGCACTATTCGATATTTGATTGCTCATATTTGCTTTGTCAACTCTTGTTCAAATACTTCTTTTAAATAAGGTCTCAACTATATGATATCGGATTTGCAAATTTCAAAAGAGACCTTTTATAGCTTTCTTAAGCTTATTTGAACTTGCATGATTTATTAGACTCTTGATGATATTCTAAAAGCATAGTATGTGTTTCTTGCTTCATGGTCTCTATATATAGTGTCTATTTCTACTATGCAAGATATTTTGTGATTGAGGCATGTTTTTACACTTGGGCTATTTTTTTCTTGCTTATATAAGCGATGCCATTAATGAGTTTGTTAAGTTGTGTAGATGAGAAATGAAGTACTTCAAATATTTGGATGTAAATGTTCTATTATGAACACCTTAGATCAATTGGATGCCCTATGATGATAGTGATGAAGAAGATAAAAAGGGTATTCCGGAACAAACTCGATGACCAAGGCAACATTGGTCGAACTAAGGCGAGGTTAGTAGCTCGAAGGTATTTTCAAGAAGAAGGTAATTGATTTTGATGTAACATTTGCACTCATAGCACATTTAGTAGCTATTTGCATTTTACTTGCCCATTCTTGTTCTAAGAAAATTTCAAACTTTACCAAATGGATGTTAAATCCAATTTTCTCATTGGTTTTATTCAAGAAGAAGTCTATGTAAAACAACCTTCGGGGTTTAAAATTTTTCTAGGCCAAATGATTTTTTTTTTTTTTTTTTTTTTTTGTATGGTTTAAACAAGTACCCCGTGTATGGTATGATAGACTTAGCTATTTTTGCTAAATGATTTTACAAAAGGTAAAGTTGATACTACTCTCTTTGTTTGTGAAAAAGGGCAAGATTGTTTAAACTTGTGCATATTTATGAGAATATTTTTGGTGCTACTAATGAATATTTGTGCAAGATATTTCTCTAAGTTGATGCAAGGTGTACTTGAAATGAGCATGATTTCTTGCTTGGACTTCAAATCATTCAATGCCAAGTAGATGGTTACATTTCAAAAGAACTCTTGAAGGAGTTAGGCATTGAAGAAGGAAGAATCATTCCAACCTCTATGGCTATCAATGAAGAGATTGACAAAGGTTGAGAAAGGCATGTCGGTTGACAAACAAATTCGAGGTATGTCTTCTTGTATTATTCCTATAGACTCGACATTCCATATACCTTATGTCTATATGCTCGACTTCAAAAACTATCCCAACAAATCTCATTAAAGTGCCATTAAAAGAAATTTTCAAATATTTGAAAGGCACTTCTTCTTATGACTTGTTGTATCCAAAGATTTAAAACGTTCTTATTTTTTTCGGGATAACAAGTTTGGTATCTATTATACGGTTATTCGTATTCAAAATTTGGTTCGTCATAATCGAACTAAACATATTGAGATTCGATATATTTTTAAGGGATTGTGATTTTTAACAAAAACTTGAGATGTGTTTAATTCCGTCTCAAGGATAACTCGCGGACTTTTTGATCGTTAACACGAGTATTTTACCTCATTTCGAGCTTGATTATGACATAATGTATATTGAATGAGGTCTACGTTTGCATTTTGCACGTTTTAAAACTTAGGGGCGAAAAATCGGATTTTTGGATCAAATTTCGGATTTTCAAAACGAAAAAAAGAACCATCTTTGGCTGATCAGGCAAGGCCGACCGTCCGCTTGCCGCCGACCGATCGCCCCTATGCCCGGACCGACCGCCGCTGGATGATTTTTGGCTAAAAATAGTTACTGTTTCCGGACTTCGCCATTTTGGCTTATTTTGTCCATTTTTCGTCCCCTTCGCGAATTGCACACAAATTTCACTCAAAATTTGTTTTACTGCATACATTTTATATTTTGGGGATTATCTAGCTCGGTTATCATCATCATTGCTCGACTTTACCAATTGAATGGTAAGAATTTCACTATCGTTAGCTCAATTGGGTTGAACCACTGAGTTTGTGGCTTATATGTATTTTTCTTGATGCAATTCATATATATTTGTGATGAGCTTATTGATTGTTGATGAATGATATATGTTATATTGCATTTGGTGATGAAAACTTGGCTTGATTTCATTTACAAAGGCTATATATATCTCTTTCAATTTTTTTACGCCCGCCAAGTGTTCGATAAAACGTTTCAATGAAAAATTCATCACCTACATGATTCTCTCGATTTCAAAAGTCTCATATATTTATAGAGATCATGTTCTTGCAAATGAAATGATTTTTCATAAGCTTCTACAAGTCGTATGATTCGACTTTTCCCTCCTATTTGGTTTATAAGCTTCACTATTCAAATAGCTCGATACATCGGTTTTGTTGCACACTTTGATATGAATATATGATGTATTTATCGTGCTAACATTCTTTTTGATGATTCCAAAGGGGGAGAAACAGGTGGAGAAACAGGTTATAAGCTCTTTAGCTCAAAGAAGCTAAGAAAAGCTTAACGAAAAGAAGCTATAAGTTGCGGTTATTGAAAGTCATGTTGTGGCTATTGAAAGTCATATGTTGTGGATCATATTTTGTCCACTCTTGGTATATTGTGGTTGTATATGTTTCTTAGTCCATTAGTTGTAGTATGGACCTATATATGTTTCTAACGATGTCTCTTTGGCAGGGGGAGCTTTTAAGTTTTGATACTTAAGCTCAATATTGAAAAAGCTATGCTTTTAGCTTTTGATTTAGTTGCTTCTTTATAACTCTTGTTGTGCATGTTGATAGGGGGAGCATTTTCTATATGTGTTTGAATATCTCTACTCCCATCCTTGTGTTTTTATTGCATGGAATGTTGTCGCTCACAACGGATAGTTCTCTTTAACCGGTAAAATTATTTTGTTTTCAAAATCGACCTCGTTAAAATTGTTTTGGTTTGTAATCATCAAAAAGGGGGAGATTGTTTGATAAATGGTTTTATCATGATTTTGATGATTTTGATTTTACACCAAAACAATGTTTTTAAAGGTTGTCCAAATACTCCTAAATGTTTTAAAAGGGTTTTAATATTTTTCGGAGTATTTCATCAAGTTTATTTTCGATATAAAATTGGACAACACATTTAATGCTTTTAAGTCAATGGGTTTTTACATTAATATTATGTTGTCCTAATACTCCAAATTGATCTAAAATGTTTCTACTATCTTTCGGAGTATTTATTGGAATTTATATCGGACAACATTTTTTGTGTAAATGTTTTATTTCTTCAAAACTATATTTCTAATGTTGTCCTAAATACTCCCGATCAGTTTAAAATATTTTTACGAATTTTTCGGAGTATTTCTTGAGGTTTATTTTTGATAAAAATCGGACAACTTGTTATTGAGGAGGTCGACCAGTCGACCGCGAGCGACTCCCGTGCACAGGGAACAAGTTTCGTGAAATGAAACTTGAGAACTCTCAAAATTGATCGGTCTGCAACCGTCGCACATAGGCTCGACCGGTCCGAGGTGCCCTTCGACCGTCCGCCTGTGTTAATTTGGTCTTTATAAGTTTCAAACTCTATTTAAATGCGGCCGTGTCTTTTAGTTTGACAAACAAAAATATATAACCGTTGTGCAAAATGAGACCATTCTTCCTTAAAATGTGGGATTGTTCTATAATCTGATTTTTGTATCCTTATGAGACAACCATATTTATTTTAATCTCTTTGTCTTATTTGTAGACAAAAGAAAACATGGAGGAGCCCATGAAGGAGCCTATGTTGGAGGAGCCTTTGGAGGAGCCTTTGGAGGAGCCTATGTTGGAATTCAAATTTAAAGGCTCTCCTATAAATAGATGAAAGCTTGAGGGATCAAACACAAGACTTGATACAAACAACAAGAGATATCACAAGCACATAATCTTTGTTATTCATTTCAACATTCTTGTTGTAATAGCCTAAGTACTATCACTTTCACATCTTGAGGTCTAGGCTTTCATTCTTGATTACACTTGCACTTTTGAGTTGTAATATTTTTCAAAGTGTAATCTTGATTGTAATTCATCAACCAAACACAAGATATCCTTGTGAGTATTCTTGTGGTAAGAATACACTTGGGTGATCTAGGTGATAGGTATTTCAAGAGTGTGGTACTCTTGAGGTGTTGAAGAATTTGGTATTCTTCAAGATTGAAGATTGTGGTGATCTTCAAAGGTGCCGTTGAAGGAAGATTGTGGTAATCTTCAAAGGGAGATTGTGGTAATCTCCAAAGGTGGTGTTGGAGAGTTCGGTGCTCTTCAAGACGGAAGATTGTGGTAATCTTCAAGAAGAGATTGTGGTAATCTCAAAGGTGGTGTTGAAGAAGAGTGTGGTGCTCTTCAAGGTGTTGTTGTAAGTTGGTGTGGTATTAATTTGTGGTAAATTAATAAAATCTTTTTTTTTTTTGAAATCCATCCCGGATATCTTTGGGGTGGTAGAGGATTAGGCCCTAGGTGGGTTGAACCTCTTTAAATCGACGTGTGTTGTTTACATTCCGCACCTTTATTATTGTCTTTGAGCATTTGGTTCGAAAAAGAGGGCGAAATCGAAAAGATGGAGATAATCTATTCACCCCCCCCTCTAGATTATCGTAGCCGCTTGGACTTACAGAAATGAATAAGAGGAAGAATGAAGAAGCAAAATCCATTTAGTTTCAAGAGTCGTTCTATATTTGCCTTCTTTCTTTTTCTTTTTATTTTCTCTATCTGTGATTTGAGGAGCTTTGTTTTCTTCTATTAGGTATATATTTAAACTTTTAATTGGTGCTACTTAGTATCATTTACTTTGAATCTCAATACCAACAAAAGGGTAACCAATAATATGATTGCCGATATGAATTATAGTGTTGATATTACATTTTCTATGCTTACAAAATGTAAAATGCACATGACTGAAATCAAGACGTGGGAAGAAAATAAAATTCCAATTCTAATTGCAAATCGGAAAACTCCAGTTTTCAATAATTTCAAACTATTTTTTGTCGTTTGAGAAGATATAGGTGAAACTTACCTATGGGTAATGCATAGATTGTTGAATAACACAGAAGATGCGATGGAAAGAGATTAGATTATGCGGTCTTAGTGTTTTCCCTTTCTGATTTGTTGTTTTGTTGTTGGTATTCTCTTGCTTTTGTTTTTGCCTTTTGCATCAGTCGGTTTCTTTTTGTAATGAAAAATTTGGGTAATCTTATCGACTTCGGCAATGGATGGTCTGCCTATTAGTTCTTCTTTCTCTAATCATAAAAATATAAAAGAAAAAAGAGTTGTTTTTTCGTGAGTTATGTCCGATTATTTATCCGTTTCTTTATTGCTCTTCTATGTTCTCTTCCTTTCTTCAGGAGATATTGTGGATGCATATGATCCAGGCTTCGTGATTTTCGAATGCAATCAAAGTTGAATCGGCAATCCTATTGAAGATCTGAACTTTATGGATGAGAATGATGATTTATTTTCAGGGATCTTGGCAATCTTTTGTTTCTTCCTCCCTTTTGACATGGAAAATGGGTTCATTACGATTTCTCTTTACCAAGGCAGAACAAAGTTTAAGTACTCCCCTAACAACACTTAAATGTTGACATTGATTAAGGTTATTCGAAGTACTACCAACAAGCGATTACAAAACTGAAGAAAACTCCACAAGAATAATGCAAAGAATATGAAGAATACAGGGAGACCCATCGACATGGAGATTCTAGGCAAAAAAATCAGCAAGTTCTCCTAAAATTGGTGTGATCGAGTTGCTGGATTCGCCATTGGTCTTTATTTATTCTGTGATTATACGACATTCCATCGAAGTTTTCGGTTAATTTTCTTATTTCCCATCAAACACTCTTTTGATTATATGGTTCTATTTTTTTTAGGTTCCATATTTCTGTAAAAATATTGTTACACTAAAACATCCCTATATTTGAATAACAAATGAGGGCTAAATTGTAATTAGCGTATGGGTTTATATTAAATATCCTTGTTATATTAAAAGCTGGATACTAAGGGACGCAATATTCAGATTGTTTGTTCCCGTCTTCCTTCCACCATTCTTTATAGACAAAGGAGGTTCAAAAGGGCCAAAGGAAACTGCACATATCCACATAAGGCAAGAATTTGGAATTTCACAAAGGAACACGTAAGCAAGAAATCCTAATTTCACTTTTTGAATCCTTCTTTCATCCTCTTATGTAAATAAAATCTCAAAATTCTGCAGTTTACCTATATTTTTTCCTCCTACTCTTTCTTGGTTTTGTTGGGTTTTTGCGATGTTAAAACATATACCTATGGTTGTCTCAAGTTTTTCCCCAACTCTCAAAGATGTGAACCCTCTTCCCTCCTTATTCTCTGGCACGACCCTCCATCATACTTCCTATAACAAGGTAATTCTTTTTTTTTCTTCCCCTTTTTTCGGTTGTTACATGGAGACTTATGTGTATGTATTTAATTGGGCAATGGTTTCTATTTAGTATTTCATGTGGCTTTTGTTTGTGTGTTTTCTCCAAAACATTTTGGAGTAATACTAGATTTGTTTGCGGCACTTTTTTTATGTACACGGTGTGTACTCAAACTTTTAAGGGATTCTTATTTGATGGATTGTTTAATACTCAAGTATCTATTTAGTATTTTGAGGGGGAATTGTTCTTTGAGAGGTATTTGTAATGATGTGGAGAAAAAGGGAAAGATGTGTGATTTTTATTAGCTTAGTGGCACAGCCTAATTGTGGCAAAAATAAAGGTAGGAAAAATTGTAATGTACATCTTAACAGCGTGCTCATATGTGCGAATATGTTCACTTTTATTTCACAATTGATTGGCCTATTGAGCAAAGGGATTTCTTTAGTATTTATTTTAACACCACTTGACAAAATTAAAGGTGAGAGAGACTCTGAAATTGCAATGTCAAGTAAAAGAAGAACTAAAGTAACCAAAAATCTAAATTATATTAGTTTGAATAGCAAGAGTTTATTCAATTAGAATAATACTTAGAGTTCAAATATCAAATAAATTTAATTTTTGATTACGATGTTTAGTTAATTAAGAGAAAGAGGACTATTGGACGACTCGTATAACTCCATGTCTAAAAGATAATAATGATTATGGTTTAGAGCCCGGGTATTATCACTGGACTATTTTATGCACCAAGCTTAGCTCAAGTACGTACAACGGCATGTGGAACACGACATTGAGGAAGTACGAGGAAGAAATGAATAAGAGGAAGAATCAAGAAGCAAAATCCATTTAGTTTCAAGAGTCGTTCTATATTTGCCTTCTTTCTTTTTCTTTTTATTTTCTCTATCTGTGATTTGAGGAGCTTTGTTTTCTTCTATTAGGTATATATTTAAACTTTTAATTGGTGCTACTTAGTATCATTTACTTTGAATCTCAATACCAACAAAAGGGTAACCAATAATATGATTGCCGATATGAATTATAGTGTTGATATTACATATTCTATGCTTACAAAATGTAAAATGCACATGACTGAAATCAAGACGTGGGAAGAAAATAAAATTCCAATTCTAATTGCAAATCGGAAAACTCCAGTTTTCAATAATTTCAAACTATTTTTTGTCGTTTGAGAAGATATAGGTGAAACTTACCTATGGGTAATGCATAGATTGTTGAATAACACAGAAGATGCGATGGAAAGAGATTAGATTATGCGGTCTTAGTGTTTTCCCTTTCAGATTTGTTGTTCTATTGTTGGTATTCTCCTGCTTTTGTTTTTGCCTTTTGCATCAGTCGGTTTCTTTTTGTAATGAAAAATTTGGGTAATCTTATCGACTTTGGCAAAGGGGATGGTCCGCTATTAGTTCTTCTTTCTCTAATCATAAAAATATAAAAGAAAAAAAGAGTTGTTTTTTTTCCCGAGTTATATCCGATTATTTATCTGTTTCTTTATTGTTCTTCTATGTTCTTTTCTTTATTCAGGAGATATTGTGGATGCATATAATCCGGGCTTCGTGATTTTCGAATGCAATCAAAGTTGAATTGGCAATCTTATTGAAGATCTAAACTTTATGGATGAGAATGATGATTTATTTTCAGGGATCTTGGCAATCTTTTGTTTCTTCCTCCCTTTTGACTTGGAAAATGGGTTCATTAGGATTTCTCTTTACCAAGGCAGAAGAAAGTATAAGTACTCCCCTAACAACACTTAAATGTTGACATTGAATAAGGTTATTCAAGTACTACCAACAAGCAATCACAAAATCAAGAAAACTCCACAAGAATAATGCAAAGAATATGAAGAATACAGGGAGACCCATCGACATGGAAATTCTAGGCAAAAATATCAGCAAGTTCTCCTAAAATTGGTGTGATCGAGTTGCTGGATTCACCATTGGTCTTTATTTATTCTGTGATTATACAACATTCCATCGAAGTTTTCGGTTAATTTTCTTATTTCCCATCAAACACTCTTTTGATTATATGGTTCTATTTTTTTAGGTTCCATTGTTGTTTTTGTGAATTCCAAATTGGCCTATCCTCTTTATACATGTGTTATATGTTGCTATCAGTTTTTCTTCTTTCACTGACCATAAAAAATAGAAGAAAAAAGATTTGTTTTTTCCTGAGTTTTATCCTACTATTTGTTAGTTTCTTATTGTATTTTCTTGGTTTCCTTTCCTTATTTTGGAGATGATATGGATGCATATAGTTAAGAATATTGTATTATGTTGTCTAATATATATTCAGAAGGAGGTCTACTGTTGAAAAAAGCCCTAGGCTGTATAGTATGATCGAGATTGAGTTTAAATAATTTTTTTCCAAAACTATAAGGACCTTGAAGCCCAAGCCCAAGACCAAGCCCAGGCCCATGGCCCGGACCTAGACCCGGGCCGAGCCGGTAGGCGGATGGGCGGCGGTGGCGCGCGCGCGTGTTTTGAACCAAACCCACAAGCATATAGGGTCTCACCCCTTTAAAAAAATTGGTGCCCCAAGGGCCCAAATCCATTAGTCCTACTTGGGCTATATAAATAGAGCAATTTTTGGCTATATCTCCTATGTGGGATGGAACTTTACTCCTCCCCTACATTTTTCAATTTCCATATCAATTTCTAGTTTTAAGTGGCTAACTTGTAGAATTAATTTCTCATTCACCCGAAATTGATTTTGAGAAATTCAAAATGTCAATCTCATCTACTCACTTAGTAAAATTTTATCATATAATTTAATTCCATTTTCCACCAACGAAAATTACTTAAATATTTGGTCAAAGTCGGTCAACACCCATTTTTCTTTAACCAAATTTCAATATTCCCCCATTTGAATGAAATTAATGAATGCATGTATGCAAATCGCTTGAAAGTCTAAGCGAACTGCTATTGCATCTGAATAGGTAGCTTATAGCTTTGAACCTTCCTTAGTAAAATACTATCGGATTTACTAGCTGCTTAGTGACGTGATGTCTTGAGCTACTCAGCCGTTTCTGTAAACCAAGACTATAGTATTTACACAATAACAATTCTAACACTTGTTGTTCTCACGTTGTGTCCATTTCGTTGTACCATATCTTAGATTCATAAGTGTTTCTTTGAAGAGGCCATTACTTCTCACTTATATAGGTGATTTCCTATCGAAGAGTATCCTGCCATACTCCACTTTCGGTATAGGAATCATTAAAAGTCTAAAACTTAACCTCACCACATTCAGTAGGTTTCTATTTCACTTGGAAGTTTCGGAAATGAGCTAACACATTTTTCAAGTGTACAACTGAACATTCATAACTTAGTTGTCCCATTGAACCAAGGTCTTGGGATCTCCAATTCAAAAGGTTAGGTTACTGCTATGAACATTCTTTATTTTGTGGATTTTAAACCCATTCCCCTTAACAATTTATACAATTGATCTCGATCTATTCCTTTTGTCAGTGGATCCACTAGGTTTTCCTTTGACTTCACGTAGTCAACCGAAATAACCCCATTCAAAATCAACTGTCTAATGGTATTATGTCTTTGTTGAATATGTCTAGACTTATACATACTATTTTACCCTTCCAATTGTTGATTAACTATCACAATGTATCAAAACAGCTGGCATCAGTTTATTCTAACAAGGAATATCTTCCCAGAAGTTTCTAAGCCATTCTGCTTCTTCTTCAGCTTTATCTAAAGCAATGAACTCGGATTCCATAGTGGATCGAGCTATACACGTTTGCTTAGCAGACTTCCATGACAGCGATCCTCCACCTATTGTGAAAATATGTCCACTTGTGGACTTGGAGTCTTTTGTGTCTGATATCCAATTGGCATCATAGTTCATGGTATACTTTAAGTATCTAAGTACCTTGTCAAGGCTTTCCAGTGATCCTTACTCGGGTTACTTGTGAACCTACTTAGTTTACTCACTGAATATGCAATATTTGGATGTGTACAATTCGTTAAGTACATCAGACTGCCAATTATCCTTGCATATTCTAGCTGAGAAACTGGTTCTCCTCTATTTTTGGCCAAGTGTAGACTTAAATCTACAGGTGTCTTAGCCGTAGGACTATCAAAAGCATTAAACTTTCTAAGAATGCTTTCGACATAATGGGATTGTGACAAGACAATTCCATCTGAAGTCCTAGAGATATCAATCCCTAATATAACATCAAATAATCCCATATCTTTCATGTCAAAGTTCTTTTTTAACATGTTCTTGGTATTCATGATAAAATCATGACTACTACTCATAATCAACATATAATCTACATAGAGGCATACTATGACGTAATCATTTGTAGTACCTTTAATGTAGACAAACTTATCGCATTCATTGATTTTGAAACTATTTGACTTCATAGTTAAGTCAAACTTTTCATGCCAGTGCTTAGGTGCTTGTTTTAGTCCATAAAGTGACTTAACAAGTTTAAACACCTTTCTCTCTTGACCGGGTGCAACGAACCCCTCGGGTTGTTCCATATAAATATCTTCTTCAATATCGCCATTTAAGAAGGCAGTCTTCACATCCATTTGATGTATCTCAAGGTTATGCAAAGCTGCAATGGCAATGAGAACACGAATAATCCTCGTAACAGGAGAATATGTATCAAAAAAATCATACCACTCCTTTTGTTTAAACCCTTTAGCTACCAAATGGGCTTTGTACTTATCTATAGATCCATCTGCTTTGTACTTACTTTTAAGGATCCATTTGTATCCCAAAGGTTTGCAACCCGGTGGGAGATCAACCAACTCCCAAGTATTATTTTGCATGATGGAATCTATTTCATTATTGATAGCTTCTTTCCAGAGAGGAGCTTCTGGACTAGTCAAAGCTTCCTGAATAGTTCTAGGTTCGTTTTCTAACATATAAGTTAGAAAATTAGGACCAAAAGACTTAGCTACTTTTGTCCTTTTACTGCATCTTGGTTCCTTTTCATCATCAATTTGAGGTAACCTTGTAGTTTAATACATCATTCCTTGATTTGATGATCATTCCATCATTTATATCAGGAATAGCTGACTTGTGTACTAAAAAACGATATGCACTGCTATTGTTTGCATACCCAATGAAAACACAACCAATTGTTTTTGGACCGATTCTAACTTGTTTTGGCTTAGGTATTATGACTTTAGCCAAACACCTCTATACTTTAAGGTATTTATATAACAATTTACGTCCTTTCCATAACTCATATGGAGTTTCATTTTTACCTTTGTGTGGGATCTTATTAAGAATATAGTTTTCAGAAAGAATAGCTTCCCCCACAAGTTTTAAGGTAAGCCAAAACTTATCAACATTGCTTTCATCATCTCCTTAAGAGTACAATTTTTGCGTTCTGTAACTCTATTTGATAGAGGTGAGTAGGGAGTTGTTGGTTGATGAATTATACCCACTTCGGAGCAGAATTATTCAAATGGGGCAACATACTCTCCGCCTCTATCACTTCGAATCATCTTAATTTTCATATTAAGCTGATTTTCAACTTCATACTTATAGGTTTTGAAAGCTACTAAAGCTTCATCTTTGCTTTTCAAAAGATATACATAACAATATCTTGTGCAATCATTTATAAACGTTGTAAAGTATTTTTTCCCACCTTAAGTTTGCACAAGTTTTAAATCACACACATCTGTATTAATTAACTCAAGTGGTTTTGTACTTCTCGTTACAGAATGAAACAGTTCTTTAGCCAATTTTGCTTCAATACAAACTTCGCATTTGTCTTGTGAGTCAGTTTTAAACGTTGGTATTAATTCCAAATTCACTAACCTTCTAATTGTATTGAAGTTTACGTGTCCTATTCCATTATGCTATAAACTAGAACAATCCAACAAGTAAATAGAAGTAATATTTTTATTCTTCGCCTCTTGGCAGAAACAGATATTACAGACATCATAAAGAGCCTTTTTCAAGGTACCCCTTACCACGAAACTAACCATTCATGGTCATTACAAACTTGTTGGACTCAAACACTAGTCTAAACCCAACCTTACTAAGATAAGGTCCAGAAATTAAATTCTTGTGGATATCCGGGACATGCAGCACATCCACAAGCATAAGCTCTTTTCCAGAAATCATCTTCATCACAACCTTTCCAAGCCCTACGATGTTGGAATTTGAAGAGTTCCCCATAAATAGCTTCCTTCCATTTATCGGAATATAGGAGGAAAACATCTCCTTGTCGGCACAAATGTGATGAGTAGCCCCGGTATCTATCCACCATTCCCTTAGGTTATCCACCATATTGGCTTCAAACAGAAGGGCAGTGAGATCGAGCTTCGACATGTCTATTGGACAGACTTGTCCAAGGTCACATTGGTTTGTTGTTGGTTGCAATTTTGATTGCCTTTTTTTGCATGTCGGCAATCATTGGCCATGTGATTCTGTTTGCCACAGTTGTAGCAATTACCTTTGATCTTCTTGGCCTTCCCCTTATCTTTTCCGGAATGCTTCCATTTCTTACTAGTGCTCGATTTAGCCAGATTGGCCTTGGCCTCCATTCCAGATTTGCTGGACTTTACTTTGGATTTTCGGTTGTCTTCCTCAATTCGAAGTCGAACTATCAGATCCTAAAGCCCCATTTCTTTACACTTGTCTTTGAGGTAGTTCTTAAGAAATTTCCACAATGGTGGCAACTTCTCGATTATTGCAACCACTTAGAACGACTCTTTCAGAATCATCCCTTCAGACACTAAGTCATGAAGTATGATCTGAATTGCTTGCACTTGGATGATCACTATTTTGGTGTCAACCATCTTATAATCCAGAAATTTGCCGATAATAAATTTCTTTGTGCTGGCATCTTCTCTTCTCCAAAGAGTCCGACAACTCTTTGGATGTTTTGAACGAACTGTAGATGTTATAGAGGGTGTCTTCCAGTCCATTCAAAACATAGTTTCGGCAAAGGAAATCGATGTTATGCCAAGCATCCACAGCGATCCTTCTTTGGTTGTCAGATTCTTCTTCGCCAACGGTAGGAGGGTCTTCTTTCAGGAACTGGGACAGACCCTAGGTGGTCAGATAAAACATCATCTTCTGTTGCCACCTTTTGACATCGACACCGGAGAATTTTGTAGGTTTATCGCCATGTGCAGAAGCAACAGTCATTGGAGGGAAAGAAACAGATGCCATCGTCTTGAAAACAACAGTAAAAATTTCATCTTGCTATTGTTATTTGGGTGGTACTTTTAACAAGAAATGGCTAAGTATTTGGAAAAACTGGACAGAGTTTGTAAGTCGAGGCCAGTATTGGATACTGTCACCGCATGAGAAATTGCCCCGTTTATAAAGTGCTTACGATTCTGGCAATCGTACCTAAGATACAATGACTTTTTCAGTTTTGACTTTGCAGCACTTGCAAAAATCGAAATAACATCGAACAAAAAGTGTTTGAACTTTCAAGCTTTTGGAAGGATAAAAATTCAATATGTTGAATGCAGAGAATGACTCAATTTTATCTAGTTAATTTTGGTATTTTTTTTTCATCTACAGGAGATTCATATTTAGAGGCATCTAAGTGCCTTTATGGAATGGTCATGTCTTTTGATCTGAAAAGACATGTTTACAGCCAAAAAATGCACCTGGTTGCTTGAATAGGTGCATCAGCTAGAACGTGTGCGCCCGCTCACACCTGCTCGTGCAACAAGTAGAAGTTTCTGTCCGCGTGGTGTGTGCGCGTACGGTTTGCGTCCCCTGCACACCGCCTGTGTGCGTGATCGCGTAGGGCGTGTGCGCCCGGCACATCGTCCCGTCCCGTGCGTGCCGCTGGCTAATCGCGTGACCAAGCCCAACCCAATTTTTGACTAAAAAAAATTATATTTTAAAGGATTTAAATAAATTTTGTCCAAAACTATAAGGGCCTTGAACCCCAACCCAGGCCCAGTCCCACGACCCGGACCCGGCCGGGCCGAGCTGATCGGCGCGCGCGTGTGTGTTTTGAACCAAACCCACAAACATGTAGGTCCTCACCCCATTAAAAATATTGGTGCCCCAAGGGCCCAAACCCATTAGTCCAATTTGGGCTATATAAATAGAGCAATTTTTGGCTCTCCTCCTATGTGGGATGGAGCTTTACTCCTCCCCCATATTTTCTAATTTTCATATCAATTTCTCGTTTTAATTAAGTGGCTAAATTGTAGTATTAATTTCTCATTCACCCGGAATCGGTTTTGAGAAATTCAAAATGTCAATCTCATCTACTCACTTAATAGAATATTATCATATAATTTAATTCTATTTTCCACCAATGGAAACCACTTAAATATTTTTTCAAGATCCAGTCAACACCCATTTTTTCTCAAACCAAATTCCAACAGGTTTGGTACTGAAATATTGGAGCGGCAATTATACATATATGTTGTGGAATCCGTCAACCAAATCGCACATTAAAATCGATTACTATATCAATTTTTCTCGTGCTTTTATTCGTGGGCTCTGTTACGATCCGTTGGTTAAGGATTATAAGGTAGTGATCGGTGATAAGGAAAATTATGTAGTTTATCATTGTAGGCATAAACACTAGTATGATGATGGAGTTCAAAAAACATTTCTGTATTGGTCCGGTACTTAGCTGCAGAGGCGTCCCCTTCGACGGTGGTTTTTATTGGGTTTTAGAAAGTTTTAGGGGGAAATTTACAGTCGGGGATTCATGGTTTTCGAGATGGTGTTTTTGATTCAAGGGACGAAGAGTTTCACAAGTTTCCCATGCCTTATTCCGAACACGACGCGGACAGGTTCAATTTGACTAATTTGGAATCGGACTATTTGTGTTTGGCACTTAACAATCGCAGCCAGACAAGTGATAAGATATGTTGTATGCTGAAAAAAGCCGGTGGATATGGAGATCCATGGGTGGAGATTGAGGGTCTCCCTTTGTTTTCGAACTGCTATGTTGTGCCTGTGTTTTTTATGAATGAGGATGAGATTATAATTGACGTGGGTGACCTAGAATGCTAGAATATTTTGTGGTCTTTAAATGGGAGGAGAAAGAGTTGTGAAAAGATTAGGGTGAGTTCAAGTACTGGAGGATTTCGTCCTTGTTCAATTCCACATATTGAGAATCTATTTTTCAGCAGAGATTCAAAGTCAAGAAAAAAGTGATAGTCAAAGTCGATCCCACTTTCGTTTCATATGTTATGAATTTATTATATTTGTCGAACCGAGTATCCACCCATCAGGGTACAAACCACGTATTCCTTTAAATTATTGGGTATTAGTCCTTTTCAGATATAATTAGTCAAGGTTTGAACCCAGCTAAATACGTAGTGTGACAGTGATGATGGATTTGAGAAGTCGATCCCACTTTCATTTTATATGTTATGAAGTTTGGTGATTTGTTTTTTGTTTTGTTTTGGGCACCAATTATTTGGCCCAATTTTTATATCCTATCTTTCTTTAAGTCCTCTTTCTTGTTAAACTTCACAGAGGCCCAATTATATATATGTATTTATTTAATGTGCTAGCAAAAAAAAATAATTAAAAAAATACTCAATATTTTTATGTGTGGTGTACCATTGGTCCATAAATCAAAAGGATATGTATAGGTAAAAATTGTTTTTTAAGAATATAATTTGCAAATTGCACCATAATTTATAAAAAAATAACAATCCATGAAAATTCCAATAATGTCCAAATTAAAGATTCTTCAATAGAGACAACCACATACAAATGTTGAAAATCAACGCACAATAATCTACAACAAATAACAATCCATAATAATCCCAATTATTAGGGGTGTCAATCCCTGACCGAACACGAAAATCCAATACAAACCCGATTTGAAGTTACTTAGAGAAACATGAACACGACTAATACGAATCTGACACGAAGATAGCAATTTTTCTAAAACATTATTGTTTTAACCCAAAATCAAAGACGAACTCGACCCAAATTGACACCTCTACTAATAATATCCAAAATAAACATTTTTCAATAGAAATAATCACACACAAAGGTGAAAAATCAACTCACATGTTAATAGTGGGGAATCGAACCTGAGACTAATGTCTCAGGAGCTCCACCTTCCCAGTAGAGCAACAATTTATCGGCTATGTGAACTTTTTTTTATTTTTTTTGAGAAGTATGTGAAAATTAGTTTTACCCATGCATAAATGTCCAAATTCCAACAACAGAACAGTAACAAGATCACAATATTGAAAATAGGTACAATTGATTTAGATAGGTACTAGATTGGGTAACGAGATGCTACCCAAGTTGGTACAATAAAATTCCCTTGTGATTCTAAGTGTCCTGTTATGACAAATGAATGTGAATTTTTTAAAAAATAAAATAAAATCAAAATATGACACATG
The DNA here is from genome assembly GCA_016081115.2 of Rehmannia glutinosa. NCBI lineage: Eukaryota > Viridiplantae > Streptophyta > Magnoliopsida > Lamiales > Orobanchaceae > Rehmannia > Rehmannia glutinosa. The sequence continues at coordinate 67,102,177 of CM071934.1, read as the reverse complement.
TCACAATTGCAAGGGAATTGAATTGTACCCACTTGGGTAGCATATATCTTCACAGTACTAGACTATTAGGTAGTTTCTTCAAAATGGTTTAACGCGTTTCCACTTTTATAATTCATCATTTAAATGCTTAGAATTAAGTGATTAATAAGTGTGCCTTTAAAAAGAAAAAAAATGATGGAACACAAATTGCATTTTGTTTCCGAACAGTTTTTGCTGAATTATGCTTATCATTTTGTTTTCTAATAAAATGTATTTTCTTTCTTTTCACCTAGATATCGATTTTTTCCTTATAAAAAATAGAGGAACAAATAATGGTACAATATTGCATTTTGTTTCCTAACAGTTTTTTTTCTTTTGGTCCATTTGGGGTAAATAGGGGACGGAACTGTAACGCCCCAATTTTATGAAAATAAAGTACTCTAACAATGTTATTAAGAATACCACGAGTTTGTAGCTCAATATTTCCACGTAGATCTGTACATATGTTTTTCTACTAAAAACTAGAGGAAAAAAATGATGGAACACAAATTGCATTTTGTTTCCGAACAGTTTTTGGTGAATTATGCTTATCATTTTGTTTTCTAATAAAATGTATTTTCTTTCTTTTCACCTAGATATCGATTTTTTCCTTATAAAAAATAGAGGAACAAATAATGGTACAATATTGCATTTTGTTTCCTAACAGTTTTTTTTCTTTTCGTACAATTAAGGTAAACAGGGGACGAAACTGTAACGCCCCAATTCATGAAAATAAAGTACTCTAACAATGTTATTAAGAATACCACGAGTTTGTAGCTCAAGTGGTATCGTTCACCCTTTGTAAGGGTGTTGGCCCGGGGGTTGGAACCCGCATTTTTCGATTTCTTTGAAATTTAACCCTTCGTTTCCAACCAGTACTCCCAACTTATTAAAAAATAATATTATTAATAATATACGAGTTTATAAATTAAAGTGAGCTCAATAATTACAAAAAACACGATTTAAAACTTTTTAATCCTAAAAAAAAAAAAAAAAGGTATATAATAATAATAATAATAATAATAATAATAATAATAATAATAATAATAATAATAATAGTAGTAGTAGTAGTAGTAGTAGTAGTAGTAGTAGTAGAAGTAGTAGTAGTAGTAGTAGTAGTAGTGATGATGATGATGATGATGATGATGATGATAATAATCATCTTCCAAATTAAATTATCAAACAATTATCATAATCATAAAACACAAAATTAAAGTCAGAAATTCTAAAATTCGATATGATCATAATTGTTTAAAAACATAAATATACAATGATTTATTCCACTATCCACCGCATCATATCTCTATATGGGCTCCTCAACCTGAAGTCATGATAATAATATGTGTGAGCTTCAACTCGCTCAGTAGGAATACATTTTCCATTATTTAATTAATATGAAAGCATTCACGGTTGCAACATTAAACAAATGGAAGGAACCGATCTTAAGGTCGAAATTATGCTCTCCCCTCTCTCTTCTCTCAAGCCGTCGTCCCTCTAATTTTCCGATCTATTTCCGTCCGATTTTCCATCGTTGCGATGGCAGATTTGCTTATTCACAGTCTCACGTCAATCTATATTCAAACACATACACAATCTAAGCCTATGGTTCCTTCTTCTTCCAATTCATCCAAAACCCTAGATATGCATGGTGTGGTTTTTCAAAGGCCCTCGACCGCGACCACTAGCTTGTTGCTTAAGTAGTATCGCTCGCCCTTTGTAAAAGTATTGACCAGGTTTGAACCGGGTATTTTTCAATTTATTTGAAATTTATCCCTTCCTTTCCAACCAGTACTCCCAACGTATTAAAAAAGGCCTTCGATCGCATCTCTCCTTCGATCGACAAGAGTCGAGTCATTAATAGGGTTTTGTGGCGCCGGGGCCGCTACTTGCGGCCATCCCAATCACCGTCTTCTATTCCTTTGGATTCCCAGCGGCGACCTTGTTGAATATCAAGAGGGCGGCCTCTCCTCCCCTTTCCCCTATGGCAGCCACACGCCATGGGGGGACTGGCCCCCTCCTTAGCGCTAATGGGGGGCCGATAGCCACAACTCCCACCAAGGCCGCCCCTCCCAAGGGGATGATGGCCAGATTGAAATTTCTGCTTTGTCATCTGCATAGCATCCCTCATGCATGTCCTCCCACACACCGCCTTTGCTCAAGTTCTTTGGATGTTCTTCTACAATGGCCTCCTCTAACGAGTTGAACCCCCAACTTTTGGCTCATACTAAGGCTAATATTATGGGCAATACTTTTGCTGAAGTTGTTTCAGGTAATCCCCATGCTATGGATTCTACATTTTTCCAGGATCCAGGTAATCCTACATCATTTTCTCATATTATTTCTGGCAAGATTAATTCTATCCCTAAACCTATTAAGAAAGGCGATTACTATTCCGTCACCATTGATGAAAACGTTTACCAGCAACATCTTTTTGAATTTTCTTATTCTTTGATTGGTCGTGTGATTTTGGGAAAGGGCAACAAGCCATGGCCTATTATGCCTCTGCATAAATGGCTTTCGGAGTCATGGGGTATTAAAAATCATTGGAAACTAATTCCCCTAGGCAAGGGTTATTTCTGTGTTAAATTTTCTAATACCCAGGAATGTTCTCGTGTTCAGTTACGTGTTAATTGGGCTCTTAACCCGGGTACTATTTGACTTTTCCCTTGGGTTCCAGATTTTAACCCTTACAAGGTTAATACTTCTGTTGCTAGTGTTTGGGTTAGAATTTTTGAGCTTAGTATGGATCTTTGGGACCGAATATTATTATGGGGATTGCTAGCGGTATTGGTAATCTGATTCAGATTGATCATCTCTCCTTAGATGGATCCCTTGGTCATTTCGTTCGTATGTTGGTTGATTTGGACCTTGCTAAAAACTGTTAGAAGATCATATTAGGGTGGAATGGGTTGGTGAATGCTCTTTTGTGTCGGTTAGCTATAAAAAAACTCCCCGAGTTATGCTCTATGTGTAGTATTACGGGTCACTTAACTGCTTCTTGTCGTCTTTCCTCTAACGGGACCTCAGCTCCTGCTGGACGCCCTAGTTCGCAGCAGGGATGTTCCAGAGTTCAGAAGATCAATCATCCAGTGCATCAGGCTAAGGACAAGGACAAGGTCATTGATAACTCAATTGATAAAATGGGTTCAACTATGCGTGTTGGTTTTCCATCATGTGCTATAGTCACTTGCTCTACAGACATTCACTTAGGCAATTTTTTTGAGGCTCTTGAGATAGAAGATGTTTCTGCAAATCAAACCTCTGGCTCTCCTCATGTTATGGCCACACGAAATTCGGTTCCTAAGCCTCCGGTTTATCATTCTGGCTCCATCTCTAACCTATCTGACCTTTGTAATCTGTCCCAAACGATTCAACACCCTTTTTAAACCTATTCTCACCGTCGGTCGAGCCATCGTGATTGATCTCTGGACTCAGCAAACCTTCGACTTCTTCAGAATGTAACCCAAGGATTGACCCCGGTGATTCATAATCTTTCTATCAATCTTGATTCTAATGGTCTCAAGGAACTAAATTTTGCGGCTCATAAGCGGTGGGCGGATAATGCTGACGAGGATTCTAATGAGCTCACTTCTGATCAGGTGGACCATCATACTTCTGACACTTCCGCGCGTTCAACATGAATTTTTCTCCCGCATATTTCTAAATGCATTGCATCTTTTGGAATATCCAGGGGATTGGGAACATTGCTTCTCATAATGTTCTTAAGGCTTTGTGTCATAGGCATAAGCCTTATTTACTGGCTATCTGTGAGCCTAAAGTGGACATCACTTCGATTTCTGACTCTTTTTGGACCTGGTTTGGGTTTGAGGTTTGTGACTCAGAATTTTCGATCTAATGGTCGCGCGGACATTTGGTGTTTTGTACTCAGGGGATCATTATTTTACATCATGTTCTGGTTTCTTCTCAGTGTATCGTTCTTCATGTGCAGTTGGCTTCTCAGATTTTCCATGTTGGCTTCGTTCATGGTTTATGCAATCAAATTGACCGTCGCACGCTTTGGTTTGATTTGGTGAATTTTGGTCTAGATGATATATTGCTCCTCGGTGACTTTTGATGTTGTTTTGGGTAATCATGAAAGATTGGGCAGTGGTGTTCTTTCTTAGGCTTTTTGTCAGGATTTTAGAGGCTTTTTGAATGATGTTGGTTTGTTCTCCGTGCCTACTACGGGTAATTCCTTTACGTGGTGTACCACTCGATCTCCTCTTTCTCTCCTGCAAGTGAAGTTGGATCGGGCGGCTCTTGCCACTTGTCGTTTTTTCAATAAATTGCACGTGGTTAAAGGTTTGGTACTTCCTCGCATTTGCTTGGATCATCACCCTCTCTTAGTTACTTGTTCGTCCACTTCTAATAAAGGTCCGGTTCTATTTCATTTTCAACGTATGTGGATTTATCATGACTAATTTTAGGATTTTGTTACTTCTTCTTGGGTTCAGCCGTGTCTTTCTTATAACCCTCTTTTGCGTATGATGTTGAAGTTCAAGACGTTGCGTGAAGCTCTTTAGGGTTGGAACAAGGATGTCTTGTGATAACCTGAAATATTACATTCTAATTATCATGACTGAGTCATTCAGGAGCATAAGTACATGCATTTTGATATATATGTATAATTCTCTCTCTTTAATGAAGGTATAATCTTTTAGATATATTTACCCAATGCAGAAGTATGGGCCTATATATATGTAAATTCGTGTGTATATAATAGCCCATATATATATATATATATATATATTATCAAACAAATGTGTCTATTATCAAACAAATGTGTCTTTACATACATATCCTTTAGCATAAAGTCAGACAACAATTTTAATATTAATAAGTTGGCAAAGTGTTGGGTGTACTAATTATCTAGATGATTCACTACTTGCCTAATTACGTGTACTGCAAAGATGGATACATGTTTTTTAACCGACTTAATCTTTAATGGATAAATTATTAACATATATAAATCTTAGTTTAGGAACAAAACACACACAAACACACCAAAGTGCTCGTTCACAGTTCCATATTTCAAGCTTGGAGGTAATTTTTCTCTATAAATTAATTAAGATAATATGTTTCATATTTTATTCGATTCCGCCACCGAATTTAGAATTTATAAGCATCATGTAGTCTTGGAATTTTTAATGAAGAAAATAGTTTTATTAAGCTAATCTGACTATGTATAAGGCAAATCCTCCATTAATCTCTATGTTCTTTACTAAGTCTGATTGTTTTGGTAGGTCAAATATATACATAGTTGTGGGTTTTGTTTCTTTAAAAAACTGATGGACAAATCTCTAATATATACTCATGTATGGTTTATTTATAAGTGGATATTATGTTCTGGAATATGGAGGGATGGAGAAATCTGATTAGGAGTTGTAAAACAAAAGGAAAAAAAAAGGAGTTATACCCTGTTTTCCCATCCAGCAGCAGTCTGCTGCATATTTAGGCCATTTTGATGGATTTTCTCTCGTAATTTAACAATTATTAAAACATTAAAGTTGTAGAAAATTGAGTTATCTTTCTAGGAGCACTTGAATCACCCCAATATCATATATATACTCAAACTTATGATAAATATACTAAAAGCTGCCAGACTAGAATTTTCATGCACTTTAAATATATAATATAATCTTTATCTTTGATAAGTTATGAATCAGGCTTAGACCTTGGATAAAAGAAGATTTTATAACTTTATACCATTCGGGATTCAATTTCATGCAGAGTCATAAATGACATACATATAATTTCATTAATGTTACATATGTGATTTTCTATTTGGTTATGCTTTTTTATATGCTAATATGTCAAAATCCTAATAAAGGAGAAAATAAAGCCGATTAGATGAAATCATCGACATAAGGGCACCACTGTGAGTATAATCTTTTAGCTTGTTATTTGACTTGTATGATTATATAATTGATGTGTTGGCATGAATTGCTTACTTGTTTGGTTATAGTGATTAGAAGCTTAATGCGCTCTAATGTGAATTATATGATTTTCTTTGGTGATAGATGAGATTGAGATATATGATCTCTATGTGATGAGATTGAAATGGAATTGAGATATGTTATCTCTACTGATGTTTTTGATATGGAAATGAGATATACAATCTCTACTGATGTTATTGATACGAAAATAAAATATGTGAGTACAGAAAATGTATTTATAAGAGATTAATGGATTATTTTATGACCGCTAATAACCTTGAATCATGTGTTACAGAATTACAGATATCCAGAAATCTGGATTACAGAGTACCGTAAAGCCACTCGAGTTCAGTTCATCAACTCTCGTGAATTAAGAATTACAGAGTGTCATGGCCATCTTCGTGATCACGATATATTCTTGGTATTAGCTGGCCCATAACGGTAAAAGAATATGATCAAGCATATGTATTTATGTGTTTTATGAATGATATGAATAGATTATAGGAAATAGTTATGGACAATATGCATATGTGATGTTAAATAACTCGTTATTAGATTATACTTGCTGAGCTTGCAACTCACCAAATGCAATATTGCTAATTTTTAGTTGTAGATAAAAGTTGATCTGTGGGGTGTGACGGATGTTTAAAGCATGGATCAAAGGTCGGCTGACTAGATTCCCATCCTTCTCCCTTAGCTCATCAATTGCTTTTCATATAGGGAGTTTTATTTTGATCTGTATATAAAAGGGCACGGTCGTTAATTTTTGTAATATGGATAAATGCACATATCTGAATAAGTGTTTCTAAATCGTTAAATCGTTTTGAGTAAATGCTTCCGCTCGTGCAGAAAAAGGTTATAGTTGATGATTAACATATTAATATTATGTGCAATGCAACTGTGTTGCTTATGAACTATAGTTTTATACTATATAAATACTTCTTACAAGGGTAAGGTTGTTACATGTTAGTTTGGTATCAGAGCCCATGTAGGGGTTCTGTGGACCATGACATGACATGTGCATTATCATCACTCATGATATATGTTGGTCAATGTTTTAATTATGTCATATTATAGGCAAAAGGTCGTGAGTCAAGAAGCACATGTACATATTGATGAGCAAAGTGTCCACGGGGGAGAAGGAGCAGCCGAGCCAGAGTCACACTCATCTCATTCACCTCTGCATCATGTTCATGGAATACCTGCTCATTTTGCGAATCCACTATATCTACGGTAAAAACCCCGAACCAGGAAACGAAAGTATGATAAACTTAGAAAAATAAAAGTTGTTGATTTTGTGGGTACTATTGATCCAAAGAGGTAGAAACATGGTCAAAAAACGAATAGAAAGGGTTAAAAATTTGATGAAATGTACTCATGAAGAAAAGTTTGATTGTGCAGTATCACTCCTTCAGGAAATGTGTATGATTGGTGGGAGACTATACCTTATAGTCTTGTTCGTTTCACCACCAGTATTGACATGGGATGATTTCTAAGAGAATTTCACGAAAACATACTTGCCAAAGGTTTATAGGGATCATAAAGAAAAAGAGTTTCTTGAACTTAAATAGGGAAGTCGATCGATTCTTTGAGTATGATGAAGTAATATTTAATTAGCTTTCTAATTATGCTCCACATATGCTAGCCACAAAAAAGAAGAAATATACTAGATTTGAGTCCGGACTTCGATTGGCTATTCAAACCATATTACCCCTATAGATTTGGAGTCCTATAGTAAGTTGAAAGTCACAGATAATACTCATTGAGAAATTGGAAGTGAATTAAAACAAAACATTCAATATAATAAGAAGAGGCGGGGATGACGGCGGAGGATTTAGAAATAGAAAGGAATTTCTCGCTCGCATGGAGCTTCCCGAGTAGTTCAAAACTGTTAGTTTTAGGGGTGCAACATTAACCAGTAAGAGTGATGGTTCTACACCATCAGTTCCCACATGTGCACATTGTGTTAAATATCATTATGGAGAATGTAGATTGCTTACAGGAAAATATTTTAGATGTAGCAAACCTGGACATATATCAAGGAATTACACAAAACCACGCGAGGAACCCACAATTGAGCAAACTAGAGTTAGTGGTTTCAATCCTAATAGAGGTAGAGGTCGAGGGAGATTTGGTGTAAGAAGAGGCACTGGTGCAGAAGAAAGTCAAGCGAGTAGACAACAAGGTCCAACTCGAGTTTTTTCCATGACATAGGAAGAAGCTAAAGTTGCACCAACTGTAGTTACTGGTAATATCTCAATCTCTGATACAAATGCTTTTTATTTGATCCATGAGAAACACATTCATTTATTTCACATTCATTTGCATCACATTTGGGTAATAAACCGGAAATATTAGGCTATGATTTACTGGTTCGAACACCAGACTTAGGCTTGAGTCTTCTCGAAAGACTTGGGTTTATGCTTGCTTGTAGTCTTCTAATGATTTCTTCAGCAAGTCTTCTACAATTCTACTTGGCTATTTTTCTGATTTAGCTTTCATCTTATCTATTAATAAGTAGAAATTACATAGAAAATGAGGTACCAACTGCCTAATACAAAATTTAAGCATCATCAAAATCTATATAATAAATTTCCTAACAATTGACATGTACTATTTATGAGTTTGTAGATAAGACAGAATGATCGGTTGCCTGTTAGCATTCCTCAAAAGAATATAGAGATGGTGTTTCTTTTGATTAACACCCCTTGTGCGTTAAAACATATCAAGTGCTTCTATGTACTATATAGCTTCCTTTATATAACAATATCATATTAATAATGAATAGACATCATGTCTGCGTGTGACTAGTAAACCGGATGGGATCTTCTATTCCAAAATCGTGTTTCATCTCCTATTCCAACCATGTGGATGATTGACACGTGTATTACACTTACTATATTAGAACCCCACAATTTATGCTTGATTTATGCTTGAAAATAAACATGGTAAGTGTAATACACGTGTCAATCATCCACACGATTGGAATAGGAGATGAAACACGATTTTGGAATAGAAGATCTCATCTGCTAATAAACAATACAGCATAGGACAAATTAACAATTGCACATTGAATAAAATAAAGAAAATATAAGGAAATTTTAAATCATAGAAGACCTTCTTGTACGCTCAACTCTCTGTTTGTTTATTTTTCCTTAAATAATGAATCTTTGCCTTACTTTTTGGTTGATAATTTCTCCTAGATTGTATTATCTTTAGCCATTAGCCTTACATATATATACATGTAAAATTCATCTTTGTAACACCCTAATTTTATCATGAGTGACCATGAACAAATTTTTCGCTAAATAGAAAGGTTTGTAAATATCTCACAGTTTAAGAGAAATGGACAACTAAATTTAACTTCAAAGGAAACAAAATAACTTGTACTAAAGAAAACATTAAACTGTAATCCAATGCGCAAAGAAAAATTTAAAACAATAAACATTGTATGAAAACTGTCAATAATTATGAAAAATCCTAAAAATAAACTTTTGCATGACTCTGATCACATCCATCCACCTCCATATCACATCGAACTCCTAACCTGAAAAATTGTTAAATGAAAGGGGTGAGCTATCAACAACTCAGTGGGAACGCATTGTCTGAATTAAATACGCAAGCATAATCATCACTGTATACACACCTATGTAAGTCCAAGCGGCTACGATAATCTAGAGGGGGAATGAATAGATTATCTCCATCTTTTCGATTTCGCCCTCTTTTTCAAACCGAATGCTCAAAGACAATAATAAAGGTACGGAATGTAAACAACACACGTCGATTTATAGAGGTTCAACCCACCTAGGGCCTAATCCTCTACCATCCCAGTATATCCGGGATGGATTTCAAAAAGAAAAAAGATTTTATTAATTTACCGCAAATTAATACAACACCAACTTACAACAACACCTTGAAGAGCACCACACTCTTCTTCAACACCACCTTTGAGATTACCACAATCTCTCTTGAAGATTACCACAATCTCCAACGGCACCTTGTGAAGATTACCACAATCTTCAACCTTGAAGAATACCAAATTCTTCAACACCTCAACAAGAAGATTACCACAATCTTCTCACACCTAACACCTAGATCACCCAAGTGTGCTCTTACCACAAGAACACTCACAAGGATATCTTGTGTTGAATGATAACCCAAAAAATTCAAGATTACAACTCGATAATTGATAATACAATAGAGTGCAAGTGTAATCAAGAATAGCCTAGACCTCAAGAATGTGAAAGTGAATAGCTAGGCAAATTACAACAAGAAATAAGACAATGTAAGAACAAGTGTATTCTTGAGTGTATCTTGTTGTGTTGTAGTTTTCTCTCTTATTGTGTTGCTTCAATTCTTCCTCTATTTATAGAAGATGTCTTGTACATGATAGGCTCCTCTTGGGAACATGAATTCTCGAAAAAAATTGCAAGACAATTGAAGAAAAGAGTCATTAGAAATCAATCCCACAAATTAAGGAAAAGATGTATCTTTTCACAACGTTACATTTTTGTCTTTGTCAAGCTTAAGGCACCGGCCGCACACAAATAGACGTTTGAAAAAGAGAATACACATTTACAGGCGGCCGGTCGACGCCTACCTCGGCCACCGTCGACCCTACAACCTAACCGTCGTACTTCATCGAAAATGAAAGACAGAAGTTCTGTTTGTCGACCGCCTTTTTTCAAATTTCGACCTCGTCTCATTTTTTTCTTTCAACGTACTCTTCGAGTGCGGGTTGCCCTATAGGGCGACCGGTTGGCCTCAAAACAAAAGTGTTGTCCAATATTTTATCGAGAATAAACTCTAAGAAATACTCCAAAAAATAGTAAGAACATTTTAGACCGATCGGGAGTATTAGGACAACATTTAGGAACCTTGTTTTGAAGTAAAAACTTATAAACATAAAATCATTAAAAGTGTTGTCCAATTTTATCGAAAATAAAACTTGAAGAAATACTCCAGAAAATATTAAAACCATTTTAAATCATTTAGGAGTATTTGGACAACCTTTAAAACCATTGTTTTGGTGTAAAATCAAAATCATCAAAATCATGATAAAACCATTTATCAAACAATCTCCCCCTTTTTTATGATTACAAACCAAAACAATTTTAATGGGGTCGGTTTTGAAAACAAAATAATTTTACCGGTTAAAGAGAACTATCTGTTGTGAGCGACAACATTCCATGCAATAAAAATACAAGGATGGGAGTAGAGATATTCAAACACATATAGCAAATGCTCCCCCTATCAACATGCACAACAAGAGTTATATAGAAGCAACTAAATCAAAAGCTAAAGCCTTAGCTTTTCAATATTGAGCTTAAGTTTCAAAACTTAAAAGCTCCCCCTGTCAAAGAGACATCATTAGAAACATATACAAGTCCATACTACAACCAATGGACCACAATTCATACAAAACCATAATGCACCAAGTGGACTAAATATGATCCACAACTTATGGCTTTATGAAGCCATAGCTTATAGAAACATATACAAAACCATAATGCACCAAGTGGACTAAATATGATCCACAACTTATGGCTTTATGAAGCCATAGCTTATAGTTTCTTATCTTAGCTTCTTTGAGCTAAAGAGCTTATAACCTGTTTATCCACCTGTTTCTCCCCTTTGGAATCATCAAAAAGAATGTTAGCACGATAAATACATCATATATTCATATCAAAGTGCGCAACTAAACCGATGTATCGAGCTATTTGAACATTGAAGCTTATTAACCAAATAGGAGTGAAAAGTCGAATCATACGACTTGTAGAGGTTTATGAAAACTTATTTGATAAGCAAGACATGATCTCTATAAATGTATAAGACTTTTGAAATCGAGAGAATCATGTAGGTGATGAATTTTTCATTGAAATGTTTTATCGAACACTTGGCGGACGTCAAAAATTGAAAAGAATATATATAGCCCTTGTAAATGAAATCAAGCCAAGTTTTTCATCACCAAATGCAATTTAATAAATATCATTCATCAACAATCAATAAGCTCATCACAAACATATACTAATTTCATCAAGATAGTACATATAGGCCAAGTTCTCAAGGGTTCAACCCAATTGAGCTAAAGAAGTAGAATTCTTACCATTCGATCGGTAAAGACGAGCAATAATGATGATAACCGAGCTATGTAGTCCCCAAAATATATAATTCATGCATCAAAACTCATTTGAAGTGAAATGTGTGTGAAAATTGCAAAGGGGACGAAAAATGAACCAAAAGAGCCAAAATGGCTAAGTCGGAAAACGAGAATGTTTTTAACAAGGAAAATCATCAAGGGCGGCCGGTCGAGGGCGCAGCGGCGACGTCGGCACGGCAGGCGACCGGTCGGCCTTGCCCTCGACCATTGTTTGAGTTGAGTTCTGTTTGAAAAATCCGAAGTTTGATCCAAAAATCCGATTTTTCGCCCCTAAGTTTTAAAACGTGCAAGATGCAAACATAGACCTCATTCAATATACATAATACATTATGTCATAATCAAGCTCGAAATGAGGTAAAATACTCGGCGGTAAATGATTAAAAAGTCCGCGAGTTAACTTTGAGATGGAATTAAACACATCTCAAGTTTTTGATAAAAACGCAATCCCTTAGAAAGTTTTTCGAATCTCAATATGTTTAGTTCGATTATGACGAACCATATTTTGAATACGAATAACCGTATAATAAATACCGAACTTGTTATCCCGAAAAATAAGAACGTTTTAAATCTTTGGATATACAAGTCATAAGAAGAAGTGTCTTTCAAATATTTGAAAATTTCTTTTAATGGCACTTTAATGAGATTCGTTGGGATAGTTTTTGAAATCGAGCATATAGACATAAGGCATATGGAATGTTGAGTCTATTGGAATAAACAAGAAAACATACCTCGAATTTATTTTTAGGCCGATATGCCTTTCTCAACCTTTGTCAATCTTTAGCCATAGAGGTTAAGATAGTTCTTCTTTCTTCAATGCTTAACTCCTTCAAGAGTTCTTTTGAAATATAACCATCTTCTTGGCATTGAATAATTAGTAGTCCAAGCAAGAAATTGAACTTCCCCATTATGCTCATCTCAAGCTTAATTAGTATCAACTTAGAAAGACATCTTACACAAATATTCATTAGTAGCACCAAAGATAATATCATCAACATAAATTTGCACAAGTAAACAATATTGCCCTTTTTCAAAACAAGAAGTGTAGTATCAACTTTATTTTTTGTAAAATAATTTTGCAAAGATAGCTAAGTCTATCAAACTATATACGGGGTACTTGAATCAACCGTACAAAGCCTTTTTATAAAAATCATTTGGCCTAAAATTTTAAACTCCGATAGACTTCTATTTGAATAAAACCATTTAGAAAATTGGATTTAACATCCATTTGGTAAAGCTTGAAATTTTCTTAAAACAAGAATGGGCAAGTAAAAGTGCAAATAACTTCTAAAAGAGCTATGAGTGCAAATATTACATCAAAATCATTACCTTCTTTTTGAAAATACCTTCGAGCTACTAACCTTGCCTTAGTTCGACCAATGTTGCCTTGGTCATCGAGTTTGTTCCGGAATACCCTTTTTGTCTTCTTCATTACTATCATCATAGGGCATCCAATTTATCTAAGGTGTTCATAATAGAACATTTACATCCAAATATTTTGAGGTAACAATATTTGGAGTACTTCGTTTCTCATCTACACAACTAAACAAACTCATTACCGGTATCGCTTATATAAGCAAGAAAAAATAGCCCAAGTGTAAAAATATGCCTCAATCATCAATCACAAAATATCTTGCATAAGAGCATAGTAGAAATAGACACTATATATATAGACCATGAAGCAAGAAACACATACTATGCATTTAGAATATCATCAAGAGTCTAATAAATCATGCAAGTTCAAATAAGCTTAAAAAAGCTATAAAAGGTCTCTTTTGAAATTAGAAAATCCGATAGCATATAGTTGAGACCTTATTTAAAAGAAGTATTTGAACAAGAGTTGACAAAGCAAATATGTGCAATCAAATATCGAATAGTGCCTTTCAAAAAAATCTAAAAATCCTCTTAATGGCACTTGTATGAAATATTATGAAAAACAAGCACATAGGCACATGGCAATACATATATCGAGTCTATAAGAGTAAGAATAACACAAGTAAACGTACCTCGATAATTTATGCCTTTCTTGACAAATAATGATGTAAATGGCCATTTGTGAAAATATGTAAATCCTACACAATTCTTAAAACAAATCTAGCACAAATCATAATGATAAAAGTGTAGGCTAAGAGATATCGCAAGTAAGCTCATGCCATAAAAATCCATAAGAGATGATAACATACTTTAGTCTATAAAAATGCACAAGAGTTTTAAAAACATCATATAAGGTCTCCTTTTTCAAAAGAATTTTTAAAAACACACATACATATTGAAGACCTTAATTAAAAGAAAATCAATACTTGAAAACTCATGTTGCAATAAATACACAAAATAAACATGCAAAACAAAATAAGATGCATATTTTAAATGGGGAGATACGGGTTACCAATTTTGCCATTTCCATGGGTTGTGCCGTTCCCATTGTTGATGATATCTTCCCCTTGAAAAGTCACTTTGTTGATGATGACTTCGTTGATTACTCCATTTCCAAGGTTTGTTACCTTCTCATTGTTGATGGTCTCTTCTTTTTTGAAAATCATCTTGTTGATGATGTCTTTGCCATTTCCAAGGATTGTGTTCTTCCCATTTTTGATTATATCCTCTTCTTGAAAATTGGCTTTGTCGAAAATAGTTTCTCCTTCTTTGATCAAATGAAACGGTCATTTGATGCCTTCTTGGCGGTATGAATTTTCTTCGATCATTATTTCGCCGGGTACCTAATATGGCATTATTTTGTGGTACCCTCAAGTATTTGGGTCCTTTAGGATTAGCTTTGAGACTTTTAGGTCTCCAATAATGATTAGAGCTATTTCTAGCCCGACAAGTATTAGCCGTATGACCCTTTTTACCGCAATAGAAGCATGTAATAATTCTAGGAGCATAATGACCAACGTGCTTAGAGACTCGATTCTTTTTCATGTGATTGACACCCTTGGAAGCTTATAATCAAGTTCTAGTTTTAAATTATCACAACAATCAACAATATCGGTCATTCTATTTGTACTCAAGTTGGATTTTAATAAATCCTTTTTCATGCAATCAATATTCTCAACAAGAGTATTATTTTCTTTTTCAAGGTTTCTAACCTTGTCAAGTGTGGTGGTGTGAGCACATGATAGTGATTCATACGAAGTAAATAAACTATCCTTATCATTTTTCAAAACATTGAATTCCTTTTTCAAATTTTTGTATTTAACAAGTAAGCTTTGTAATTCATTTTGAAGTTCATCATAATCATTTTGCAAATCACTATAATTATTTTGAATAACAATATCATAGGAAATAGAGGGTTTAAGACATACCTCATTTTCTTCTTCGATGCCCATAAAACAATATTCAACTTCTTCATAGTTGGAAGTTGTAAGAGGCTTGTTCCTTAGATTTGAGCTTGTATCCCTTTGAGAAGTAGATGCTTTTGTTTGACTCCTTTCATTTGCAAATACTCCATAGATGGCTTCTAATTTTTGCCATACTTTATGTGCCGATCGAATTCCTACAATATGTTCATATTCCAAATTAGTGAATGAACAATGCAAAATATTGAGAGCTTTACCGTTTAAAGAGATGATTTTCTTTTCATCATCATTGAGCTCTTTGAATCCTTTGGAGGTGTGTGGTGTGTCTATCATCGGAATGGATTCTCCATTAATGATGATGTTCCATAAATCGAACCCGCAACCTTGTAAATAACATTCCATTCTTTCTTTCCAAAGTGTGAAATTTTTGGAATCAAATAGTGGTGGCTTGGTGGTGGATGTGCCGGTAGGATGAGCTTCGTTCGTAGCCGACGATCGTATCTCTTCACTCGCGATGTGAAACGAGCTTGCCAAAGAGTTTGGATCTGATACCACTTGTAAGTCCAAGCGGCTACGATAATCTAGAGGGGGGGTGAATAGATTATCTCCATCTTTTCGATTTCGCCCTCTTTTTCAAACCGAATGCTCAAAGACAATAATAAAGTGCGGAATGTAAACAACACACGTCGATTTATAGAGGTTCAACCCACCTAGGGCCTAATCCTCTACCACCCCAAGATATCCAGGGATGGATTTCAAAAAGAAAAAGATTTTATTAATTTACCACAAATTAATACAACACCAACTTACAATAACACCTTGAAGAGCACCACACTCTTCTTCAACACCACCTTTGAGATTACCACAATCTCTCTTGAAAATTACCATAATCTCCAACGGCACCTTGTGAAGATTACCACAATCTTCAACCTTGAAGAATACCAAATTCTTCAACACATCAACAAGAAGATTACCACAATCTTCTCACACCTAACACCTAGATCACCCAAGTGTGCTCTTACCACAAGAACGCTCACAAGGATATCTTGCGTTGAATGATAACCCAAAAATTCAAGATTACAACTCGATAATTGATAATACAATAGAGTGCAAGTGTAATCAAGAATAGCCTAGACCTCAAGAATGTGAAAGTAAATAGCTAGGCAAATTACAACAAGAAATAAGACAATGTAAGAACAAGTGTATTCTTGAGTGTATCTTGTTGTGTTGTAGTTTTCTCTCTTATTGTGTTGCTTCAATTCTTCCTCTATTTATAGAAGATGTCTTGTACATGATAGGCTCCTCTTGGGGACATGAATTCTGTAAAAAAAATTGCAAGACAATTGAAGAAAAGAGCTGTTAGAAATCAATCCCACAAATTAAGAAAAAGATGTTTGTTGCACAACGGTTACATTTTTGCTGTCAAGCTTAAGAGCGGCCGTGCATCGCACACAAATAGTCGTTTGAAAAAGAGAATACACATTTACAGGCGGCCGTCCGACGTCTACCTCGGCCAGGTCGACCACTTAGCTACAACCGGTCGTACTTCATCGAAAATGAAAGCAGTTACTGTTTCAATCGAAGAGTTGCGAGCACCGTCGCACGGGCGGCCGGCCGACTGCCGATGTCGACACCACCACCCGGCCTCATTTTTTTTTTTTCAACGTACTCTTGAGTGCGGGTTGCCTATAGGGCGGCCGGTTGGCCTCAAAACAAAAGTGTTGTCCAATATTTTATCGAGAATAAACTCCAAGAAATACTCCGAAAAATAGTAAGAACATTTTAGACCGATCGGGGGTATTAGGACAACATTTAGGAACCTTATTTTGAAGTAAAAACTTATAAACATAAAATCATTAAAAGTGTTGTCCAATTTTATCGAAAATAAAACTTGAAGAAATACTCCGGAAAATATTAAAACCATTTTAAATC
Source organism: Rehmannia glutinosa (assembly GCA_016081115.2). Lineage (NCBI taxonomy): Eukaryota > Viridiplantae > Streptophyta > Magnoliopsida > Lamiales > Orobanchaceae > Rehmannia > Rehmannia glutinosa. The sequence goes on along the minus strand of CM071934.1, from coordinate 67,084,838 downwards.
ATTTAGGAGTATTTGGACAACCTTTAAAACCATTGTTTTGGTGTAAAATCAAAATCATCAAAATCATGATAAAACCATTTATCAAACAACCTATGGTTTTCATGGTTTGATCAAACAAACATGTAGGCCAAGCCCGGAGGCTAACTGTGGGTGTACAATTAAATACATTCATGTTTGTACAATTAAGTACCTTCGTGATGTAAAATTAAGTACATTCATGTCATGTCATGTTTAAAGTGCCCATACATAAAACAACCATAACAATGCATTTAAAATAGACAATAAGCAGTAAACCTCACCTTAATATTCAGTCATGACTTGGAAAAATTATGAAATTGCTTGAGCTTGAAAATCCTAGACATCGAAAGTATCGTTTCCTACACATGAAAATTAAACTTAACTTAATAAATGGCCTTGGAAAATTAGGATTTTTAAAAATAAAATAAAGGAGAAAAGGAAAGAAATAGATTGAATGGATGGTCAAAACTAGGATTTGTCAATATTTGGGTCCATTGGTCAACTGGGTTGCTGTGAAAAGCTCAGAAATATGAAGGACTAGATTTGTGATTTTTAGCATAATTTGGGAATTTACGAGAAACAAATCCCAAAATCCGAGCCTAATCAATAATCCTCATCTGCAGCAAAATTTCACCTCCATTCTCTCAAACCCGTCTGCCTAACTCCCCCATCTCCTCTCTTTTTCTTTTTTTGTTCTTCATTTTCTTTTTCTATTTCTCAATCTGGCCTCTCTGTCTCTCTCTATTCGATCTCTCTCTCAATCTCTTTTCTTTTTTTTTTTTTTTTGTTCTTCTTCTCAAAACTCTCTCTCACAGTATCTCTCATCGGTCTCATTCTCTCTCTCAGAACTCTCACTGGGGGCAGCGGTAAGGCGGCGCAACTCATGGGGTTGGTTTCATGAGGGATTTCCAACTAAGTGGTTTTGGCTTAGTTTTTTTTCTCTTCTGGTTTTGGCCAAATGATTTCAGGCGGCTGGGTTTCAAGCTTCTGGGTTTTGAACGGCTACGAAGGCTCTGAAATGTTTTCTGGTGACTAAAGGTACTCGAATCGGAGGGACTGATTTTGGGTGTTTGGGTCTAAAAATCGATAGAAAACTTAAGAAAAATAATTTAGCTTGCAACTATTACCTGGACTGTAAACTTGGGAATTTGATTGGAATGGAGAACTTAAGAATTTGTTGGAACTTATTTGACAGAAAAATATTTGGCTGATGTGGGAGTGAACGATGTGAGATTTGTGTGAAGGATGGAGATATCTGAAAATATAGATATACATATAATTAAACTTGAGAGTCCTTATTGTATTAGGCCATGTATTAGGTTAAGCCTATTGGATATGCTCAATAAAAGATTGAGTTTTATCTTTATGAAACACATTGTGAAACAAGGACTCTAATCAATTCAATTTTATAAAAATACTACAGATTTTTAAAATCAAATATAATACACAAATGGGCTTTAGTAAAGTGGGCTCATAAAATAAGTCTATCAATGTAACAATCACTAGGCTTACAATACGGAATTTCGTCCTCGAAATTCAGTTATGTACATTCATTAAAGAAAATGGGATACTTGGGCTTGAGTTCCTCTTCTCTCTCCCGTGTTGCCTCATTTCTCCCATGTCTACTCCATTGTAACTCGATGAGAGCTATGTCCTTATTTCTATGCTTGTGCCAAAAATAGTTATAGGCACTTCTTCATAAGATAAATGTCTACCAACGTGTAGATCCTTATAGTTAGTAATATGGTTGGAGTTCCAATCATATTCACCAGATATCTTTGACAATTTCATTTCTTTAGCATGTTCAATGCATTCATTGTATATATAAGCCTAGGTGTAGTTCTTGTCTTAGTCCCATAAAACCTTATTTGTCCACCACCAGGTATGTGAAATTTTACCTCTTTTTCATGACATTTAACGTCAACTCCATACTTACTAAGCTATTTCATGCCTATGGTTATATCGAAGTCTCTCATATCAATCATATATAAATCAGCCTTAAGATTCTTCTCTCCTATGTTAATTTCTACATCATTAACCATTAAATCGGTGAGAATTGATTTTCCTAAAGGCAAACTAACTTCAAGTGGTTCGTCGACCCTAATATTACTATGTCCAATCATAGCATGAAATCCTGTGGACATAATTGAGTGTGTGGAACCAGTGTCAAACGGTATAAAAGTAGGTATTCCAAATATGGTTAACATACCTAACAGTGTTGTTAAGTTGGTATTTTACCAACTTATTTGAGTATTTTTATTTAGAATTTGGTTTTATTTTGGGTGTTTTTAGAGTCGTTAGAGTCCAATTTATTTCAATTAGTGTCAATGTAGAGTTAATACAGATTTAGTAGCCGAGAAATGAAGAAAATGATGAAAAATGGCTCGAAGGAAGAAGAAATCGCGTATAAAGAAGGAAAAAATCGCACTTTGGCCAAGGACGCAGCGGCCCTGGGCGCCACAGCGCCCGCGACAGGGCATGCAGGTAGGGAGCATGCGTGTGGCGGCTGCAGGCTGCTTAACACCGTCTTCTGCAGCACCGAGCGGAAATTTGATGTTGCGGGTGGCGCTGCAGGCTAACGTCCCGGCTATTCTGCACCGGCGATAAGTTGCCTACGTGATTGTTGGGCGCCGCAGGCCGGCACTTCCCGTGCTCACCTACCCCTTTCTTGGATTTTTGTGGACTATATATACTAAATTGGCATTGAAATTAGGGTATCTTGGAACCCTTGGGAAGAGAATAAAACGACTACAAGACAAGGAAGAAGGATTTGGGCATCTTGAGGAGAATTTGGAGAAGAAGATTGGAGGCTTCTATCATCTAGAAATAGAGAAGATCTCTCAACTCTTGTTCTTATTTTGTTGCTTTCTTCATATCTTGTAAGATGTATTGTTGTATTTTCATGGATTCATTTTCTTTAATCATGAGCTAAACTCTATAATTCTAGAGGGATGATGTAATCCATGTTTGAACTTATGTTTTGAGATTGTGGTTTGTCAATCTAGATCTATCAATTTATTTATGCTATTTGGATCTATTGTTTCTAAATTACTTGATCAATAATTTAGATTGTTTGGTGTATTTGATTTGACACTTGAGAGAGGTAATTTAGATTGTTTGGTGTATTTGATTTGGAATAGCATAACCTAGGATTTCATAGAATTGAGAGATTTGTGAATCCATTGAAGTCATTTATCAAGATTCATAGTTTTTATTGAGATTTTAATTGGTGATTTTTATAGCTATTGATTTCCCAATTGAGTCTAAAATCATTTGACACTTGAGAAAGGGAATGATTATTGTAGAAATCTTGACTTATAAATTGGTAATTGATGATTGATAAACCATATTGACAACATAAGGGATAACTAGATTCATCATACCTCTAGAATTCATTTAATCATTTGGATAAACTCATTGATATTTTCATATTCTTGATTTATTTTTAGTATTTTTAGTATAATCAACTCCATCACATATAGAATTTCTAAATAGAGTTAGACTACTATATTATAGTACTTAGCGATAATTCGATAATTATTCCCTGTGGATTCGATAACCTTACTTCTCTATATTAAAACTTGACATCGTAGACTTGCGGTTAGAAAAATCTCTAACAAGTTTTTGGCGCCGTTGCCGGGGAATAATTCATCTTATTTGCGCTAATATTATTACTTAGTAGTTTTACTTTAATTTAGATTGGTTTTTTTTGTTACAATAGGGTTATTGTCATTTTTGCATTTTATTGTTGATGCGAAAAAATAAAAGTGCTAATTTAATCTTATTTGATCCAGAAATTGAAAGAACTTCAAAAGATTAGAGCCGCACGAAGAATTGAATTTGCAAAAATGGCAGGAAACGGTGATGATGAAGAACACATACCTATTGTTGCACCACCAGAAAGGGCCATTCGGGACTATTTTCGACCAACCACGAATCAAAATTATTCGGTCATTGTTCGCCAACCTATCAATGCGAATAATTTTGAATTGAAGCCGACCCTAATAAACATGGTGAAAGCAATCGGTTTGGGGAAGTCGTAGCGACCCGAACGCTCATTTGGCTATTTTTCTCGAGATATGTGACACTATTAAAATGAATGGGGTTCCCGATGAAGCTATTCGGTTGAGGTTATTTTCGTTTTCACTTCGTGATAAAGCTAGACAATGGCTTCAAACCTTCCCACCTGGAAGTATTACTAGTTGGAATGATCTCACTGAAAAATTCATGGCAAAATTCTTTCCACCTAGCAAGACACTTCAACTTAAAACTGAGATTGCTCAATTCCATCAACTCGACTTTGAGCCACTCTACGAAGCTTGGGAGCGATTCAAAGAATTATTGAGGAGGTGTCCACAACACGGGTACACAGTTTGGCAAACAGTTCAGTATTTCTACAATGGTATGAATGGGCATTGGAGAACTATTATAGATGCTGCAGCGGGAGGTACATTGATGGCTAAAACTCCAAGTGAAGCCATGTTTTTACTCGAAGAAATGGCTGCCAATAGTTATCAATGGCCTTCTGAAAGATCTACGCCAAGAAAAGTTGTCGGTGTTCTTGAACTTGATACTATGTCCGCATTGGCCTCTCAAATTTCCGCTTTGTCAAAGCAAATTGCTACTCTAAATTCGGATGGAAAACAACAACTAGAGGCAGTCATGGAGATAAGTCAAGAAATTGTGAATCCCGATACGGAGCAAGCGAATTATGTGAACAATCGGGGTTTCAACAATCGAGGGAATCAATTGCCGACGCATTATCATTCGGGACTTCGCAATCATGAAAATTTCTTGTATAGCAATACGAAAAATGTGTTGCAACCACCTCCGGGATATCAGAATCAAGCAAGTACAAGTACACATGTGGGAGAACAAAAGCCATCTTTGGAGGAATTACTTAGTTCATTCCTTGTAGAATCAAGAGCAAGGATGAACAAGGCCGATTCTAACATAGAAAATTTGGATTCAAGGGTTACAACAATTGAAAGTCATCTCAAATCTTTGGGGACACATGTGGGTCAATTGGCCACGGCTATTAATTCACAACAGAAAGTTGATACGTTTCCAAGTAACACCGAGGTGA